>CM031618.1:26461136-26471136 GCA_018398815.1 Conus ventricosus
AAATCAGTTATATAATATTGATAAGCAGAAATTACAACTCATTATGAAGCAATATTGTAACCATTAATGTAACATTTGACAACAAAAAACCATCTTGTTTATAAGTAAAGACAAATGGGTGGACAGAAAGTGGTCAGAAGCAGTGGAAGACAGTGGTGGTGGTGGTGGTGGTAATGGTGGCGGTGCTGGTAGTAGTTTATATTTATGGTTTAAACATGCAACATGGAAACAATTTCAAAAGAAAATTCCATTCAAACAAATTGTGAATTGAGAAAGGATGGGGGAGGATGGGGTAACAAGGGGGGGAGGGGGGGAGGTAGGGGGTGAACTTCAGAGCAAGATATACAAAGAAAAAGTCTTAGAAGATTACAACTGAATTTTCCCATGAAAGCGACATGTTGTCACATCTCTGTTCTATCAGCTTTGTCAGGCACTTTGCACATTGTGCATTTTATCCTGTATAGTGTTCAGTACTGCAGTTTTGCACTCTATCTTCATCAAAAACTAATCATGACTCACTTCTTATGTATCATTTTCGTTCTTACTACAGCAAGAAATTCTTTAAGATTCCAAGTGACTTTAGTGCATGATTTTGCGGCAATTCCAACTTTCCTTGACCCTTATTTATTGCACTAGAAAGATGCAGGCTTTGCAGGGTGGCAGAAGGAATTAAGACTTGTGTAAAAAAAAAATTTCTGAAACAAAAGCTGAACTGACTGAATATCGAGTGCTGGATTCAGCAAAGCAAGGGGGAGGGGGGGGATGGGGGGGGGGGTTGAGGGAAAAAAGAGGGTTGAGGGAAAAAGGGGTGTGCCAGACAATGCCGAATACTCACTAGTTGAGATCTATCGAATCTCTCATCTGGGTCACGGCTACGAGAGTGGTTTTGATACACTATGTGAACATGAAAAAATATAACAATACTTACCTTCAATGAGCCATTCGCAATGAGAATTCGGAAGATAGTGGTCGAATCCATCAGAAATGTAGCCTTTATCTCCATTGAGCACTTTACGACCACTGCAGTTGCGTGTTGGGCTAACGGTGGCACTGCACAGGAAGCAGACGGCTCCCAAGCAGACACTGGCTGCTGCCAAAACCACTGGCACCAACGCACGCTTTCGCATTTTCACTCTATCTCGGATATCCGAGAAAAATAAAAGACTGTGCCCATTTCCTCAAAAGCATAGATGTGATGCTGTTATAGACTGAACTACATGACGGCAGAATCATAAAACGACTAAAAAAGCAATAAAAGATGTTCGCACTGTCTAACCCTACAGCTGATCGCTGCCACCATTTTGGGGCATCTTTCCTGCAAGTCTGCGGGTCAGACTCCGGCCTCCCAGATCCGTTTCTTTCGATTCTGGTTCTTCATTTCTGTCCGTCACATCGAACGAAACTCAAAAAAATGTCAAAAAACCATCATCGAAGATATTCTGTCCTCTACATTGTTCGTGGACGGTGATTATTCAGATTCACTGACACACAATCATTCATCATTTCTGCTTTTGTTCGACCAATTTCCGCTTATCCGCACTTGTCAGTTTGGTACACTTCCGATTGGTTAAAATCTTTCTCTCGTCGGGTCAATGCTCTCAGTCGCTTCTCTTGGTCTTAATTTATTTCAATAATTAATTTTCTCTTTGGCGTGCATTCAGTTTGTTGGTTTTATTATGTTTGCACAAGATCATTGTACTGAACTGGATCTAACAATTACGTTTTTCGCGTCGAAGCTGTTTAATCTCAGCAGCAAAATCGACTGCATAGTTAATCATTTGCGATTGGGCCACAGTGACCATTTTCACCTACTGACCTCGATGAGGCGAGGATCGGTCTAGCGGTGTGGGAGAGGCAGAACTTTGTCAATGAACGGCTGAGTTATCTTTAGAATTATATAACGCGGATTAATGTTGATCCTTTTGACACACGTGTGAGCGTTATTCGGAATGTAGCCAGACTGAGTTGACATTTCAGGGCAAAAGCTTTGCCGATGTTGTTGACTGTCAAGTTGCCGGTGGCTGGCTCGACTAAACCGACTTTGGGGACGGGAATGGGTGAGAGGGTGGAAGGCGGGCGTCGGGGATCGAAAACGTTGGAGACAATCGACCCCATCTGTTTCTTCATTTCTTTTTAGTAAGTTGTTTGTTGCACTGTGAAACAGTAAACAGGCTGAACAGTTTGTACCAAAGTATTGGAGAGAAGTGGAGGAGGGGTTGGAGAGAGAACAGGATACGTCTCACTGTAGCCTGGACAACAGAAAAAAATGCAAAGCATATAAACGTACTCCCAGTATATCCTGAGTACATGTGATATGTTCCATAAAGAGGAACAACCGTCTTGGGCTGGTCTAACCGTTTGTAATGGCTATTCTGGAAAACATCGGCCATCGTCTGTGACCTATAATGAACATACTTACAAATTTTCAGAAAGATCCGCCAAGAACTTTCTGAGATTTTCCATAAAGAAGAAAACCATTATGGGCCGTTAGTAACGGCTATAACGGTAAATTTGAACATCGGGCATCATCCGTGACCCATAATGAACATACCTACAAATTTTCAGAAATATCTGCCACGTACTTTCTGAGATATTCCATGAAGAAGGAAAACCGTTAGGGGCCGTTATAGCCGTTAGTAACGGCTATAACGGTAAAATAAAACATCGGGCATCATCCGTGACCAATAATACCTACAAATTTTCAGAAAGATAGGCCAAGTACTTTCTGAGGTATTCCATAAAAAAGAAAAACCGTTATGGGTCGTTATAGCCGTTAGTAACGGCCATAACGGTAAACTAAAACGTCGGGCATGATCCGTGACCCATAATGAACATACCTGCTAATATTCACAAAGATCGGCCAAGTAGGCCTACTTTCGGAGACATTTCATAAAAAAGAAAAAAACCGTTATGGCCATTACAGCCGTTATTAACAGCTATAACGGTAAACTAAAACGTCGGGCATCATCCGTCGCCTCAAATGAACATATATATATACAAATTTTCAGAAAGCTCGGCCAAGTACTTTCTGAGATATTCCATAAAGAAGAAAAAAACCCGTTATGGGCCATTATAGCCGTTAGTAACGGTAAACTAAAACATGGGCATTATTCGTGACCCATAATGAACATACCTGCTAATTTTCACAAAGATCGGCCAAGTACTTTCTGAGATATTCCATAAAGAAGAAAAACCGTTACAGGCCGTTAGTAACAGCTATAACGGTAAACTAAAACATCAGGCATTATTCATGACCCACAATAAACATACATGCTAATTTTCACAAAGATCGGCCATGTACTTTGTGAGATATTCCATGAAGAAGAAAAACCGTTACAGGCCGTTACAGCCGTTAGTAACGGCTATAACGGTAAACTAAACCATCGGGCATTATTCGTGACCCATAATGAACATACCTACAAATTTTTAGAAAGATCGGCCATGTACTTTGTGAGATATTCCATAAAGAAGGAAAACCGTTACAGCCGATAGTAACGGCTATAACGGGGTAAACTAAAACAGCGGGCATCATCCGTGACCCATAATGAACATACCTGCTAATTTTCAAAAAGATCTGCCAAGTACTTTCGGAGATATTCCATAAAGAAGAAAAACCGTTACAGCCGTTACTAACGGCTATAACGTAAACTAAAACATCGGCATTATTCGTGACCCATAATGAACATAACTACAAATTTTCAGAAAGATCGGCCAAGTACTTTCGGAGATGTTCCATAAAGAAATAAAACCGTTACAGCCGTCAGTAACGGCTATAACGGGGTGAACTAAAATACCGGGCATCATCCGTGACCCATGATGAACATACCTGCTAATTTTCACAAAGATCGGCCAAGTACTTTCGGAGATATTCCATAAAGAAGAAAAACCACTACAGGCCGTTACAGCCGTTAGTAACGGCTATAACGGTAAACTAAAACATCGGGCATTATTCGTGAGCCATAATGAACATACCTACAAATTTTTCTGAAAGATCGGCCAAGTACTTTCGAAGATATTCCATAAAGAAGAAAACCCGTTACAGGCCATTACAGCCGTTAGTAACGGCTATAACGGGGTAAACTAAAACATCGGCATCATCTGTGACCCATAATGAACATACCTGCTAATTTTCACAAAGATCGGCCAAGTACTTTCTGAGCTATTTCATGAAGAAGAAAAACCGTTACAGGCCGTTAGTAACAGCTATAACGGTAAACTAAAACATTGGGCATTATTCGTGACCCATAATGAACAGACATACTAATTTTCACAAAGATCGGCCATGTACTTTGTTGTGAGATATTCCATGAAGAAGAAAAACCGTTACATGCCGTTACAGCCATTAGTAACGGCTATAACGGTAAACTAAACCATCGGGCATTATTCGTGACCCATAATGAACATACCTACAAATTTTTAGAAAGATCGGCCATGTACTTTGTAGATATTCCATAAAGAAGGAAAACCGTTACAGCTGTTAGTAACGGCTATAACGGGGTAAACTAAAACAGCGGGCATCATTCGTGACCCATAATGAACATACCTGCTAATTTTCAAAAAAATCTGCCGAGTACTTTCGGAGATATTCCATAAAGAAGAAAAACCGTTACAGCCGTTACTAACGGCTATAACGGTAAACTAAAACATCGGGCATTATTCGTGACCCACAATGAACATAACTACAAATTTTCAGAAAGATCGGCCAAGTACTTTCGGAGATGTTCCATAAAGGAATAAAACCGTTACAGGCCGTTACAGCCGTCAGTAACGGCTATAACGGGGTGAACTAAAATACCGGCATCATCCGTGACCCATGATGAACATACCTGCTAATTTTCACAAAGATCGGCCAAGTACTTTCGGAGATATTCCATAAAGAAGAAAAACCACTACAGGCCATTACAGCCGTTAGTAACGGCTATAACGGTAAACTAAAACATCGGGTATTATTCGTGAGCCATAATGAACATACCTACAAATTTTCTGAAAGATCGGCCAAGTACTTTCGAAGATATTCCATAAAGAAGAAAACCCGTTACAGGCCGTTACAGCCGTTAGTAACGGCTATAACGGGGTAAACTAAAACATCGGCATCATCTGTGACCCATAATGAACATACCTGCTAATTTTCACAAAGATCGGCCAAGTACTTTCTGAGCTAATTTCATGAAGAAGAAAAAACCGTTACAGGCCGTTAGTAACAGCTATAACGTAAACTAAAACATCGGGCATTATTCGTGACCCATAATGAACATACATACTAATTTTCACAAAGATCGGCCATGTACTTTGTTGTGAGATATTCCATGAAGAAGAAAAACCGTTACATGCCGTTACAGCCGTTAGTAACGGCTATAACGGTAAACTAAACCATCGGACATTATTCGTGACCCATAATGAACATACCTACAAATTTTCAGAAAGATCGGCCCAGTCGTTTTGTCTGGAGCGAGTGGAACACATTTTGACCACGGACAGACACACAGACAGCATTTCTTCGTTCCCATTCTAAAGTACTCCCTGTTCCATAAGAACTGGGAGTACAAAAACGGACTTCATCATCGTCATCACGATCATAATGAAGATCAATTGACGGGCTTACCCACTGAACAAGAGGAGGGGCTCAAAGTGTTTTCAAAACAGGAGAAAATGCAGAAAGAAAAGCAAAAAATAAGATTCAGCTACAGCGCATCGATCCCCTATATCTATCTAATTCCCAACATCCAATTCACTCCCCCACCCCAGCATTCTGCCTTACCACATCTCTTGGCTTTCAGCTGTGGCGTTTTCGTTGGATTTTTTTTTTTCCACTTCTTTTTTTGTAAAGAGACGCTGCTGACAACGGAATCTATTTGCTCCGTGACCTGTGTTCTGCTTTAGCAGAGATGTGTGTGTGTGTGTGTGTGCCCATCCCACCCCCACCCCCATCCCAAAGACCATCTCTTCCTTATTTGATACTGAAAGAATGTGTTTAAGAGGACTGATCCAACCTCCGCAGGGGTATAGAGGTGGTCATCGCAGAGAGTTGGTCCTTGCTGTCCGTCTTCTTCCACTGCCCCCATCGACTTTCTGTGACTGCCCCCCCCCCCCCCCCGGCCCCTCTTCCCTCCCTTACCTCCCTTCCCCAACTTTTCAACCCTCATGGGGACTTAGGGGCGAGTTGTGAGATCCAGGGAGGTGAAAGCGCCAACATCAGCAACTACTGTACCGGATGAATCGCTTGGTCTTTCTGACTCCCTTTCATCCTTCTACTCTCCCCTCCCCCCTCCCCCCCCCCCCCCCCCAACCTTCCTATTACTACTACTCTCTCCCAAGTGGGAAATGTAAAGGGTCAGAGGGAAGGGGGAAGGAGTCGCGGAAAGGAATAGAAGGAGAAGAAAAGAGGTTGGGGAAAGAGGTATGAAAATCGCCACGTCGATTAATCCTTTTCATGCGCTTGCCTTTGATAAGGGCAGACAGTGGGAGGGGGAGGTAATACCTTTTTCGTTAGTCTGATCGGCACTGGTGCTGTCAGCCACACATTGCTCCCTGCCTGGGAGCACTTGACCACACAGTGACTGAATCACACACACACGCATGCACGCGCGCGTGCGTGCGCGCACACACCACACACACACACACACACACACACGCGCGCGCGCGCGCGCGCGTGCGCGCAAACACACACCTAAATAATAGCAATATTAGTTTTTTTTTAAATTACAAACATGATAACAATAACAATGATGATAATGACACATGCAAATCATCGATGACAATACAACACGAAACAAGAACATTGCAACCATAACCCTTCTTCGGTCCTTTTTGTACGACACAATGAGGACAGTTGTAGGCAAAACGAAGAAAGTCGATCTCGCCACGTGCAAGTGCCACCGGTGGCATATGCTACATGCATAGTTTGAGCGCATTTATGTCTGTTGCATTTATTTTATTGTAACTGGAGTTGGCAAGTTGCCAGTTAGTGGACACTGTTGAAATCCCGCGGATTTTCCGCGCGAAGCTACGTTGCCGCGCGAGATTTCCCCAAAGTGCGGGCATCCTCGGTCGACGTCCAGCCATATGTCGCTGTGCCGTGCCCGCGTGACACGCTGTGCGCGTTGATGCATGCATGCGCCGTTCGTGTGTGCGTGTGTGTGTGTGTGTGTAAAAGACGATTTAGCCATTTAACAGTTTTGCTTGTATTAAAAAAAAAAAAAAAAAACCAAAAAAGAAAAACAAGAACACACACACACACACACACACACACACACACACACACACACACACACACACTCTGACTCTCTCTCTCACACACACACACACACACACGCGCGCGCGCGCGCGCATACACACGTACACACAGTTTAACATGCTGTTTATGTTTTGAGTAATTCAATGGGGATGTGCTAAAGTTGCAAACGGTGGCTGCCATGATCAAGAATACAGAAATATTTTTAATGTAGGCCTATACAAAAATTGTTAAATTGACTTGCGGAATAGAACAGGAAATTAGGTATCCCCAAAATAAATGAATTAATTCTTAATTCCAGCAACCGAAGTTTAAACAGAAACCGACTGATTGATTTATTCATTTGTGCCGTTTTTCTTTTCATACGTACGACCTGGTATCAACCGGTCAGCTTGTCAGGTCATTCTTAAGATAGTTTTGTTACTGGCCAAAAAAAGCGCCAATAACTGGGTTTATTATTTTTTCTCGTAAACACACACACACACACACACACACACACACACCAAATTAAATCGATTTTTTTCTAACAACAACACGTTCATAGATTTGTGCAAACTCATGCCGCTTATGGAGAATAAACGGATGACATGACTTCAGACACAATATTTTTCATATAATAATAATGATGAATGCTGAACAATTAATAATATACTGACTTCCATAAAAAACGCGAAAATTTGAAAGGCTATTTTTCGGGTGAAAAGGGGTGAATAACAATATTGAACCATTGTGGCAAGTTGTTTGGGTCCAAGACTCACGTGCAGTGAAAAAATTGTGTGAGCAACACGTCATTCCCGGCATTGGAGGGTCAACAAAAATGGCAAACTGGTTGCTGCATGTGAGGCACGTGCACACCATGCAGAGCAAAGTTAACCAGCGACAAGTACGCAGGCATGCAGCCTTTATAAAGCCGCGCTACAAGGTTCAGGTAACGACTTGCCGTCTGAGCGCTACAGAGATGCCAAGACTACGAGCAGAGGAACGCAATCGTGCCCTAGGCCATCTGGAGGCTGGTGTGGATGCCAGGCAGGTCGCCAACATCTTTAACGTCCACATCTCAACCATCTATCGTCTGCAGCACCGCATGCGAGTCACTGGTACCACTGATGATCGTCCCCGGCCAGGCCGTCCTTGGGTCACCACACAAAGAGAGGATCGCCATCTTGTTCGAACCCATCTGCGGGACAGGCGGCAAACAGCCGCTAACACTGCTCGACAGGTGCCTGGGAATCTCCAGCAACGAATCAGCCTCAACACTATGCGGCGGCATCTTCAGGAGAACGGGCTGGCATGTAGGCGTCCTCACAGAGGTCCGGTACTGACACCAAGACACCGGCAGGACAGGCTGCAGTGGGTACAAGCCTGAATCAACTGGCGCAGGCAGCAGTGGGGATGCATACTGTTCTCAGATGAGAGCCGTTTTTGTATTGACATGGCTGACGGTCGTGTCAGAATATGGCGTCGACCTGGTGAACGCTATGCTGACTCCTGTGTGGTAGAGCGGAACTCCTGGGGAGGCCGGAACGTTATGATATGGAGTGCAATTGGCATTAACCACGCCATAGGACCAGTCATCTTTCAGAACATTGGTCCTGGTCGCGGACAGGGTGTCAATGCACAACACTACATCAACCAGGTGCTCAGACCCCATGTCGATCCTTTTTTTGCGCAACACCCAAACTGGACATTCCAGCAGGACAATGCAAGACCACACACCGCCAGGGCCACCCAGCAATTTCTTCAGCATAACAACGTCAATGTGCTGCCCTGGCCAGCCCTCAGTCCCGATTTAAACCCAATAGAACATTTTTGGGATGAACTTGGCAGATGGTTGGACCTCCTGCGTCCACGACCAGCAACAGCGGCTCAACTTCACCAGGCCATCGTCCATGTGTGGGCTGGTGTGCTGGTCCACTCAATGAGCCGCAGGTGTCAAGCAGTTGTCAACGCAAATGGTGGCCACACACAGTATTAGGACTTCAAGCTGGTTTGTCACGTGACCTTGGATTTTCCACACAAAAGACATATTGCTGGTGACATTTTCACACATTACTGGTGTAATGAATCAAATCACGTTGAATTCTCGCTTCCACTCTGTACAATTGTGACCATTAAAATTCACCCCCAACCTTCAGCTTGTTTTGTTTTCGCGTTTTTTTTTATGGAAGTCAGTATAATAATGATGATAATAATAAAAACAACAGCAAAACAACAACAACAATAATAATGATGATGATAATAATAATAATAATAGTAATAATAATAATAACAATCATAATGATAATAAAAGCAGTTGCAAGTCACGATTTATAATTGAACGAAAGAATCCTTCAGGTTTCCTCTGTGTGTGTGTGTGTGTGTGTGTGTGTGTGTGTGTGTGATTGCTTCCTAAAGTCATAATGTGATCGGAGTTTATTTTTCCACCTTATCTGATTCTCCTGTTTAAAGGACTTTCTTCACGTCTGAAAACAAAAGTGCATGTCGAGTTCGGCTGATCACAACAACATCGCCAGTGTTTCGCTCACACATCAGTCTTCCTGGAACAAACTTGCCCGCATCAAAATCGGGTTTCTCGACTCGTGCGCAGGAGCGTTGTCACGCCGGCAGAACTGGCAACTCGCACGCATTAGCGACCGTTCGAGGCCCAGCAGACATAAGTAATATCGTTCACCGTTCTGACGCCCCAGTCCCCGCCAGTCTCGCGATTCTTCATTAATTTATCAACAAATGTAAACAGTTTCTCCAGCATGCTGGCTGTCGGATCAGGAC
>CM031618.1:26473636-26476136 GCA_018398815.1 Conus ventricosus
CAACATGGTCTTGCACCAATGGTACACTGTAACAGGTTACCCTTTAGCAATATGGCTCTGAGGACTGTTACGCTATTGCAACATCACTGTAACATATTTCACATGGCCCTGAGCATTGGTACGCCATTGCAACATCACTGTAACATACTTCACATGGCCCTGAGCATTGGTACGCCATTGCAACATCACTGTAACATACTTCACATGGCCCTGAGCATTGGTACGCCATTGCAACATCACTGTAACATACTTCACATGGCCCTGAGCATTGGTACGCCATTGCAACATCACTGTAACATACTTCACATGGCCCTGAGCATTGGTACGCCATTGCAACATGACTGTAACATATTTCACATGGCCTGAGCATTGGTGCGCCACGCAAAGATCACTGAAACATGGCCATGTTATCAACAAGGGCATGAGCATAACGCCTAACGCTCTCGGTATGAAATAGGCCTATAGTGTTTGGAAGCTGAAGATAACTCAGTGGGTTACACACGTATCAACTTTGTTGCTATCTTTGTTGAGTAGTGTGTAAGCATCTTTAAAAACAGACAATCAAAACAGAATCCTTTTTTTTTTCTTGCAAAGCGTGTTTGAAAGAGAGCTAGATAATATATGGTTCATAATGATGTGATTGTTGTAGATAATGCTTTTTTTTTCTCAAACTGCACAGTGACTTAAAAGGAAACATACTGAATATGGCATAAGGATATGTGCACACAACAGCTAGAACAGCCCCAAGCCCAGACACTTGTAAGCAAATTCATTGAGCAATAAGAAAAACCCTACACAGTTAACATAATGAATCTGATAGCTGGTCCTTACTATATCCTATTCTGTTTAGTCTTTATAAGAGAGAGAGAGAGAGAGAGAGAGAGAGAGAGAGAGAGAGAGAGAGAGAGAGAGATGATTAATTTTTTGTTTTGCCAGTGGAGAGGTCGATTTGCGTCACTGAAAACAATGTATTTACGCTTTTAAAAAAATCGCAATTTTCCTGCTTAAAACAAACAAACAAACATAAAACACAAATAAAATCCCAGTTTACAATTAACATACATATGACGTGTGTTCATAGTTCCCCCCCCCCCCCCCCCATGCTAACCCAGTTCAACTTAATGCCAGCATCGAACACTTTATCAACGATAATTTAAGATGTTCGTTACTTCGGCATTAGCATGTCAACTATGAAAATGCGTTTGTTTGGTTGTTGTTGTTGTTGTTGTTGTTGTTGTTGTTGTTGTTGTTGTTGTTGTTGTGCATTCATGTGCTAGATCAAGGTTTAAACACCCAAACGAAACATATACTGTAATGTTGGTTGGTCAAGAGTGTCTATTGAATTGTAAACAACGGAGAACATAAAGAAAGAGACTGATGATATGAGTATATCAACATGTTTGCAATTAACATTAATTAAAGTTCATATATTGTACGTATTGCAGCCAATGTCTTATTGCTAACAACAACTAAAAAGAAAAAACAACAACCAACCAACCAAGCAAACAAACAACAACAACAACAACACACACAGAAGGGGTGTGTCGAGGGCAACCCAAGGTTAATGTTCAAACCATGAACTTACATTTAACAATCAAAACCAGCATTTCAGGTCGTATTAACGTTTGCACGCTGTCTGTGCATGTCTCTCTTTGCTGTTGACTTTGACCACCACTTCATTTCTGTCGATCCCAGAACCTTTGACTTTGACCACCACTTCATTTCTGTCGATCCCAGAACCTTTGACTTTGACCACCACTTCATTTCTGTTGATCCCAGAACCTTTGACTTTGACCACCACTTCATTTCTGTTGATCCCAGAACCTGCCGAATGGTATGTGTGCGTCCTGTTATGAAGAAAAAGAAACACCCGAAGGTGCTGGGGAGGACCCAGAGAAGCACTGTCTTCACCTGCCTTTAGAGCAGTCCTGTACCACCCTTGGAGGCCTGCGCTGTGTTGACGATGGGTACAGGCACGCACAGGACACTCCATTAAGATATCAAGGGACATAACTGCTCCTGAACAGAGGTAAATTAGACTACAGGATGCAGCTCATAACAGCCTTAAAGTAGCATCCCCATGGGTGTACCAGCCCGTATTTCATGACTGCAGAGCCCACCGGCGAAAAAACCACCCTCCAGCTGCCGAGCACACCCCACAGACCCAACCACCCCTGCCCATGGACAGATGAAGACAGTGCCACTCCAGACACAGCCTGTTATTCTTTCATTTTGAAGTTTTCCTTTGTCACTCATACAGTCCCCTAAACATTCCAGTTTCTGCCAGCCTTTATGGGAAACAGTACATAGAATGAATGTCCAGCTATAAGAATGATCTGGTGTTCATGAATTGTTCTGTAAAAAAAAAAAAAAAGGAACAAAACCAATGTTCATTATAACGTTCAGGAAAGAGGAACAATGTTCATGTTCTGCCAAAAGGAGAATGGAAATCAAAGTTCAGGCTGGCTAACAGTGTGCAGTGAAGAAAACCATCATTGTT
>CM031618.1:26481136-26516136 GCA_018398815.1 Conus ventricosus
CTTTTGGAAAATATTCTGACAAAAGCCAGAAAAGGATTAAACTTATTAAAAATGATAAGTCGACAGTCGTGGGGAAAAGATAGTAAGGTACTTATTCATTTAGCAACTGCGCTTGTGAGATCAAAATTATCTTATGCTCAGGAAATATTCTTTTCAGCTCCAAAATATTTGATAACAAAGATGCAAAGCATCGATAGCAAAGCTTATAAGATAGCTCTCGGTGTCCCTGTCCATGCCTCAACACTGAAAACCTACACAGAAATAGGAATTTTGCCTTTTGCCGAAAATATGAAATTTGCTTCAGCAAAATATATATTAAGGAGTCATTCAATGCAAAATTCATATATCAAGGAAACTGGTTTAAAATCAGAAATACATGTTTCAAAGCGAGCACACAGCTTTGATTCTGTAAAAACTATAGGCTCCTATACGTCCCAATTATTTACAAATGCTGGTGGTGAACCCCAAACAGTAGCTCTTCAAACGAGTTACAGTAATATTCCTCAATGGGAGCTTAGTAAGGCTAATTTCGATATTAATTATACAGATTTAAGGAAAAGTGATGGGACCATGCTGCCAACATATGTCAAGGCACATATAAACGAAAATGATATAAACCTTAAAATATATACAGACGGTTCTCTACTTAAAAATCAATTATAAGGTGCTGCATTCATTATTCCATCATTAAAAATAGAGAAATCGTATCATATTGGGAAAAATTTCACTGTATTCACAGCAGAGCTAATTGCCATTATTATGGCACTGAACTATCTTCTTAGTTTCCCATATTCGATATTTCAAATATTATTTTGTGTCGATTCAAAATCTGTCTTACAAGCTTTAAAATATTCTCATACAAGAGTGAGAGGAGAAATGATATCTGAGATATACCATTTAATTCATTTTTTGTCTTTACGTGGTTCTTCTGTTGACTTTTGTTGGATTCCATCACATTGTGGTTCAGCAGCAAATGAAAGGGTTGATCGGTTAGCCAAAAATGGTGCAGCTAAGGAAAAGAGCTTTACAGAAATAAGGATTCCTTTATCCTTGCATGAAAATTATAGCCTTTTAGGTAAAGCATCATGGGATTCGGTGATAGGAAGACAAAAAGAGTGTCCAAACATAATAAAGGACAACAAGGGAAAATTCTTTAAGAAACTTGTAAAATATAAAACGGGACACAATCTCCACCAGGAACGACTTTTGAAGAGTCTGATCTTTAGACTCAGACTTGATGCATACAAAACAACATATTGTAAAAATGTCACATGTATTTGTGGCCAAAATATTACACTATTCCATGTCATCTTCCTTTTGCAGAAATACTAAAAAATATTTACCTACTTGGTTATTAAGTTTGAACCCATCAATCGCGAATTTTTGGATGTTTTTGGGAACGAAGCGAAGGCTATAGAAATTGCTAGGGCAATTGTTAAGAGTCCATTGGACTTTTACTTTGATTCTCGAGTTACTTGTTCTTATTATTTCAATGGTTAAAAATGTTTTGTTTCTTTAAAAATGTTCAGATATGAATCAAGGCTAAAGCAGTTTACAGTTATGCTGGCAGATTAGAATGGGGTTTAAAGTGATGGTCACTTATTGGTATCTCATTAATTGAATAGACTATGCACGCAAAGATTAGTATACTACACTACCTCCACACTCCATACACTTTTAATGACATTTTTAAAACAATACACACATTTATGCCACCCACCCACCCCACCCACCCCTTACACACACACACACACACACACACACACACACACACACACACACACACACACACACACACACACACACACGCACACACACACACACCGGTCCCTTTTACATGTGTTTTTCTGTTTTGTCTTTATTTGTTTGTATGCCTGTTCGTTTGTCTCTTGTTTTTGTCTAAGATCACTGTAAAGTGGATAGACATTAAATTAAAGAACGAACGAACACACACACACACACACACACACACACACACACACACACACACACACACACACACACACGCACACGACACAGGCATGCGAGCGCGCGCATATACTATATGCAGGATATCACGAGTGCTCTCCGTTCATATTATTATTATTGTTATTATTACTATTGTTATTATCATTTTTATTATTATTATTAGCAGCAGCAGTTGAAGTAATAGTAGTAGTAGTAGTAAACTTAGTAGTAGTAGTAGTATCATTATTATCATATCATTATTATTACTATCATCATCATCATCACATTATTATTATTATTATTATTATTATTATTATTATTATTATTATTATTATTATTTATCAGTTTTTTCATTTTATAATGTTCAGATTCTGAATGTGTATCCACTAATCTTTTGCAATTAATGTTCACAGTGTCATAACTGTTTCATGCGTAGGCGCACACATGCACGCACACACACACACACACACACACACACACACACACACACACACACACACACACACACACACACAAAAACACACACACACACACACACACACACACACACACACACACACACACACATACACACACACACACGCTCACTCACTCCTCGAATAGGAGGAAAATCATTGATATGAGGGAAGAGGGGTGTGGGGGTGGGGTGTCCAAAGAGAGGTGTGCTAGCCCTTCCCCAGTGGCTGGGCAGGGGGCAACGCCCCACAAATACCAGTTTTTTTCAGTGGCTGGGCAGGGGGCAACGCCCCACAAATATCAGTTTTTTCAGTGGCTGGGCAGGGGGCAACGCCCCACAAATACCAGTTTTTTTCAGTGGCTGGGCAGGGGGCAACGCCCCACAAATACCAGTTTTTTCAGTGGCTGGGCAGGGGGCAACGCCCCACAAATACCAGTTTTTCTCAGTGGCTGGACAGGGGGCAACGCCCCACAAATACCAGTTTTTTTTCAGTGGCTGGACAGGGGGCAACGCCCCACAAATACCAGTTTTTTCAGTGGCTGGACAGGGGGCAACGCCCCACAAATACCAGGTTTTTTTCAGTGGCTGGGCAGGGGGCAACGCCCCACAAATACCAGTTTTTTCAGTGGCTGGGCAGGGGCAACGCCCACAAATACCAGTTTTTTCAGTGGCTGGACAGGGGGCAACGCCCCACAAATACCAGTTTTTTTCAGTGGCTGGGCAGGGGCAACGCCCCACAAATACCAGTTTTTTCAGTGGCTGGGCAGGGGGCAACGCCCCACAAATACCAGTTTTTTCAGTGGCTGGGCAGGGGGCAACGCCCCACAAATACCAGTTTTTTCAGTGGCTGGGCAGGGGGCAACGCCCCACAAATACCAGTTTTTTCAGTGGCTGGGCAGAGGGCAACGCCCCAGAAATGCCAGTTTTTTCAGTGGCTGGGCAGAGGGCAACGCCCCACAAATACCAGTTTTTTTCAGTGGCTGGGCAGAGGGCAACGCCCCACAAATACCAGTTTTTTCAGTGGCTGCGCAGAGGGCAACGCCCCACAAATACAAGTTTTTTCAGTGGCTGGACAGGGGGCAACGCCCCAGAAATGCCAGTTTTTTTCAGTGGCTGGGCAGGGGGCAACGCCCCAGAAATGCCAGTTTTTTCAGTGGCTGAGCAGGGGGCAACGCCCCAGAAATGCCAGTTTTTTCAGTGGCTGGGCAGTGGGCAACGCCCCAGAAATGCCAGTTTTTTTCAGTGGCTGGGCAGGGGGCAACGCCCCAGAAATGCCAGTTTTTTTTCAGTGGCTGGGCAGGGGGCAACGCCCCAGAAATGCCAGTTTTTTCAGTGGCTGGGCAGGGGCGCCCCAGAAATGCCAGTTTTTTTCAGTGGCTGGGCAGGGGGCAACGCCCCACAAATACCATTTTTTTCAGTGGCTGGATAGGGGGCAACGCCCCAGAAATGCCAGTTTTTTTCAGTGGCTGGGCAGGGGGCAACGCCCCACAAATACCAGTTTTTTCAGTGGCTGGACAGGGGGCAACGCCCCAGAAATGCCAGTTTTTTCAGTGGCTGGACAGGGGGCAACGCCCCAGAAATGCCAGTTTTTTCAGTGGCTGGATAGGGGGCAACGCCCCAGAAATGCCAGTTTTTTCAGTGGCTGGGCAGGGGGCAACGCCCCACAAATACCATTTTTTCAGTGGCTGGGCAGGGGGCAACGCCCCAGAAATGTCAGTTTTTTCAGTGGCTG
Source organism: Conus ventricosus (assembly GCA_018398815.1). Lineage (NCBI taxonomy): Eukaryota > Metazoa > Mollusca > Gastropoda > Neogastropoda > Conidae > Conus > Conus ventricosus. The sequence goes on from CM031618.1 coordinate 26,485,273, forward strand.
GACAGGGGGCAACGCCCCACAAATACCAGTTTTTTTAGTGGCTGGGCAGGGGGCAACGCCCAAGAAATGCGTTTTTTTCAGTGGCTGGGCAGGGGGCAACGCCCCACAAATACCAGTTTTTTTCAGTGGCTGGGCAGGGGGCAACGCCCCAGAAATGCGTTTTTTCAGTGGCTGGGCAGGGGGCAACGCCCCACACATACCAGTTTTTTTCAGTGGCTGGGCAGGGGGCATCGCCCCGGAAATGCGTTTTTTCAGTGGCTGGGCAGGGGGCAACGCCCCACAAATACCAGTTTTTTCAGTGGCTTGGCAGGGGGCAACGCCCCAGAAATGCCAGTTTTTTCAGTGGCTGGGCAGGGGGCAACGCCCCAGAAATGCCAGTTTTTTTCAGTGGCTGGGCAGGGGGCAACGCCCCAGAAATGCCAGTTTTTTCAGTGGCTAGACAAGGGGCAACGCCCAAGAAATGCCAGTTTTTTGCCAGCCACGATGGAGTTCCAGAGACTTTGGACCCCCACTCCCTTACCCCCACCACCACAACCACCCCCTCAGTCTTCGTCTGGTCTGGCATACACACCACCTACCCCCCCCCCCCCCCCCCCCCACACACACACACACACACACACACACACGAGAGGAAGGGAGAGAGAGAGAGAGAGAGAGAGAGAGAGGAGAGAGAGAGAGAGAGAGAGAGAGAGAGAGAGTCAAGTCAAGAACACTTTGTCATCTCCAAAGAGAAATTAAGAGTGGCCATGAAAACATGTCTATAGATCTATGGCGAGAGAGAGAGAGAGAGAGAGAGAGAGAGAGAGAGAGAGAGAGAGAGAGAGAGAGAGAGAGAGAGAGAAAGAGAGAGACTTTGATAATTTATTGTCATTACCAAAAAGTCTTTTGACAAGGGGGGAGGGGGTAACAGAACAATAACATTTCCCTCTTCCTTTCGTGCAAGCAAATAGTACACATTCATACTTAGTGTGGAAGAAAAAGAAACACCCGAAGGTGCTGGGGAGGACCCAGAGAAGCACTGTCTTCACCTGCCTTTAGAGCAGTCCTGTACCACCCTTTGAGGCCTGCGCTGTGTTGACGATGGGTACAGGCACGCACAGGACACTCCATTAAGATATCAAGGGACATACCTGCTCCTGAACAGGGGTAAATTAGACTACAGGATGCAGCTCATAACAGCCTTAAAGTAGCATCCCCATGGGTGTACCAGCCCGTATTTCATGACTGCAGAGCCCACCGGCGAAAAACACCACCCTCCAGCTGCCGAGCACACCCCACAGACCCAACCACCCCTGCCCACGGACAGATGAAGACAGTGCCACTCCAGACACAGCCAAGCTTTCGCCATACGGTCTTATGTGACCTCAAGAGAGAATCCAAAGTTGTAGTCTTTCCCACTGTCAACAGGACTTTCCCTGTGGTCAGTGGGTCTTTCCTCACCGTCACTGGACCTTTCTCCAGGGTCAGCCCAGTTAAGGCAAAGAAGAAAAAGAAACACCCGAAGGTGCTGGGGAGGACCCAGAGAAGCACTGTCTTCACCTGCCTTTAGAGCAGTCCTGTACCACCCTTGGAGGCCTGCGCTGTGTTGACGATGGGTACAGGCACGCACAGGACACTCCATTAAGATATCAAGGGACATACCTGCTCCTGAACAGAGGTAAATTAGACTACAGGATGCAGCTCATAACAGCAAAGGTTAACAAAAACAAATGAATTCGTAACATTTCCTTATGTCCTCACGCACAGGAGTAATGCAGTGAGGTAAAAAAACAAAAACACCCCCAAACAACTTAAGACTGACTCGACCATCCACTCAATCAAATGATGACATTGTATCTTACTGATCTCTTCCACATGCGATGAATGATAATATTCATTCATATATCTCTAATAATGCATTATCTTAAATTTCACTATCCTTCATCTGTCTCATTTTCAATGCTTCCGCTATGAATTTCGCAACTGATTTAATTACAAGTTCATCATCTGATGATAACACGACAGCGACATTTTGTCTTTTCGCTATATCTAACTGGAAAAATGAACAGTTTGTCCGCACTTCATTATCAGAGAGAGAGAGAGAGAGAGAGAGAGAGAGAGAGAGAGAGATCGTCACGGAGTGACAGGCAGTTCATATTGATCGTAGCTCTCTCACTGAACAATATCACAGTAAGGGGAGAAAACACACCCGTGCTGGGCAAATCATACCGATGACCAGAGCCAAGACTTGACTTCTGTTGATTGCTCTTCAAGCTTTTTCACGTCCGTGTATCGGCTCTGGCCGGTCGCTGCGCTTAGTAACGTAGGTAGGTGAAGACGTCGGTGCCGGCATTCAGGTGTGGATATGTCCAGTCGTAGAGGATATTTTCGCGATTAAAAACTTGAACAGGGATCCACAGCATAACATCTAGATGATAACGAGGTCTGGCGAGCCCTCGTCTTGTCCTGGGATGTCTCGTTCGTTCCTTAAGCTTTTTATCTATTTATTTATTTATTTTGATTGAGTAGATCTGCTTAGGTACACGTGCGTGTGATTAGTTGTCGAATTTTTGCCAGTGAAAACAAATTGTGGACATTTTGGACACTTATCGAGAAGATGGATTTCTTCATTATGATTGTTTGCACTTGATGTAGGGCTATTGTTCAACAGAATAGGAAGGCTGTTCCAGAATTGCGAGTTTTCATTTTGAATTAGTGTTGCAAGGCTCTGACAGCAGTCTCCATGGAGTCACAAACTACGGGCCGGAACACCCATAAGGACGCTTCCGTGGGGGTCTGCTGCGTCAGTCCAGTGGCTAGCTATCACACCATGGTTTCTGCCAGAGAGCAGTTATGTCCCTTGACCTTTGAATGGCATGCCTTTGCGTGCATTCAACCCTGTGTGAACACAACACAGGCTTCCCATGGCGGTATTAGATGTGAACACAACACAGGCTTCCCATGGCGGTATTAGATGTGAACACAACACAGGCTTCCCATGGCGGTATTAGATGTGAACACAACACAGGCTTCCCATGGCGGTATTAGATGTGAACACAACACAGGCTTCCCATGGCGGTATTAGATGTGAACACAACACAGGCTTCCCATGGCGGTATTAGATTGTTCCCGGCTGGTTGGTTTGGTCGTTGAGAACAGCACTTCTCTGGTTCCGTCTGGCACTTTCGGACGTATCTTTTTTCTTGTCTGCCTTTGGTCGACTCTGGTGGGCATATATGTAGGCAGGAGCACAAGTCAGTCATACCAACAGGACTGTTGTAATTTGATAGTTTAAAGTTTCTTTCAAAAATTAAAAATCAGTCTCACCCAAACTGCTTGACATGTTATAAATCTTAGTGAAATCGTCTTTTACTTTTTTTTTTTTTTTTTTGCTGTCCCAACCTCTGCGCCACCTCAGAGGCAGTGCACCCACGCCGCTCATTCCGACACCCCATCCACAGCCACAGCCCGGTCGGCCCCGCCGCAGCGCCGGCACCAGCAATCCACAGGGAGCAGTCAATGTCAAGTCGTTAAGAGGCAACCCACCGGAGGAGACACTGCACTGCTGCCGAGTCACTTCGGTGGTGTTCAGTGGCGCCTGTTCTGATCTAACATACGCAGGACACCACCTACTAAGCCCCCTACTGACGACAATAATTGCTTAGTCGCGGAGCCGGCGTGAGTGAGCTCTCCCTCCGGAGGGCGCCACCACGTCCGTCCACCGACAGACCCCATGGACTCGCCGACACCGGCGACCCCGACGGAACCAAACCAAAGCCACAGACGTGGAGAGGACATCGAAATTGAGGTCACCATGAGAGCAGTGCATGAAGGGCCACAGAATTTGAGACATTTTTTTTAAATGCTGATCAATGAGAATGAGGATGATTTAAGATGATGCTACGGATTTCCATTTCGGTCTGAGACTACATGACAGGGCTGTACTCTACGCTTCCTTTCATAATATATCCCGGTGTCAACCAGGCCCGAGAGATACAGGCACCTGCAGTGTTGGTCAGGAAATTTGAGCAACACTCTCAGAAACGCATCCATTAAGTGGATGAAACTCGACTGTGTGGTCCCAGTCTTCCCAAGTGAGTCCGCAGCAAACTCAACTCTGGGTAGGAGCCGGTCGGGGCAGAAAAACCCACATGACTTCTGATGGGATTCGAACCCACGACCTCCCAGCCGGGAGTCGTCTTTTACTTTTGTTTTTGCTTGTTGCTTGTGTCTTTTGTTTCCTTTGATGAATGTAGGTTAAAGTGTTGAAGGCTTTTACAGTTGTTTACTCCATGGATTCTTTCAGCAGTAGTGTTGCTCTTCTCGTTGTACCTCTTCACACAGAGAACAGACTTTGCAGCAGAGCGATTGACATCTTCCCTGCTACTTTGTGAAATGTTATCAGATTGTGACATTACTCCAGGATTTAAAACGATCACTCAATAATTATGTTAATGTTTAACGGTTATGTGCGGGGAGGAACACAAGCCAGTCCACACGATCAAGAAACCCCGTTGTTAAATGAAATATGAAAAGGCTGTTTCAGAAATGAAGATAGTAATAAAACAGGCAACAGAAAAATGATACTATTGCTGTCTGTTGTAGCATAACATTTAAATAAGACAGTGTGTGTGATGAGTGTTTTGAGCTCTCTAAATCAACCACAGGTTTGCTATCTGTCAGTTTGCTTTTTTGCGGTCCCACCCTCTGTGCCACTTGACTGCCATTGGTCCACGCCGTTCATTCAGGCTCCCCGTCCACAGCTACACCCTGCATTGTCCCGTCGTAGCCCCGGCACCGGCAATCCACAAGGAGCAGTCAGTTTCAAGGCATCACGAGACAGCCTGCCAGAGGAGACACTGCACTGCTGCCCTGTCACTTCGGGGGTGCTCAACGCTTTCTGATCTGATGCAACACCCATGTATAGGACACCATTTATTACGCTGCCTACCGAGGACAGTGGACACCCATATATAGGACACCATTTATTACGCTGCCTACCGAGGACAGTGCACACCCATATATAGGACACTATTTATTACGCTGCCTACCGAGGACAGTGATTGCTTAGCCGCGGAGCCATCACGAGCGAGCGTCCCTCTCCGGAGGGCGCCACCACGTCCGTCCAGCGACAGTCCCTATGAAGTTAAAGTAGCCGATAGCCACGATCTCCACACGACCTCACCAGGGGTAATGCTTTAAGTTTAAAGAGAAAATCGAAATCGATGTCACAATGCGAGCAAGGCAGAAAGGGCCATAGAATTTGATTGTTGTTGTTGATGTATTGATGAGGGCGAGGATGCTGAAGATGATGCAGTAGAGTTCCACTTGGGACCGACACTGCATGACAGGCCTGTAGTCTTCAGTTCAAAATATATCCCGGCGTTCAACCAGGCCCGATAGATACAGACACCTGTAGTGTTTGCCAGGAAATGTAAGAACATGTACAGATGTTGGTCAGGAAATCTAAGCAACACACACACACACACACACACACACACACACACACACACACACACACACACACACACACACACACACACACACACACACACACACAGAGTTGTATCCGTTAAATGGATGATACTCAACTGTGTGACTCAAATCTTCCAGTTGAGCCCTTAGCAAAGGTAAACTTTGACAGGAACCAGAAAAAAATCCTACCAATAAAAGGCTCAGTGTCGGGAACCGAACCGCCGACTCCAAGCCAGGAATCCGCAACGCTAGCCTCTGCACCACGGCGGCAGGTAAATCAGCATGAAGTTAACACAGGATGCGAAAGCCTTCAAGCATCGACACAAGCTAATTCTCTCTTTTGATTACATTCAAAGAGTGTTATTTTCACCCCTTGAAGAAAAAAGAAGACTAATCTTGAAAGAGGAGCTGATCCAATATTTTGATATTCTGTTACAGGTTTTGCCCACGATATTCCACGCTTCATTCGGACCAGCGGTCATCGAACAGTCATCTGTTACGCAGACCAGTGGTTGTGGTTGTCAGTAGCAGAGCTAACAGTGCCAAGAATATAATAAATAATAACTTGAACTGGAGAAAATCATTGGGCTCGTCAGACGGCAGTTCGAATGATTTCTTAAAAAAAACTTTGCGAAGGTGACTCTCATGAATGCGGAGACAGAGAAAGAGAAATCCGTCGACATTATGCGAAAAGGCTTACCTGTACTTCATCAGCATTGAACAAAAAATCAGCATTAATTAGAGTTTGCTCGTGTATTGAGTTGCACCGTCAAGCAAACATTTGTAGAATATTTCTCAGGGTGACATTACAGAGGTACTAGCTGTGCTATGTGACAAGACACGCTGAGAAGAGAAACAGTGGAAGCCTCTGCTACTTTTACGTTACAACGAAAAAAGCAGTAATAAGATATTCGCCTAGATAAAAAGAAAAAGGATTAAAAAAAAAAAGATATGAAAACACCGAGTTTTGAAAAAGGCAGTGGTGCTATCAAGAGGGAAAGATGAAGACAAGAAGTATGACGGTTACAGCATTAAGCTTTTTTAAAACTTCGAATTAAAAACTCGTGTCAGACACACCTGACTTCAGCACTACCAGGTGAAATTAATGAAGACGTATCTAGATTCACTGAAAGAAAAACAACTAAGATGATCAACACGTGAATTAAAGACGAAAACTATCGACGAATTTCTATATTACACACATTTAAATAAATCCATGTTGACCGAATGATTTTACCAGTCTTTGTAGTTAATGACAAATATCCATTGAGAACAGACAAGAAAGCCTCTTAGTTGAATTTTTTTAGTTTGTTATATATTCACCTGAGCCGTTATTTTAGAGGAAAGAGCCAGTGTTTTGCTACCGTCAACCGCACAGTTATCATCATCAACCAAACAGCAACCATTTGAAATAGACGTTCAAGACTAAATCACATGAAATCAAAACAGACTTATCTATCAACCCTGGGAAGAACGATTGCAATTTCACTCATCTGAGGTTCACGCTAAAAAAATTGAAGTGTCAAATAGAAGAGACTTTTTTTCAGGCATTGAAAGTAAATAATAAATCAGCGGAGTTCACATTATAAATCAAGATTTGAAAGACTTTAAACATTCAGTTCTGATATGTTAAGAATTCACTGATAATAGACCATTGAGAAGACTCACAATTTATTTGATTAAAGTCGTAGTGTCGGGGGTTGAATGAACTTCTCAGAGATCAGAAAGACGATCACTCAACGTTCAGAAGATACCAAAAAGTCTTCGGGTTTGCATTAAAAATAAAAAGCAAAAAAAAAAAAAAAAAGCTGCTAGTGCATTTATTAATACCCAGAATAATCCACACAACACGGTTCTTGACCTCCGATCCAGACCTATGAACACATTCAGCAGCTGGACGCTAAGAAACAAGTGACAATACCATTGATCAAAACCCGAAAAGCCCCACCAATCCTGAATTCTGTAGGGACTAGCAGTCGAGCCTTACACTTCATCCAGTTCCAGAGGCATCACACCGCGTGAGCAGGAGCAGACGCCGGCGATGGGTAGATGCAACAAGCGGTCGGGGAAGGTGGAGAACGAGCCGGAAGTCTTCTGGTGCGGGGATAGCACCAAGTACATCCTGTTGACCATCTTTTCGGCATTGGCCAGTGGCCCTCTGCTGTGTATCACCATTCATCAGGTCCTGCTGTTAGTCCCCTTCACCAGCTTCTCTTCTTCTTGATGATGATGATGATGATGATGATGATGATGATGAGATGATGATGATGATGATGATGATGATGATGATGATGATGATGATGATGACGAGGACGACGACGAGGACGACGACGAGGACGACGACGACACTGCTGTTGCTGCTGCTGCTGCTGATGATGATGACGATGATGATGATGATGACAATGATGATAACGATTACGATGATGACGATGACGATGATCACGATGAAGATGATGACGTGATATTTATGCTATTTATGTTGATTACATTGATGAGAGGGGGGGGGGGGGGGGGGGGGCACGATAGAAATGGCTACAATGATGATTGTGATGATGACGATGATGTAGAACATGACGGATCGGGATAACGTGTACTGTGACAATGGTGATGATTATACACACACACACACACACACACACACACACACACACACACACACACACACACACACACACACACACGTCGACAGCCATTCGCTAAGCCATCAAAACATGATTTACAGATTGACTATTTTCCTTTCTTATTAAGATCAACTGTTAATGATATCTAACATTAATGCGGTTTAATGCTGAACAATTAAGTAGTGGGGGAAAACAAGTGCCGGTTAACAATTCTTCCATCATTATAATAATGACTTGGCAAAGATTTGGAAAAAAAAAATTGAAGATGAAGAAAATGGGAAAATATATGTTTTAAATATGAAAACCCTTCACTAGCTGCATGGGGGAACCATCACAATCCCTCTCGAAGGCAGATTTATATGTATCGCCTGCTCCTAGACCTTTCGTCCGCTGGATCGGACTCATCGGGGAGACACGGCTGATTGTGTCTGCGCTCTTGGCATCAAATAGAGACACACCACATTCCGTAATTCTATGGTGTTCTCAACACCAAGGGTTCAAAAAAGAATCCAACAGCACCCCCAAAGCAGCCAGCGAAAGGTAGAAACTAAAACGAAACGAAACTGTGGGGAGGAAAAACATTGCTGAAAAACTGAAAACATTATGTAAACAGAATAAAATGTAAGGGACAATCTTTGAGCCTATGCCTGAGGATCCATTTAAGGATGCATGGGAGTTCAAAAGATATGGAACAGTCTGAGTGGTTAGCTCTGCTGTTCAATAACCCAAGCATTGTCAGCGGCTAAGAATTGTGCAGAACAACCTTTACTTGAATCTCCTAAGAGATGCAATCGCCCACCGATTGACCAAACAATTGTCACCTGTTGCGTTCTCTGGTCACTCCTGTGCAAAGGAAGTTAATGCGGTTTAAGTTTGTTTGTTTGTTTGTTTTACATAGTTATAACTGGAATGTTGAACGAGACAGGGATGAACAATGAAAATTAAACAGTACAGTGTCTGATTTAGTTTCTCACAATGCATCGGATCTTACGCTTCAGAGCTTCACTCAAAATTCATTTCCTCTTGGAAACAAACAAGACTAATGCTGCGTTGAAGGGTCAAAAGGACAGAAGAGACATCTTTCTGTGACATCGTTGTTTTTCCTCAACACTATATATAGCAACGTCTTCTGATTGGTCGTTTGATGTGTGCTCAGTTCATATTGAGGGGACAGGGACAAGGTGGACAAAAGCATCTTATTGATCTGTTATGCTTTTCTTTTTCTTTACAAGGATTTTCAAAGATTATTAATCGTTAATCACCCTCGCTGGCGTTGTGTCGCCCTTAATAAGACTTCCGATCTTTTCGTGGGCCAATCAGAAAACGTTAGAATCTTAGGTGCAGCTGGTGTGGGGGATATATTGGCAGTACGTGATGAATTTTTTTCTTCTTACATCTGGCCTTTACAGACAACCGTTTATTTCAATTGTATGAAGATGAAGTGGATTGTGAATGTAAAACGGAATCAGAGACCCATTGCTTAAACGTAGTACTTGTTTATCGTCGCTGTCTCTGTGACAGACATTTAGAAGAAGCGCGTATGCGGGGCTTCTCCATTTAAAGTCTGTGAACTTAGTGGTAATAGGGGAACATGAAACCAGCCTGGTGGTAGCCGGCGCAAAATGTGTGGCTTTCATGATGACACTGTGTGTGTGTGTGTGTGTGTGTGTGTGTGTGTGTGTGTGTGTGTGTGTGTGTGTGTGTTCGTGCGTGAGTGTGTGCGTGCGTGTGTGTGTGTGTGTGGTGTGTGTGTGTGTGTGTGTGTGTGTGTGTGTGTGTGTGTGTGTGTGTGTGTACGCGCGCGCGCGCTCTGTCAGGTCTGTGTGAGCAAGTGCCTTCTCCGGAGACGACTTCCAATACTGGGCAGGAATGCGGACGACCTCCTCCTCATCGTGATCTTCCTCTTCTTCACGCTGTTCAACTTTGTCACCTGTTGCGTTCTCTGGTCACTCCTGTGCAAAGGAAGTAAATATCTCTTCAGCGAGTGGCTGTCTTTTGATAGAGGCACACCCAAAAAACCCACTCTCATGGACCCAAAGTCACCAGGAGTGGCCGCCCTTATGGGTACCGGAAGGCCCGCTATGTGGCGTCCTGTACTGTTGCCAGAAAGAGGCGAAAGTAGCGTGTGTGGTGGAGAGGTGATTGACGAGTGGTTGGTACGTTGATGTTTATTGCATTGAAGCCATAGCTGCCGCGTTACTTCTGGGGACTGCAGGGGTCCTCTTCTTACTGCCCCTTCCCCTCCTTATATGTGGCTGGTTGCATAACTGTATTTCAATAAGGTACTTTTTCATTGTTCCTTCTTCCATCAGGTTAATGATCTGTCACCTTTTCGGTCTTTTTTTTTAGCACTTATGAAATAAATGTATCAACGAATAAGGACACAATCGGTAGGCCATTCTCTTGTGGTTTGGTCAGAGAACTGTGCAATGAATGTATTTGTTTGTCGGTGGTGACAAAATGTTTGTTCAGTTAGAAAATAGGTTCACTTCTCTCCCTTGTGCGCTCTTTTCATGGCATCCGTTCTGTCTGTCGCTGATGCCGCCATATCCCCGCCCTGCCGGAGTCATACTTTAGGCCTTACTTTCAAAACCTGGTTTTTACAACTTCCTAACGTCAGTTTGAAACTGCCCCGTCCGTGGAAGCCAGAGAATGTAGAGTTATTTCGTTTTTACAACTTCCTCAAGTCAGAGTGAAACTGCCCCGTCCGTGGAAGCCAGAGAATGTAGAGTTATTTCAGTGGCGTTCAGCAGCGTCATTCAATTCATGCATCTGCTGAGTTTTCTTCCGAAAGCAGTTTACTTACGTGTCTCTTTGTTTTTTCTTCTGTCTCATTGTCGGTGCCATTCCAGTGGCATGACCCTAACGCCACTCCTTCCCGCTCCTTGTCTCCGCAGGGAGGGACACTGTACTGCCGTCATGAGGCAACCTGCCGCTGAAGACACCGCACTGCTGGCGGCTCATTTCGGTAGTTTTCAGTTAAGCTGATTGTGACCCAACATACGCAGAACACCACCTACTAAGCCTCTTACTGACGACACAAGATCGCTTAGTCATGAAGCCGATGTGAGTGAATGTGCGTTCTCCGGAGGGTGCCATCAATTGCTTACAGCGACGGTCCTCAAGAACTGGCCGATACCAGTGATCTCGACACGGTTACACGTGGAGATGACATCAAAACCAAGGTCACACGAAAGCAGGGCATAAAAGGCCACACAATTTGAAGCTGCGTCCTTTCTGCTGATCGATTTGGGCGAAGATGACAGAGATGATGCTATGGAGTTCTGTTCTGGTCGGAGACCGCATGTCAGAGCTGTGTTCTACGCTTACGTTTCATGATATCTCCTGGCGTCCACCAGGCTCGAGAGATACAAACACCTGCAGTGTTGGTCAGGAAGTTTTGAGCAAACTCTCACAGACGTATTCATTTAGTGGACGAAACTTGATCGTTTGGTTCCAGTCATCCCAATTGAGCCCATAGCAAACATCTCTGGGTGAGAGTCGGTTAGGGGTCAAAACATCCCGCAAAGTCAAATACTCTGATGGGAATCGAGCCCACGACCTCCCAGCCCAGAATCCGTGACGCTGCGCCGCGACGGCTGCTTCCGATAACAATTTAGCTTAAAAGGCTAGAACCCGGACCAGTCTGAGAACTGATTACCATGTAAGCAGTATGTCGAGCGATACAATGTAGGTCTGTTTTAGTCCGTAACATCGAGAATAGAGTATGGAAAGATGAGAATCGGGATCTCTTTGGGTGGTGACCTCCTTGCATTGTTACTGCCCTCTGCTCCTTGACAAACGGGTGAGTGTACTCGATGGCCCTGTTTTAACGATTAGATTCGATCACAGAGCATTGTGATTTAATTCGCGGGCAGTGATGAACACGGCGATTTGCAGATATGCGAGCTGATCTATAACGGGTTAAATGGGGCAACATTAAGCATACTATGGCTATCATCTGAGCGCTGTCTTCGAGACAGATTAATTTAGTCAAATTGAGATACTGCTACGAGTTCTTCCCAAGACAACACTCCCCTTTCTCCCCCCCCCCCGCCTACTCCCCCCCCCCTCCTACCCCCTCTCACCTGTCTGCATGCTACGCTTCCATTCGTAATTCATCATGGCGTCAATCTCGATAGAGAGAGGTAGAATTTGACCAACACCTTTAAAGTCGACCCCGAGAAACAGAAGACACTTAAAATTTGATTGTGTGGTCGTTGTCTTCAAATGATTGTGTAGGTCTTGTCGTCAGATGATTATGTGGTGCTTGTCTTCAGATGATTGTGTGGTGCTTGTTTTCAGATGATTATGTGGTGCTTGTCTTCAGATGATTATGTGGTGCTTGTTTTCAGATGATTGTATGGTGCTTGTTTTCAGATGATTGTGTGGTGCTTGTTTTCAGATGATTGTGTGGTGCTTGTTTTTAAATGATTATGTGGTACTTGTTTTCAGATGATTGTGTGGTGCTTGTTTTCAGATGATTGTGTGGTGCTTGTTTTCAGATGATTGTGTGGTGCTTGTTTTTAGATGATTGTGTGGTGCTTGTTTTTAGATGATTATGTGGTGCTTGTTTTCAGATGATTATGTGGTGCTTGTTTTCAGATGATTGTGTGGTGTTTGTTTTCAGATGATTGTGTGGTGCTTGTTTTCAGATGATTGTGTGGTGCTTGTTTTTAGATGATTGTGTGGTGCTTGTTTTTAGATGATTATGTGGTGCTTGTTTTCAGATGATTATGTGGTGCTTGTTTTCAGATGATTGTGTGGTGTTTGTTTTCAGATGATTGTGTGGTGCTTGTTTTTAGATGATTATGTGGTGCTTGTTTTCAGATGATTATGTGGTGCTTGTTTTTAGATGATTATGTGGTGCTTGTCTTCAGATGCTTGTGTGTGGTGGTTGTCTTTAGATGATTGTGTGATGATTGAAATGATTGTGAAGTGCTTGTCTTCAGATGATTGTGTGGTGCCTGTTTGCAGATGATTGTGTGGTGCTTGTTTTCAGATGATTGTGTAGGTCTTGTTTTCAAATGATTGTGTGGTCCTGATCTTCAGATGATTGTATGGTGCTTGTCTTCAGATGACTGTGTGGTGGTTGTTTTCAGATGATTACATGGTGTTGTTTTCAGATGATTGTGTGGTGGCTGTTTTCAGATGATTGTGTGGTGCTTGTCTTCAGATGATCATGTGGTGCTTGTTTTCAGATGATTGTATGGTGCTTGTTTTCAGATGATTGTGTGGTGCTTGTTTTCAGATGATTGTGTGGTGCTTGTCTTCAAAAGATTGTGTGGTGCTTGTCTTCAAATGATTGTGTGGTGCTTGTTTTCAAATGACTGTGTGGTGCTTTTCTTCAAATGATTATATAGTGCTTGTTTTTAGATGATTGTGTGGTGCTTGTCTCCCAAGGACTGTGTGGTGCTTGTTTTCAGATGAGTGTGTGGCGCTTTTCTTCAGATGATTATATGGTGCTGTTTTCAGATGATTGTGTTGTGCTTGTCTCCGAATGATTGTGTGGTGCTTGTCTCCCAATGATTGTGTGGTGCTTGTCTTTCAATCATTGTGTGATCCTTAATTTCAAACGATTGTGTTGTTTTTATCTTGGTTCCCATGATAGTGTGGTCCTTGTATTCAGGGATCGTATGGTCCTTGTCATGAAAAAACAGTGTGGCCCCAGTCGTTCCTTTCAAGTCCGCAACATGCACAGCTCTGGACAGGAGTGCAGATCTGGTGCTGATAGGCGTAATCCTCTGACAGGACTGGAAATCAGGACATCACTGACATGATTACGTAATGTTAACTACTGAGCCATGGCAGCTGATCACATTTGTGTTGTCGTTGTTCAGTACATTTCTTGCCTTGTCTGTTGTCTAGTTGCTGCCCTTTGGCTTCATTCTTTTATGTCCGTGTTCCATTGTTCTTCACACTCGTCCCTCGCCGTGATGACCCTCGCCAAGGAGCGGATGTGTTCATCCACATGCGTTGGGTTGTGCGGCTCAGACCAGGTCACTCAGGACTCCCAGGCTTGACCAGCGCATTGACGTCATGTGTTGGTCAGACATCAGCTCAGTCCATTTTGACCATGGGATACCTTTCCCAATCACCCGATTTCAGCTTTGGATCACTTATTGCTGAGAATCGATTCCAGGTTAAAAAAACAAACAAACATTTAAATGTTCCAAGCTTTTCCTGTAGATAGTTGTACTAGTGGTGTTGTGACTGGTCAACAATTTAGTCTCATCGGCGCTGACAGCATTTCCCCGTCATATCTTGTTGATGTTTCAACCGTCTTTTAACAAGCTTGGCGAATTATGTCTCTGTCTTCTCTTCTCCTCTCTCTCTCTCTCTCTCTCTCTCTCTCTCTCTCTCTCTCTCTCTCTCTCTTTTGGTCCCACTTTCTGTGTCATCCCAGTGGCACCGCACCTACACCGCTCATTCCGACCCCCCGTCAAACAGCCACTGCACAGCCCGGCCCGCTGCGGCCCCGACACCGACAATCCACAGGGAGCAGTCAGTGTTAAGTCGTCAAGAGGCAACCCACTGAAGGAGACACTGCACTGCTGCCGAGTCAGTGTGGTGGTGTTCAGTGGCGCTCATTCTGCTCCAACATACGCAGGACACCACCTACTTGGCGAATTCTTGTACGCTGCCTGCCAGATCATCGTTGTCGTTTGCAAAGCGGAGTTCGTGAAGGTTCTTCCTCTGATGATCGTCCTGACATGGTCTTTCAGTGCATCAGTGAGGACGGGTTCCAGGACCATGTTGAACTGTGTGAGAGAGAGAAGACGGCCCGGATGAACTACTGAAGTATGGAGCCTGCTTCTTTTCTTCCTGTTCATATGTAACGTTTGTGATAATTATGTCACTAACTTGTCATGGTCGAATTGTCGTTGGAAGAATTGCGTGGATGACAGCTCCAAGTCAACCTAGCAGGAATTGCTTGCTCTGCTCCCAGTGATTTAAAGGGGAGGGGTGGGGGGGTGGGATCAACTTTCGCCGTGATGATTTCCGCCGAATAGATTTCTGCC
This sequence comes from Conus ventricosus, assembly GCA_018398815.1. Lineage (NCBI taxonomy): Eukaryota > Metazoa > Mollusca > Gastropoda > Neogastropoda > Conidae > Conus > Conus ventricosus. The sequence continues at coordinate 26,500,370 of CM031618.1, forward strand.
GAGTGAACTTTGTACTTTCGCCGAGGATTAATCTACTCGGGTGGTAAATATTAAAAGAGGGGCTTTTTTCTTCTCCCTAATCGCTGAACAGTGCCGTGAACTTGAAAGAGTATTTCATGAACACCTGTTATATCATAGAGGACTCGGTAGGACGGATCATTTCCATTCTGACGTAAGCCCCGGCCATAGCTATTATGGACAATGACGTGTACTTTGTTTCCACTTCAGAGAGTGGAATGATTTTAGTTTTAAGTGATCACTTCATTGTTCAACAATCCAAAATTAAACTCTGTGTGTGTGTGTGTGTGTGTGTGTGTGTGTTGTGTGTGTGTGTGTGTGTGTGTGTGTGCATACGCGCGTGCGCGTGCGTTGTGCATGCGTGTGTGTGTGTGTTTGTGTGTGTCCGCGTGTGTATGTGTGTGTGTGTGTGTGTGTGTGTGTGTGTGTGTGTGTGTGTGTGTGTGTGCATACATGCTTGTGCATGCATGTAAGTGCGCGCGCGCGCGCGCGTATGTGTGTGTGTGTGTGTGTGTGTGTGTGTGTGTGTGTGTGTGTGTGTGTGTGTGTGTGTGTGTGTGTGTGTTTGAGAGAGAGAGATACAGAGATTTGGTAACAACTACATTTTCCGACACGTTAAAAACTATTCTTTCGGCGAAAGTCAACTCGACAGAATTTTCACTCAGGCGAAAGGCCATGTCTTGTAAGGAAGGTGAGGGGAGGAGGGAAAAGAGGATACATGGGAGGAAAGGGTGGGGTGTTGAAGGGGTAGCGAGGGACAGGGAGTTAGAGGCTAAGAGCTCACTATGGGTCGGTAGAACGGGAGCCACACCCTCCTGTCGATCATAACAACTCTCTGTGACTGTTCTGGTGATTTTCCTCCGTGTTTATGAGAGTTGTGGGGGTGGGGGGTGGGTGGGGTTGGGGTGGGGTGGGGGGCAAGAGGCTACATATACTCACACGCATACATGTATGTACACAAATCTCTAAAAACGAGCGTGAGCATACACACACAGCACACATAAACACATTCCTGCACGCGCATGAGCTCGTTTTCACAATTTTCACAAACATATACACATTTGCACATATACATGTGCACACTCAAACACGCACACGCGCGCGCACCCTCCCTCCCCGACACGCACACACACACACACACGCGTGCGTGCATGCAAGCGGGCACACACGCATGTGCAGATATGTTCGCACATGCAATTTCCCACTCCTACAAACAAACAAGCACGCGTGCACACACACACACACACACACACACACACACACACACACACACACACACACACACACACACACACACATACACACACACACACAGACACACACACAGACACACACACACACACACACACACATTTGACTTCTTTGGTTTCTTTCCATGTCCCTATTCAACCAGCTCGAGCTGAAACGCACTCCGTCACCAACCCATTTGGAGCAAATCAACGTTGGAGAAACATTGGTTATTCCTCTTCCTCTCTTAGACAACACACAGTTGTGATTCTTGAAGGCGGAGACCGATTATAGTGAAAATTATTTTTTATTCCAGAAAGCAACGTAAAACAATGCTCATGCGGCTTAATATGGCTCTAAATTTACCGTAAAGTGGTTAAAACGAGATGGGCAGATAGACAAAATATAATACTTAAGACGGGTAAACAAATTAGAATAAAAAGAGGCGAGTAGATGAAAGAAGAATAAATTAAAAAACAAAACAAAACAAAACAAACAAACAAACAAACAAACAAAACCCCAAACAAGAACAACGACAAAAAAAATTCCAAAAGCAAAACAAAACAAAACAAACAAACAAACAAAAACGCAAATGACAACAAAATGGACGGACAGCAAAGGGAACAGATTTCGGTTTTTGTTGTTGTTGTTGTTGTTGTTTTGACAAAATCATGTAAAGACGAATGAAGTAATCTGAGAAGGCAAAAGAGGGGACAGATTTGAACAGATTTCTGACAAGTCAGGGAAGGAATCTATCTGAAAAGACAGACCAGGGAACAGATTTGAATTTTTCCAACGAGAGGAATGCATAATAGGCTAAGATCTGAGAACATCGCATGATGCCAGACTTCAGACCGGCGTTCCCCTCCTATCGTTTCATGGGATTAGCTGATCCTTGAGGAACTTGCAAACGTTGTGCTGTTGACAAACCCTTCATTTGTACATAAATATTGGGGAAAAAAACACAACCACACTAAACAACAACAACAAAAGATCACGACAGACACATCGCAAAAAGAGCTGAAGCTTCAAATCCACGTGTGCCAGAATTATCTCCCCTCTCCCTCCCTCGAAGTGTGAAAAAAAAATCGTGCATCACTCTGCATTAAAGCAGGCATTACAACCAGTGAATTCCAGTCTTGATAATCAACCAACTGCGAGGACGATAACAAAATTCGGCGAATCCCAGTACCCGACGCATAGACATGAACAGGCCTACTGTTATGAGCAACAGGTTATGAAAAACAAAGTTGACACAAGTCGAGGATTTCGTTTCTTTTCATTCACAATCCACTGATCTTCGCATCGAACTAGAAGGAGGCTGTTTTTATGGACTTAACGTCAGACATGAAATCTTTTTTCTTATATATCGCCCTTATTTTTTTCTCTCCTTACACCATTCCTAACAACGCTCTCTCGGAAGGCACTGTAATCTTGCCCGTCTTGTGGGAAGGCGAAGGAGAAGTCAAAGCGTCTTTTTGCACAAAACTGTTGGAAAACAGACAACTAAATAAGAAACATTAAAAAAAACAAAAAAGTGTGTTGTCGGAACCACAGCAACGATTTTCTCATTTCTCGCCTCTGGTCTTTCAAAACTGAAAAAAGAAGGAACGCACACACATACACACACGAACGCATGCACACACACACACACACACACACACACACACACACACACACACACACACACACACACACACACACACACACACACGAACGCACGTACTCGCATACACACACATGCACACATACACATACAAACGCATGCGCGCGCACACACACACACACACACACACACACACACACACACACACACACACACACACACACACAAGAGTAAACGGAAAGTAAACAACTATCAATACTTTATCAGTACCACCATAATTATATGTCTGTCTCTGTAGATGTGTGAAAAAACTGTATGTATATCTGTATGTATGTATTTTATGCATGCACGTGTGAATGTATGTGTCTGTGTGCATATGTCTGTCTATATGTCTGTGCATATGTCTGTCTATCTATCTATCTATCTGTCTATCTATCTATCTATCTATCTATCTATCTATCTATCTATCTATCTATCTATCTATCTATCTATCTACCTATCAATCTAGCTATCTATCTATCTACTTTAGGCATGGAATAAGATCAACAGAAATGAAGTATTGGTCAAAGATAATGTGGTAACACAGGAGGTAAAGAAAGAAGAGGACGCCAACAGAATCCACAATGCAGTCCACTAACGTCAGCAGAGGTCATGGCCAGTACTGGAACCTGCACTCCAAGAACAAGGCAGTCCACTAAGGTCAGCAGAGGTCATGGACATTACTGTTACCTGCACTCCCAGAACAAGGCAGTCCACTAAGGTCATGGACATTACTGGAACCTGCACTCCAAGAACAAGGCAGTCCACTAAGGTCATGGACAGTACCGGAACCTGCACTCCCAGAACAAGGCAGTCCACTAAGGTCAGCAGAGGTCATGGACATTACTGGAACCTGCACTCCAAGAACAAGGCAGTCCACTAAGGTCATGGCCAGTACCGGAACCTGCACTCCCAGAACAAGGCAGTCCACTAAGGTCAGCAGAGGTCATGGACATTACTGGAATCTGCACTCCAAGAACAAGGCAGTCCACTAAGGTCATGGACAGTACTGGAACCTGCACTCCAAGAACAAGGCAGTCCACTAAGGTCAGCAGGGGTCATGGACAGTACTGGAACCTGCCCTCCCAGAACAAGGCAGTCCACTAAGGTCATGGACATTACTGGAACCTGCACTCCAAGAACAAGGCAGCCCACTAAGGTCAGCAGAAGCCATGGACATTACTGGAACCTGAATTCAAAGAACAAAGCAGTCCACTAAGGTCATGGACAGTACTGGAACCTGCACTCCAAGAACAAGGCAGTCCAGTTAGGTCATGGACATCACTGGAACCTGCACTCCAAGAACAAGGCAGTCCACTAAGGTTATGGACATTACTGGAAGCTGCACTCCAAGAACAAGGCAGTCCAGTTAGGTCATCAGAGGTCATGGACATCACTGGAACCTGCACTCCAAGAACAAGGCAGTCCACTAAGGTTATGGACATTACTGGAAGCTGCACTCCAAGAACAAGGCAGTCCAGTTAGGTCATCAGAGGTCATGGACATCACTGGAACCTGCACTCCAAGAACAAGGCAGTCCACTAAGGTTATGGACATTACTGGAACCTGCACTCCAAGAACAAGGCAGTCCACTCAGGTCAGCAGAGGCCATGGACATTACTGGGACCTGCACTCCAAGAACAAGGCAGTCCACAAAGGTCAGCAGAGGTCATGGACAGTACTGGAACCTGCACTCCATGAAAGTCTCGACTAAAGATGGACTGTGTTTTATTGACTTTCACAGGATCAACTTCACCCTCAAGTCTGTTTATGACCTACTCTCGAACGCCAAATGATAAAGTAAGGAGCGGCACGTTGGGAGAAAAGGGGTTGGGGGGGGGGGGGGGGGGGGGGGAGGAATCAGACAACCTTGAATGTCCAAGCTGCCAGGGCAAACAAGAAGTGAAACGTGCCTTGAGCTCAGTCGATGCAAAGCAAATCATAAGCCAAGCAAGGCACACATAGAGACACAACAAGAGCCGAGAAGAGACCGCTTCTGCAATTAGTATTGCCTGAGGAACACTAACACCACGCTTAGAAGGGGCTTCAGGAGTAACGGCAGTAGTTCATGGTCTGGAATGGCTGTGTGTGTTTGTATGTAGTTCACCATAATATATTTATTTTATATATATATATATATATAAATTAAAAACAGTTAAAGGAGTCTTAAAACTATCTACAAATTGTTTCAAGCGTGTTGCGCTGTCATCAGGATGGCTTTTGGTTTGCCCACCGCCGATGTTATATAGGTGTGGCTCCCGTTTGCGGTTGTTTGCACGTGCGGGTTGGCTGCACGTGTTTTTTGGGGCTTTCAGGTTTTTTTGACAAAAAAATATTTGTGAAGGCTGATAAAACTAGCAATTACTACAAAATGGAACCAAAAGAATACTCTCAACTCCTTGACAAAAACATCCAGAAAAACTACAAAAAAGCCGACAAAAATATACATGACAGTATCCGCACTAAAGAAAAAGAACTTGCAGAGCGCATAGACCTAAGTGACAGGATAGAAGCGACAGCAACAAAAGAAGCTTTCATAACACTCAAAGACCACAAGCCCAATTTTCATAACAACCCAACATGTAGACTAATAAACCCATCCAAATCTGAATTAGGCAAAATAAGCAAGAAAATTCTGGAAAAAATAATAAAGAACGTAAAATCAAACTCTGAATACAACCTCTGGAAGAACACATACGAAGTTATCCAATGGTTCAAAAAACTCAATAAACAAAGTAATACAGTATTCATCACATTTGACATAGTAGACTTCTACCCATCTATAGATGAGGAACTACTCACCAAAGCCCTGAAGTTTGCCAGTAACAACACAGACATAACAGGGTCAGAAATGGAAATCATTCTCCACACCAAGAAAACATTACTACACAGCAAAAATGAAACCTGGATCAGGAAAACCAACAGAAACTCAACATTCGACGTGACCATGGGATCATATGATGGTGCAGAAACATGTGAACTGATCGGACTATTCATGCTGTCCAACATCAAGAAAAAACTCGGAACACAAGTCGGACTATACAGAGACGATGGCCTTGCTGCACTGACCAACAACCCAAGAACCATCGAAAATAAGAAGAAAGAACTATGCAAAATCTTCCAAAACCACAACTTAAAGATTACCATTGAAGCAAACAAAAAGGTAGTGAATTACTTAGACATAACACTGGATCTCAACAATCACATATATAAACCATACAAGAAACCCAACGATACACCTCTTTATGTACACACCAAAAGTAACCATCCACCATCTATATTAAAGACCATACCCCATGGCATAAACAAGAGACTATCAAACCTGTCATGCAATGAGAGAGTGTTCAACAATGCAGCAGTAGAATACCAGGAGGCACTACAAACAAGTGGATACAATTACAAATTACAATACAACCCAGACAACAACACAAACAAAAGCAAGAAAAATAGGAAAAGAAAAATCATATGGTATAACCCCCCATACGACGGGAAACTCAAAACAAACATAGGGAAAGAATTCTTCAAAATCCTAACAACTTCATTCCCAAAAGAACACAAACTGTCCAAAATATTTAACAAAAACACTGTCAACTATCGTACTCATGTATGCCCAACCTTAAAAACCTAATTGACGCATCCAACAAAATGAAAATCAACACAGCAAAGAAGGGTGAAGAAAGGAAATCTTGCAATTGCACCAAAAAGGAGCAGTGCCCACTAAACAATAAATGTCTTCACAACAACATTGTATACCAGGCTACTGTGACATCAGAAAATGAAAAAGAAACATACATAGGGATCACTGAAAACCACTTCAAAACCAGATATGCAAACCACAAACAGTCATTTAATAAAGAAAAATATAAAAACCAAACAGAACTGAGCAAATATATCTGGAAACTTAAAGACGCAAACAAAAGCTACAACACATCCTGGAAAATCATAAAAAGAGCATCACCATACAGCAATGTTTGAAAAAGGTGTCAACCTATGTTTAACTGAAAAATGGTTAATACTATGCAAACCATACTTAGCAACTTTAAACACCAAAACAGAAATAGTAAACAACTGCAGGCATAAATGGAAATCCTTGTTAGTGAACACACCCAAAACAAAAACCTGAAAGCCCCAAAAAACACGTGCAGCCAACCCGCACGTGCAAACAACCGCAAACGGGAGCCCACACGCTATATAACATCGGCGGTGGGCAAACCAAAAGCCATCCTGATGACAGCGCAACACGCTTGAAACAAATTTGTAGATAGTTTTAAGACTCCTCTTTTAACTTGTTTTAATGTTGCTCCCCAAGGGGTTGAGCACTCAAAAAATTATTTTAGGCATTTTAAATTTACTGATCTATATATATATATAATGCTGAACAATTAAGTAGTGGGGAAAACAAGTGTAGGTGAACAATTCTTCCATCATTATAGTAATGACTTGGCAAAGATTTGAAATCTTTTTAAAAACAAAATGTGTATTATAAAATGAAAACCCTTCACTAGCTGCATGAGGGAACCATCGCAATCCCTCTCGAAGGCAGATTTATATGTATCGCCTGCTCCTGGGCCTTTCGTCCGCTGGATCGGAACTCATCAGGGAGACACGGCTGAATGTGTCTGCGCTCTTGGCGTCAAATAGAGACACACCACAGTCCGTAATTCTGTGGTGTTCTCACCACCAAGGGTTCAAAGAAGAATCCAACAGCACCCCCAAAGCAGCCAGCGAAAAGTAGTAGAATAATATAGAACGAAAGTGTGGAGAGGTAAAAAGTTGCTGAAAAACTAAAAACATTATGCAAACGGTATAAAATGTACACACACACACACACACACACACCACCAGCACGCACGCACGCCACACACACACACACACACACAACACACACAACACACACACACACACATGCTGCAAGTAATTTTAGCCAGACTTGAACAGTAACATGTTGCTTAAAGACGAACCTGTTTCCATAGAGACGAAGATCCGAGGCGTGGATCTAAAGGAGAGTCCAGGATTCATTGGACTAGTGCCGTTGTAGTTCTCGTTCATGTCTCCGCCACTTCACAAGATTTACTTTCTCCGAGTGCGTTGCGTTGATGGGTCAGTTTAACGTCCTATTGGCCTGAGGCCCTTAAGGACACGGTACACGTGCAGACATAGGTCTGCATGTTCTGTGGCAACTGTTGTCCCAGGTAGTGGTGGGCGAGTTGCGCGTGGGGCCTTCGTATTTCTCTTTGCCAGCTCTTGTGCCTCTTGAACTTTGGTTCGATTTCGGCTATTAGTCGGCCGACGATGGGCGTCGGTGTATTTCGCTTCTTTTCCCCAAACTAAAGGCTGTCTTCAGGACCACCAGGGGGCCTTCTTCGTGCTCGGGTGGCGATGGTCCTGTGCCACGTTAGGCCGCCTCAAGGAGGGAGCAGCAAGAAAGTCGCTGGAGCACTGCATGAGAGCGGGTACTCGCAGACTGCGGCCGAGAGGGCAATTTTTCAGCACAACCCGATAAGGAGTGCCCACATGTCTGCAGGGCTCAAAACACGCAGCACTCCATCGCCGATCGCCCCACATCTCCAGGAGCCGTCCCCCGGCGACACAGGCTAGACCCGGCGTCACCCATATGGCTGGAAGGATCGCTGCGCCGCCTGACACTGACCTCTCACATCAGTGTCCTTCAAAGGAAATCTGCCACCTCTCCCTTGGCGTCCGCTGCTATGCCACACTCGCAGCGTCCAGCGCTCCGTGTGCCTCGTAGTTCCTGTTTATATTAACCCGTGTTTCATTCAGATTTACTTTCCTTTTCCATCATCTGCAAAAGCCGTCTGCTTTAATGGGTATGTACTGAGCGGAAGGGGGAGAAGGGGGGGAGGGGGGTATAGCCAACATCAGAAAACAGTATGGCAGATTGACCTTGAATTCAATAGACGTGATCTTTGCGACCCAGCTTAGGTAGCCTAAGTATCGAGCTTTCTTCCCAAGCTCTCTAAATTCTCCTACAGTGATGCTCTCCTAAAGGTCCTACAATGATGCTCTCCTAAAGGTCCTACACTGATGCTCTCCTAAACGTCCTACAGTGATGCTCTCCTAAAGGTCCTACAATGATGCTCTCCTAAAAGTCCTACAATGATGCTCTCCTAAAGGTCCTACAATGATGCTCTCCTAAAGGTCCTCATTCGAAGGACTATTTAGAAAATGGAGTCAGAACCAATGTTAACTCCGAGGGAAAAATCCCCCCTGTACCGAAACGGCTTGGCGGAGATTCGAACCCGCAACCCCAAGATGACCAAGATTACCGAGCCCGGCGATCTACCAGCCGAGCTATTCCGGTCCCCAATGGTTGCTGGCTACCACCATAACTCAGGGGAAGGTAGGTGGGGGCCAAAGGGTGGGGGTGGGGGGTGGAGGGTGGGGGTGATGATTACCTCGGCGTTAAACATGATCTAAGCTTTCCAGATAAAGACAGCTCATGATTCTGTTTGGATCTGAAGGAAGAGAAAGGAGGGGGAGGGGAGGTGGATAGGGTTGCCCGATGACGTAATAAAATCTTATGAGTACTTTCTCTGTGTATATTTGGGACAGATGGCACAGGCCAATCGACGAGAAAGAACAAATTGTATGGTTCGCTTGTTTGATCCTTACTTGGAACACTTGAGTTGTTGCCATCTGTGACTGTTGTGGAGATCAATTTTGAACACGCTAGGCTTCGGTTACTGAATCCGAGGATTCAGTCGTGGCCGCCGTGTCAGCGCTTCCAGTGACGTCTTCTTCGTCCCCGGTTGTGTCGGTTCCCCTGTCACTGACTCTGGAAACGAGGCAACTGACTTATATCACGTGTTTAAACACAGACACAGACACACAGACAGACAGACACACACACACACACACACACACACACACACACACACACACACACACACACACAAACACACCACACACACGCACGCACGCACGCACGCACGCACGCAAGCACGCACACACATACACACACACAAACACACATACACTGTGTGTGTGCGTGCGTGCGTGCGTGCGTGTGGTGTGTGTGTGTGTGTGTGTGTGTGTGTGTGTGTGTGTGTGTGTGTGTGAGAGAGAGAGAAGAGAGAGAGAGGGAGAGAGGAAAGAGAGAGAGAGAGAGAGAGGAGAGAGAGAGAGAGAGAGAGAATGTAAGTTTTGCCTGTGTATTCTGAAGTGTTGAAACACTGCATATTCATGGAATATAATCTGAGATATGTCCTGATGCAGATTAACTTACGATCACAATGATTACTATCACTTTATCATTAGTACTTTTTTTTTTAAATATTTATTTTTAATAGACTCCTTTGACAAAAATATCTGCCATGTCAAATGTTTGTGAACAGCTAGACTGCTCGCATTGCCAAACATTCCGGCTAGCCAGGTTCATTTCTGTCACCATTTCCGGTCTTCAACGACTTCATTTCCTCTCACTCATTTCCTAGCTCGACATCACACCATCTCTCTCTTCTCCAATCACTTCTTCTCTCTCATTCCATCCATCTCTCTCTCTCCACCCCTCTCTCATCTATCCATCCCTCTCTCATTCTTCCATCCATCTCTCTTTATCCATCCATCTCACTCTTATCCATTCATCTCTCTCTCATCCATCCATCTCTCTCTCGTCCATCCAGTCCTCTCTCTTATCTACCCTCTCTCTACGTTATGCCATCCATTCTCTCTCATCATCTCTTTCTCTCATCCACTCCCTCTCTCTTTCCATCCATCTCTCTCATCCATCTCTCTTCTCTCTACTCCCTCTCTCCTCTTCTCTCCTCACTCTTCTTCCATCTCTCTCTGTGTGTCTTTCTCTCATTCATCTCATCTCTCTCTCTCCTCTATCTCTCTCCTCCTCATATCTCTCTCCTCTCTCTTCATCTCTCATCTCTCTTTCTCTCTGTCTCTTCATCCATCATACACACACACACACCATATATATATATAATATCTTATATATATATATATATATATATATATATATATATATATATATATAAATATATATATATTGAATTATAAACAAAGCTTGCTCTTATGTCTTTGATTGAAGAAATAGGGGAGATAAGCATTCATATCTGCAGTGGTAGATAATTCTGCCTAACTAACAGTATGTGCTCGAGTGGGTGGATGGGGAAAAAATAAATAAATGCTTCTCAAAATGACCTTCAGCAAGCTTATAGTCTCCAATAGGGAGACAATTTCCAATAGGGAGGAAACTCATCCATCTCTCTCTCATCAATCTCTCTCTCTCTCTCTTATCCATCTCTCTCATCTCACTGTCGCTCTTTCTCTCTCTCTCATCCATCTCATTTTCTATCATCAATCTCTCACTCTCATCCATCTCTCATCCATCTGTCTCTCCCTCCCTCTCCCTCTCCCTCTCTCTCTCTCTCTCTCTCCCCCTGAAACACGTAGCATTCTTCCCTTTACAACAAGGTCTCGTAATGTACAAGATTATGACGGAAAACACACTTGAAACATTAATGAACAGGATCTCGAATGGTTTGTTCTTGAAAATGGTTTCATTCGTGTTCGCATTTGATTTTGTTGTTTTATCTGAAAGTTTCATAGAAGCACGTCAACCAGAATTCTTTCCCCCCCCACCCCCTGCCCCCTCCCCTCCACCTTCCTCTCCAGGATGAAAACTCATCAAGGAAGCTCTGCACTACTGCTGAGTCACGTCGGTTGTGATGACGTCAGTGCCAGTAATAACTCAACCCATGAATGTGTGTGTGTGTGTGTGTGTGTGTGTGTTGTGTGTGTGTGTGTGTGTGTGTGTGTGTGTATGTTTCTCATTACAAGCTGCCTTCTTTTTCATAATGTCTTTAAGCTTGTATTCTTACGCGACTCTTCTCTCTCTCTCTCTCTCTCTCTCTCTCCCTCATTTTTAACTGGTTACATTGCCCTGCATATCACGATTAAGACGAGCAGATGCGTGCAGCTAGCCCTGCTCTATTCTCTCTTTTCATTAACGAACTAGCGGTTGAAGTAATTGACAAAGGAAGGCATAGTGCTAGATCTTCACCTGATGCATTTGAATGATTTATTCTATCGTTGGCTGGCAATGTCGTTTTGATGGCGGAAACAGTTACAGGTTTACAGACACAATTGAATGGCCTACGTCATGACGCTAAGCTTATATACTACGCACAAAAAGTTAAGGATCGTATGTGAAAACAGGTGCGTAATAAACTCAGTTCGCTACTGTTATTTATTTCTTAGTCAAGCCTAATTGTCATGAATTCTTGTTCAGCTGTAAGTGGGCGATGTTGTGTTAGTGCGAAAATTGCACGGGATTCTCTACTACTGAGCTGGGCCGCAAACAGAAAAGCGGAAACTTGCGAAAAATGACCTTGTTTTGGACCGTTCTGCCTGAACACATTGCACTTGCCAGATGGAAAAACCATTATGCACGTGCAAGCACTGCTGTTTATGTGTGAGATGCTGTCGCTGGCTTGGCTTTATAAGAAGACATTCCACCAGTAGTAGGCCTGATCTGACAATGCCTCCACGACGAAAATTAAGCGAGTTGGACAGGGGACGAGCTGTTGCATGGTTCCAAGATGGTGTTCCCAAGCGAGAAGTGGCCAGGCGACTTCATGTGTCCATCTCGGTCATTGTCCAACTGATTCAACGCTTCACAGCCACTGGGGTTGTCCATGAAAGATGCAGATCTGGTCGACCGAAGAAGACAACCCCACGTGACGATCGTCTCATTGAACGACAAGCCTTGCAGACAAGAACAGCCTCTTCCAGCATCATTCAAAGGCAGTTCAGGGTGGCTACTAACATCAACATCAGCCAGAAGACCATGCGGAACCGCCTACATGGGTTTAATCTCCGTTCTCGTCGCCCAGCAGTACGGCCACGCTTAACTCCAGCCCATAGGGCAGCACGCCCGCGCCTTCTGCGCACGTCACGTGAGGTGGACACGTCAGCAATGGGCCCAGGTCCTGTTCAGTGATGAATCACGCTTCACCCTTCACCACAACGACGGCCGACTGAGGGTCTGGAGGCGCCCAGGGCAACCCTTTATTGACGCCACTGTTCAAGAAAAGGTGGCCTTTCGTGGAGGTTCTGTAATGGTCTGGGGGCCTTCAGCCTTCACCACAGAACACCCTTGTATCATGTACAGGGTAACCTGACTGGCATCCGATACCGGGATTAGATCCTTCGACCGCTGGCTGTGCCTACACTGCAGCAGATGGGATCGAGGGCTGTCTACCAGGATGACAACGCTCGCCCCCACAGGGTAAGGGTGGTCAACGACTTCCTGCAGCAGTCTGGAGTCACCAGAATGGAGTGGCCAGCATGCAGTCCCGATCTCAACACGATTGAGAACCTCTGGGATGAGCTGGATCGCAAAGTGAGGAGCCACCCCCCTCCCAGGGATGCCCAACACCTCTATCAGATGCTGCAGGCGCTTCCACAGAGGATCTTCACCAACCTCGATGAGGACTCGCTGCGTCGAGTGCCAGAACAGCCATGGTGGTTACACGCATTACTGAGCTTTTGGGAGCATCAGTATGCCCTGTCTTGTGATTTCAATGACTTTGGGAAATCAAATTTGGATACGTACCCACTTTAATCAAATGTACACACCCAAACGATTGCTCGAGATTGAAGGCAATTGTGTATCGTTATCACTAAAGAATTGAATTAAATGTTGGCCAAACTTCAACGCATTGACGTTCTTATTTTGACAGTTATGAATGTTTGTGAAAGTGATCCTTAACTTTTTGTGTGGAGCTTATATATCTTCAGCTTAAAGTTAATATGATTAAAAGCAATTTTATAGTATTTCGGAAGAGTGGCTATTTGAATATGAGAGAAAGATGGTTATAGGCCTATATTGATGTTACAATGCCTGTAGTTAAAATTCTTCGGAATATTTTTCTCTACGCGTTTAAGCTTTACTGCTGCGTGCAAGCAGAGCTATAAATGTTTTGATTTTTTTTTTAAAAGTTGTGCATGTTAAAGAAAAACTGCTTTGATTCTCAGATACAGACAATTGTGCAGTATGGCTCTGAAAGTTTAGACAATGCTGTTGTCCATTGTAAATCAGTTCATGTATTTGCTTTGAAGAAATCTTTAGGAGTAGACAAACACCAAATGACCTTGTTTATGGTGAAACAAATCGATATCCAATATATATCTATAATCTCTCTCTCTCTCTCTCTCTCTCTCTCTCTCTCTCTCTCTCTCTCTCTATATATATATATATATATATATATATATATATATATATATGTTAAAATAGGTTTTTTAAAAATAGAATCTACAAATTTGTTTCGAGCGCGTTGCGCTGTCATCAGATCCTGATGACAGCGCAACGCGCTCGAAACAAATTTGTAGATTCTATTTTAAAAAAACCTATTTTAACAAATGTTGCTCCCCAAGGGGTCGAGCACTATCAAAATCATTTTGGGTATTTAACCACACTAATCTATATATATTATATATAAAAATGTTTGAAGTAAAACCTGTTGCTTGCTGGGCACCGCTCAAGGACGAAGAGTGCTGGATATAGTCATTAGTTAAAAGCACAAGAAGTAATAAAATCCGCACTTCCATTCTTCAATGAAGAATTGTGGAGTGGGAATGGAAGTGCGGATTTTATTACTTCTTGTGTGTGTGTATATATATATATATATATATATATATATATATATATATATATATATATATATAATATATATATATAATATATATATAATCACGAACAGTATAAAAATGTCCTTTAAAAATCCAAAAGAGCTCAACCGTCTAAGGAGCAACATCTGTTAAAAATATTTCTAAAATGAAGTGCTAAAATCAACAAGCTTGTTTCGAGCCTCTTGCCTCTTGCTCTCTTCTCTATTATTGTGTATTCGCTACCGGCTTCAGCTGATCCAAATGGAGAATTACAGGATTCCACGTAAAGCGTATGTTGTATCAGCTGGAGAGACACACCTATTTTTCTGCTGGAATGACGTGGATATGTTATCTATATGACATTACCCCCGTGGTGACTGGGTTATAATAATATGCACTTTTTTTTTCTCCTCATGTGCTTTATGTGTATTCTTGTCCCTCGTGCTTTAAAATTGCTTGTCTCCACACTTCTGCATGCTTCTTGTATTTCCTCGCTATTTTCCCCTTTGTTTTGGATTGTCTTCCCTTTGTTTTGGATTGTCTTCCCTTTGTTTTGGATTGTCTTCCCTTTGTTTTGGATTGTCGTCAAAACATGCATGACTAGGTGTTCTTCCGCGCACCCCGCTCTTGCTTCTGCCCCTCCTCCCTCCCTCTCTCCCCCCACCTCTCTCTCTCTCTTCCCCGCACTATTTCCACTCCTCTCTGGCATTATTTTTCTTCTTCTTCTATTCTATCCTCTGTTTGCATGGTTCTACATGTATTGCCTTGTTCAAATCCTTAAACCGTTGATCCTACACAGGGCGAGGACTGGGGGTAAAAAAAACACACACCAAAAAACACAAACAAACAACAACAAAAAAGAGAAAAAAAGCACACCCGTGCTTATCTGTTATCCTCGTAAATAAAGAATTTTGCCTTGTCACGACTTCTCTCTCTCTCTCGCTTATTAATATTAATAACAACAGATATTGTGGTGTCTTATTCGTTGATTTTAAAAAAAGCATTCGATGTCATTGATCACAATCTCCTTATTCGAAAACTGGAGATAACGGTCTTTAAAAATCCGCCCTTATCCTTCTAAAATCATACATCACAAAATGACAACAATGCGTCTTATCGGGGACGGCTGTCTCTTCTATAACAACTCTTAAGTAGGCGTTCCACAAGGCTCCATTTTAGGCCCGCTACTCTTCTCAATCTACATTAATGACCTACCCTACATGTGAGATCCACA
>CM031618.1:26521136-26523636 GCA_018398815.1 Conus ventricosus
GACTAGGCTTTGGCCTAAAATCTTCATCCTTGTGTATTAAAGATCAACTAATCAATCAATCAATCAATCAATCAATCTCTCTCTCTCTCTCTCTCTCTCTGTCTGTCTTTATCTGTCTGTCTTTCTCTTTCTGTGTCTTTCTCTGACTGTCTTTATCTGTCTGTCTCTCTTTCTCTGTCTGTCTGTCTCTCTCTCCCCCCCCCCCCCCCCCCATACACACATACAGCTGTTTTCTGCTGGAATGACGTAGATGTGTCATCTATATGACATAACCCCCGCGGTGACACATCCCCCCCCCCCCCTCCTCTTGTGCTTTATGTGTATTCTTTTTCCTCGTGCTTTAAAATGGCTTGTCTCCGCACTTCTTGCATGCTTCTTGTATTTTTCCTCGCTATTTTCCCTTTGTTTTGGATTGTCTTCCCTTTGTTTTGGATTGTCGTCAAAACATACATGACTATGTGTTCTTCCGCTCACCTCACTCTTGCTTCTGCCCCCCCTCCCCTCCCCTCTCTCTCCCCGCACTATTTCCACTCCTCTCTGGCATTATTTTTCTTCTTCTTCTATTCCAACCCTGTGTGCATGGTTCTACATGTATTGCCTTGTTCTATCCTTAAACCGTTGATCGTACACAGGGCGAGGACTGGAGGTCAAAAAAAAAAAAAATTGAAAAGAGAGAAAAAAAGCACATCCGTGCTTATCTGTTATCCTCGTAAATAATGAATTTTGTCTTGTCACTTCTCTCTCTCTCTCTCTCTCTCTCTCTCCTCTCTCTCTCTCTCTCTCTCTACCATTTTGTTTTTCGCATTAGTTTAACCTGCGATCATTTGACCCCACCATCGCTTTCCGCGCCATGGTAGTGCCGTCCTCACCAGTCCCCTCTTCATCTTCGTGAGTGGTTCCCTCGACATCGGGGGATTCCGTTGCCCCTTGGAACGACTCTGGACACAACGCACAGCTTCATGTCAGGATCTCTGTCTTCTGTGTCTCTCTCTGTATCTCTCTCATCGTGCGTGCCTGCATGGCGCATGGGCGCGCGCGCACGCGCGCGCGTGCGTGTGTGTTTTAAAAAAATCCGCTCATATTCTGAAATTTTGAGGTCAAGATGTAAATAGAAATTGTTTTGTAAAGCATTTGTACTCTCTCTCTCTCTCTGTGCGTGCGTGTATGCGTGCGTGCGCGCGCGCGTGTGTGTGTGTGTGTGTGTGTGTGTGTGCGCGAGAGATATTTTGTTAAAACAGAGCGTAGGTCTCTCACTAAAGATTGCCTGAGATGTCTGCTCATCGTATATTGAATTCCCATCCTCATCGTACATCGTTGACATTAACCGTCTGTTCTCATCATCATCATCATCATCATCATCATCGTCGTTGTCGTCATCATCTTCATCATCATCGTCCTCGTCATCATCATTATCATGTTGTTGTTCTTCTTCATCATCATCACCAGGGATTGTACGTATATTAACTTCATTGTCAGCATCATTATTACTATTAAACATACTGTTATCATCATCATCATCATCTCAAACGATTCTAAGAACACATACTTCCTCGATTTTAGAATCCTCAGATATCAAACTAACATCTATTGCAAAAAGATCTATTTTGTCTCCTATCCCTCCCTGGAAACTAATACGAGCACATTTTGACACTGAGGATGCATATTTAACAAAGGCTGGAAATACTAATTTGTTGTTATCCAATATCAAAATGCATTTGCATGACACTGTTCCAACCATTTTAAGATATACACTGATGGATCATTAATCAACGAACATGCAGGTGTAGCATGTGTCATCCCAGGCCTTAACAAAGAAAAGTCCCGTTTTCTCGAAAAAAACAAACAACAACAAATCTACATTCACTGCTGAGTTAACTGCTATAACTATGGCTTTAAAGTTTGTTGTTGATTACCCTCAAAATTTATTTAAAGTTGCTTTATGTGTAGATTCCAAGTCAGTTCTTATTACAATGAAGAAATTCAGATTAAAAGTTCGACCTGACATGGTTACTGAAATAAATAAGTACATTTCACCAGCCGCCATGGCGAAGTGGTTAGCGTCGCGGACTCCCTGCTGGGAGGTCGTGGGTTCGAATCCCATCAGAGTCATGTGGGGTTTTTCTGCCCCGACCGGCTCCTACCCAGAGTTGAGTTTGATGCGGACTCAGTTGGGAAGACTGGACCACACAGTCAAGTTTCATCCCACTCAATGGATGCGTTTCTGAGAGTGTTGCTCAAATTTCCTGACCAACACTGCAGGTGCCTGTATCTCTCGGGCCTGGTTGACGCCGGGATATATTATGAAAGGAAGCGTAGAGAACAGCCCTGTCATGTAGTCTCAGACCGAAATGGAAATCCGTAGCATCATCTTAATCATCCTCATCGATCAGCATGCTGCATAAAAAAAAATTGTCTCAAATTCTGTGACCCTTCACGCCCTGCTCTCATGGTGACCTCAATTTCGATGTCCTCTCCACGTCTGTGGCCTTGGTTTGGTTCC
>CM031618.1:26531136-26538636 GCA_018398815.1 Conus ventricosus
CGTGAGCGAAACAAACATCAATCATGAGCGAAACAAACTTGCATACATGTCACGTGTAATGAAAACTTTGTGTCGAAAGTTCACTTGTTTTGTTTTGCACGTCTGTTAAATCGGCGTTACTTGACGTCTTGTTTTGTGTGTTAAATCGGCGTTATTTGACGTCTTGTTTTGTGTGTTTAAATCGGCGTTATTTGACGTCTTGTTTTGTGTGTTAAATCGGCGTTATTTGACGTCTTGTTTTGTGTGTTAAATCGGCGTTATTTGACGTCTTGTTTTGTGTGTTAAATCGGCGTTATTTGACGTCTTGTTTTGTGTGTTAAATCGGCGTTATTTGACGTCTTGTTTTGTGTGTTAAATCGGCGTTATTTGACGTCTTGTTTTGTGTGTTAAATCGGCGTTATTTGTACGTCTTGTTTTGTGTGTTAAATCGGCGTTATTTTACGTCTTGTTTTGTGTGTTACTTTGTATTTTGAGGGATTAATCGTAAAGTTTACAGAATTCGACCAGACATCCAGCTCGATATATTCATAGAAAGAAGATGCAGAGATGGCGGGGAGGGGGGTGGGGGGGGGGGGGGGGGGGGGGGGGGAGGGGGGGGGGAGGGGAGACAAAATGTTGATCATCTAGTGTCTGGTTTAGCTTTGTTCCCATTAAAATCCACTTCAACTTTATATGAAACTGATTTTTGAAAATGTCTGGAAGGGGTAGAGATTAAAAAGGAAACCTTTACGAATCGTGTTCAGATATTATTATTATTTTTTTTCAACATGCCAAGAATGGTGACGTCATTTGACTGACAGGAATAAACGGTGGTATTTGTGTTCCCACCACATGTTCCTGTTGTGTTTCGTCGACAGGTTGTTTTTTTTGCTTCTTCGTTCACTCAGACAGGAACCCAGAGGCACTGACGAAGGCTGCTGTACGGTAGAGGCCCTCTAGAGATCCATAAAGCTTTTCCCTCATCGGTGTGTTGGCAGGCCAGGTCTCTGCCCTAGTTTTTCATGTGTGGGACAGTCCTGCAGGAAGTGTTCCACTGTCATTGGGGCTGTACCGCATGGGCAACTTGAAGACTCGCCAGTGTGGAATTTTGTGAACATGTGATGTCTCAGTGTCATATGAGTGTGGATGCGTAGTGCTGCCGTTATGCCCCTGACAAGTCAGGACCAGCACATCCGACTTCGGCTTGTTTTGATATCAGAGTGAACGCTGTCCAAGACTGGTTGCTGTACTGGGCTGAGGGGTCCAGTCTACCCGGCTGTTTGTGCAGACAGGGTTTGAATACCGTGGCAGGGGGCTGTACCCACAGCAGCCTTCGTGGAGTTCATTGTGACACACGCTCGTTACCTCCCTTTCTCAAATACCCAATTTCCCTATGTCCCTCCGCTCCGCTTCTACCAAACTGTCCCTTCCCCCTCCCTTCTTACTCCCACCCTCTGTACGGAGTCTCTCTGCCTACCTGATCTAGGTCAGCAGGTCTCAGTTTATTGATGTGTGTGTGTGTGTGTGTGTGTGTGTGTGTGTGTGTGTGTTAGGTGTGCGTGCATTAAAAAAAAAGGAATAATTATACCCACCGTTTTTTTTTTCTTTTGTGTATCTGAGACTTACAAAGTTAACGTGAAGACCAAGTCTTTTCGCTGTGTATTTCCAAAATGTTCAGTTGTTGCTGAAGGCCTGTCACAGAACAAGAGAATGACACCATCAGCGATCAGTGATAGAAGAATTTTCTAACCTCATTTGAGACAACTTGACGCTGTATTCCCCTACGTTTGGGCATTGTTTTTTTTTTTTAGCTGGTTCATTGATTAGAAAGAAAAGCAAAACTGGGCGGCATACTTCCCCTCGTTTTACGCCGAGAGAACAGAAAAAAAAACACGTGTTAGTTCAATAGCAAACTACTCTTACGCTTGATGAAACTGCACGTGGTTTTACTTTCTATGTACATAGTAAGCATTAGGGTGAAGCACGTGTTACACCCTGCTGTGACGCTGTGATGATGTCACGCTGTACATGTCAGGTCAGGTCATGTTAGGGTCATTAGATGGGATTGGTAGGTCATGGGGTGAGGTGAGGTATGGTCACAAGGTCATGGTTAGGTCATTGTGTTGAGGTGAGTGAGGTCACTGGGTCAGGAGGAGGTCGTTGTGTAGGTGAAGTGAGGTCATTAGGTCGAGTGTCGGGGTCATGGGGTTAGATGAGGTCGGTCAGGTCACTGGGTCACGGTCAGTTTGTTTACATTAGTCGGGATGGGTATCAGTTGACATTCATTTGAAGGTCAGGTGACTCGATCAGGTCATTAGGTCATCATGTGAAGGGGTTTGAAAGCGACAGGAAGGATGTAGAAAAAAAAGAGCTTTAAGAGATGGTTGTTGTTAAAGAAGATTAGTTCTCATAATGGATCCAATGTGAAAGCACTGGAAAGGCCTTTCACAGGGGGGTAAAGCCTTGTAACCTCAATTATAAGCACCCTGAAAAAACTCCAAGGCACAATGTTCAACCAGCTGTGCGGTGACAATCGCCTCTGTTGTGGGAAAAGCTAATGGTGAACAGGAGCTAACCACGGTAAATTGGATGAAAACATGTCACCACGGAATGAGTGTACGAGACAAGCACTGAGAAACCTCAATGGTCAGGCACCTCAACAGCACACTAAACATGACCGGTGACATGATCAACCAGCTGATGGTGACAAGACAGCCTCAACCACTAATGAGTGACAGGGCAGCCTCAACCACGCTAATGAGTGAGGGGCAGCCTCAACCACGTAATGAGTGACGAGACAGCCTCACAACGCTAATGAGTGACATGGCAGCCTCAACCACGCTAATGAGTGACGGGACAGCCTCAACCACGCACTGAGAGTGACGAGTACAGCCTCAACCACCTAATGAGTGACAGGCAGCCTCAACCACGCTAATGAGTGACAGGCAGCCTCAACCACGCTAATGAGTGACGGTACAGCTCAAACCCCGCTAATGAGTGACGGACAGCTCAAACACGCTAATGAGTAGGGCGCCTACACGTATGGACGTACACCCCAACCCACGCTAATGAGTGACGGTACAGCCTCAACCACGCTAATGAGTGACGGGGCAGCCTCAACCACGCTAATGAGTGACGGGGCAGCTCAACCACGCTAATGAGTGACGGGGCAGCCTCAACCACGCTAATGAGTGACGGGGCAGTCCTCAACTACGCTAATGAGTGACGGGACAGTCCTCAACTACGCTAATGAGTGACGGGCGGCAGCCTCAACCACGCTAATGAGTGACAGGTTTAGCCTCAACCACGCTAATGAGTGACGGGATAGCCTCAACCACGCTAATGAGTGACGAACAGCCTCAACCACGCTAATGAGTGACGGGACACCTCAACCACACTATGAGTGACGGTTCAGCCTCAACCACCTAATGAGTGACTGGTTCAGCCTCAACACGCTAATGATGACGGTAAACCTCACCAGCTATGAGTGACGGACAGCCTCAACACGCTAATGAGTGACGGGTCAGCCTCAACACGCTAATGAGTGACGGGACAGCCTCAAGCACGCTAATGAGTGACGGGCAGCCTCAACTACGCTAATGAGTGACGGGGCAGCCTCAACCACGCTAATGAGTGACGGTACAGCCTCAACCACGCTAATGAGTGACGGCAGCTAACGCAACATCGGACAGTCCTCAACCGCTGATATGCGACAGCTCCGCAATGAGTGACGGGACAGTCCTCAACCAGACTGATGAGTGACGGGACATCCTCAACCCGCTAATGAGTGACGGACAGCCTCACCCAGACTGATGAGTGATGGTACGCCTCAACCACGCTAATGAGTGACGGTACAACCTCAACCACACTAATGAGTGACGGGACAGCCTCAACAAGACTGATGAGTGACGGGGCAGCTCAACCACGCTAACGAGTGACGGTACAGCCTCAACCAGACTGATGAGTGACGGGGCAGCCTCAGCCACGCTAATGAATAATAGGGCAGCCTCAACCACGCTAATGAGTGACGGGTTCAGCCTCAACCACGCTAATGAGTGACGGGTTCAGCCAGGGGTCAGCCTCAACCACGCTAATGAGTGATGGAGCAGCCTCATCCAGACCGACGAGTGACGGGACAGCCTCAACCACGCTAATGAGTGACAGTACAGCCTCAACCAGACTGATGAGTGACGGCGTTTCAGCCTCAACCACGCTAATGAGTGACAGGGCAGCCTCAACCACGCTAATGAGTGATGGGGCAGCCTCAACCAGACTGATGAGTGACGGGACAGCCTCAACCACGATGAGTGACGGGAACCAGCCTGAACCACGCTAATGAGTGACGGGACAGCCTTAACCATGCTAATGAGTGACGGGACAGCCTCAACCACGCTAATGAGTGACATGGCAGCCTCAACCACGCTAATGAGTGACGGGACAGCCTCAACCAGACTGATGAGTGACGGGACAGCCTCAACCAGACTGATGAGTGACGGGACAGCCTCAACCACGCTAATGAGTGACGGACACCTAAAACACGCTAATGAGTGACGGGCAGCCTAACACGCTAATGAGTGACGGGACAGCCTCAACACGCAATGAGTGACAGGAACCAGCCTCAAACGAACCTAAGTGAGTGACGGACAGCTCAAGCCACGTAAGAGTGACGGGACAGCCTTAACGACGCTATGAGTGACGGGACAGCCTCACACACGCTAATGGGTGACGGACAGCCTAACACGCTAATGAGTGACGGGACAGCCTCAACACGCTGAGTGACGGACAGCCTTCAGCCACGCTAAGAGTGACGGGACAGCCTAACGGCGCTATGAGTGACGGGACAGCCTCAGACGACGCTAAATGCATAATGGGTACGGACAGCCCCACCATTGAACTCACGACGCTAATGAGTGACGGACAGCTTGACGTAAGAGTGCGAGCCTCAACCACGCTATTGAGTGACGGGACAACTTCAACCACGCAACTGAGTGACGGGAATGACTTACTTAACGCGAATGATTCACCACACCATTACTGCTGCCTTGTATCCGGAATGCTGTGGCATATAATGCGCCCCCCGCCCCCCCCCACCCCCACCCCCTTCCCCCTCCGCCCTCACACAGTGCATTGAAGGCAGTAGGCTAACCAGTTGTACCACTGAAATATTCAAACTGGACTTTGTTTTGTTGAGTGGCTATTGTTTGTTGCATTTGTGCCCCCCCCCCTCCCCCCCACTCCCTCTTTGTCCTCAAAGAGCATACCCCCACCCCCTTCCCCCTCCGCCCTCACACAGTGCATTGAAGGCAGTAGGCCTAACCAATTGTACCACTGAAATATTCACACTGGACTTTGTTTTGTTGAGTGGCTATTGTTTGTTGCATTTGTGCCCCCCCCCCCCCTCCCCCCACTCCCTCTTTGTCCTCAAAGAGCATAACAGAGTGACTAGCTGACAGAATGGCGATCTGCTGTTGATATGCTGCCAATGTTGCCGTCACAACAAGTTGGTTTGGGTTCTAGTGTTTGTTGTGAATGACGCTTGTTACAGAAGACTGAGATTTTACTTTTAAGCATTATATATTGATGTCAGCGGACCGCGTTCACTGTTCCAGCCTGATAAGTTTTTTGTTGTCAGAGAGGCAAGGCCTGTCCTACTGTAGTTCTCCTGTGACTTTCGTTGTGTTTTAACTGAAAGGATTGATCTATGACTTAGACTCGGGCTCCGTGTGTGGCAGCTAAAAGAATGAAGGGTTTTCTGACGCACAATGACGACGTCATGTAACGGATAAGAGTGAAAAAGATCGCTGACGTGTCGTTTTCACGTCACATGAACGATTAGTACCAAGCGTCGGTTGAGTGTGAAAAATGCATAAGTCTGTGGGATCAGTCCATTCATACTGTTTGAAATGCATCTTCTACACATGTGCTGTTACAAACACTAACCCCTACCTTAATACTGACCCTACGTAACCTAACACTCTCTTCTTCTTCTTTCTTTGAGTGTCCACCATCATCGAGTTGAAGATCCTGACAATTTTGTGTGTATGACCTTTTTTTTTCTCCTGACATTAAGGCAGCCATACTCCAACTTCGGGGAAGGTGCATGCTCTGTGTAGGCCCTAACGTGTCATCCATACCAACGGCCGAACTGGACTTCTCTTCCGAAAGTTGGTGATGGGATTTTACGTGTGTGCAAGATGTTGTGCGTGCGTTCACACACGGAACCTCGGTTTATAGTCTCATTCGAAGGACTGTATGGGGAATGGAGTCAGAACCAATGTTAACTCCGAGGGAAAAATCCCCCTTACCGAAATTCGAACCCGTAACCCAGGATCACGAGTCCGGCGCTCTACCAACTGAGCTATTCCGGCCCTTACTCTTTTAAAGGGGGAAAAACCCCTTTCTGTTTTTTTTTTAATGATACGCCTATGAGTGCCCTCCCCTGATCATGACATTTGCGTTCCCGACGAATTTACCTTTGAGCTGACCTGTCGTCTGCTCTAATTGAGCAGTTACGCCAGCGGCGGCTCCAGTTGGTTTGCATGTTTGCAAAACGTCACACACAAAGGCTTGTTAAATGGGTAAGTCGACCTATCTGTAAACTTGTAAGGTCTTATGAGGATCTGCATTCTAAAGGCGGATCCCTAACAAATGGAGCTACCTGTAAATTTGTTGGAAACCGGAATTAGAATGATGAAAAGTCCATCAATTCAAAGAGTTTCCATTAATGTCTGAGTGATATGGAGACAACTGAAAACACGAAGAAAGATGGTCAACATGATCTGACATCTCAGTTTTTATCCCACATGTCCCTACAAACGTATAAATACTGAACTTTGCCAAATTTGGCTATATACACACAAACCAGAGGACAAATAATGCTTACTTTAAAACTGAATATGACCACAGTTTTTTTTCTCGCATAGCCTTATAGTTATATTTGCCAAAGTTGAATACACGCAGACTTGAATCCAAAACATTGCATATTTCAACAGTTAATACGACACACAAGTCGAATATTCTCCAAGTAAACGAGCACAACAGCACAATTTGTTAATAAACCCTCTGTGTGTGTGTGTGTGTGTGTGTGTGTGTGTGTGTGTGTGTGAGAGGAGAGAGAGTAGAGAGAGAGAGGAGAGGAGGAGAGAGAGAGAGAGAGAGGAGAGAGCATTCCCGACAAAAAGTCATCATTAACCTCGTTGACTGGACAATTTCCGGACAATTGCGGAGAGAGGACAAAGACGCCACACTTTTCTCTTTACTCGTTGATTGAATCATAATGCACGAGAAGGCTGGACGTGTGTGTGTGTGTGTGTGTGTGTGTGTGTGTGTGTGTGTGTGTGTGTGTGCGTGCGTGTGTGCGCGAGTGCGTGTTTGTGTGAGTGTGTGCGTGTGCGCGTGTGCGTGCAAGCATGCGTGCGCGCGCGCGCGTGTGTGTGCGTGTGCGTATTGCGTGCAGGCGCGCACGTGTATGTGTGAACAAGAGGCGTGTATGAAGGAAAGCAGTCCAGTGAAGCCTCAGGG
>CM031618.1:26543636-26577583 GCA_018398815.1 Conus ventricosus
GAGGCATCGTTTTGTGTGTATGGAAACTCAGTTATAGCAATAAACTGATATAATATGATTTAGCTGATATAATAATGATTTTTTGAGACAAATAGTCATTTGTACCTTTGATATTGGAAATGTTTAATTCATAAGGAGAAGGAAACTCTCTTACGTCTATGGGTGGACACAGACCAGATTTTGTGAGAAATGAGTTTCTGACACCGAGCTTATCGGGGCCTGTTTCATGTGAAGTATTTCTAGCATCAGCGCCAGAATAAATGGGACTGCATGCAGCCAGTCGTCAGCCTTTTAACATTTCCATCTCTTGATTAATCATTAGACACAAGATCGTCGGCACTAAGCTCGGGAAGTGAATTGCAGGGCTGGTTGTGAGGGAAGTGAATTGCAGGGCTGGTTGTGAGGGCTTCAGGGCTGGTTGTGAGGGCTTCAGGGCTGGTTGTGAGGAAGTGAATTGCAGGGCTGGTTGTGAGGGCTTTCTTGACTTCATGAGATGAGAACCTCTTCAGGCCTGGCTTCCTCTTCCTGTTTCCGTTTCCTGGAATCTGCCTTGGCTTGCGGTGTAACAGGACAGGACATATCAGGGATCGCATGTCTGCTGAGATTGTCAGACATTGATGCTTGCGGTGTAACAGGACAGGACATATCAGGGATCGCATGTCTGCTGAGATTGTCAGACATTGATGCTTGGATCCAGGGATCTTCCAGGCTGTGTTCGGATGTCTGGCTGCATGACGGATAAGTCGTTTGGACACGCGGACCAGCACTTGTACGCATATCACACACGCGTGCGCGCGCGGCGCACACACACAACACCACACACACACACACACAACACACACACACACACACCACACACACACACACACACACACACACACACACGCACGCACGAAACGCAACGCACGCGCGCGCACCCCAGACCACATCCATCACCCGAGACCACACACACAAAACACAAAATGCACACCATACCCCCCCCCCCCACACACACGCACACACATCCCCCCCCACACACACACACCTCACACGTGTGCATGCGTGCGCGCGCACTCCGACACACACACACCATTGACACGTGTAGTAAACTTTGGGTTTTTTGGGTTTGTAAACCCTGACTTTATTGTTTACGGTATTTTGACTCCTACTGTTAGTTGGAGGTAAGACGGGCCTAAAAAAAGTTTTTTCTTTTTTGCGTATCACATTTAGAGACCGATTTTAACGCAATACCTCATGCTGCGATGCTCTCTTCTGATAGAAATGTCAAGTTTATTCCTTTAATACATTACTATCTAGAAGCGTCATTTTATTCTATGTTCATTTTCATTCATTGTTCAAATGTCTGTTTCTTGATTGACCGGGCCTCTTTTGATTTTCTGTCACGTCATTATTTCATTCCTTTATCTTTTTTATTGTTTTATCTATTTGCTAAACTTTTTCAACATCAACAATCTTCTTCTTCCTAAATACTAAATCACTCAAAAACGAGTAGGTCACCAGCGCGCATGTAAAAAGTAAAATAAAATAGTGCGACTCAGACTATTGGCCCCTGGAGCAAATTTGGCAAAAAGGGGGTCGCACTCGATATTCAAGAAGTTAAAAGCAATGGCCAAATTCAGCCCATTTTACAGTAAAATACTGGGGAAGTTAAAATAAAAAATCGTCAATATGCAGATCTCAAACTGTCGTATAAATTTTTGTTTTTTAAATGAGACTGCATTTGTGGCAATCTTGATGGCACCCCGGCAGTGAGTTCCACAGCCGTACAGAACTAGGATAAAATGAATGTAAGGGCTGTCAATATTTGATGCGGGTAGGGTATAACATTGACCGCCACTCCCTGGTGCTACTTTTATCAATACTAGTTGTTCCATTGGAATATCAATTAGTTTAGCTCTCCCTTTGAAGAACATGTTAAGTTTGATAAAAGCTCTTCTCTCTTCAAAGGGGTTTTCCATTCTAATTTCCTCATGTCTTCCTAGTATTCCCCCTTTTTCCTCTGATGTGGTTCCCTGTTACGAACCGTCTGCTCTCTTCTGAATCTTTTCGAGGTTATCAATGTCCTTTAGATGGTAAGGATCCCAAACTGAGCAACCATATTCCATACTGGTCTAACCAGTGTTTTGTAGCAGTCGTTTTTTAACCTTTTGGGGCAGTCATTGATATTCCTGTATAAGAAAGCTAAGATGTTATTTGCTTTCGTACATACTAAATTGAAATTTGTTCTTTTCATTTGAGACGACTATCTATAATCACGCCTAAATATTTTGCAGCATTGGTTTCTTTTAAGAATATTTATTATGAATAGAATATTCTGATCTAGTTGGTGAGGCGTTTGTTAGATAGTGGGGAATCCTGTGATAAACAGTGGGAGTATTACTACAGGGGTTTAAATTAAAATTCAGTTGCAGATTCAACGCCCAACTTGCGCCGAATTGGATGAAGATAAGTGATTGCTCGTTCTTTTTTCGTTTACCTTGCGTATCTTGCCTAAAGAAGACCAAAATCGAAACGCGTCGTGTTTGCTTTGTGATTCGTTTGTTACCCATTTTTTTTCGGGGGGGTTTTCAGCAATAATCTTTCAAATTTGTTCATATGTTTACTTTTTTTTTCAATTCACGGTCAACATGTTTTAATCCATAGGGCTTAGGGCAGGTAGGACTGTTGTTACTATTGAACTGTTGTTCAGGGTGAGTGTGAACTGGGAGCTGGGGGCATGTACATTGTTATTCTGTGCAATGTGATTAGTTGAAGTGCTTTGCATTTTGAGGTCAATGTTTAGTTGTGACACTTTTTTCCCCCTCTATTTGTGTGCACCAAGCTTCGCTTTCCTTTGTAACAAGAAGACAGAACAAAGTGTCATGCCTTATGCATCACACATACACACACACACACACACACACACACACACACACACACACACACACACACACACACACACACACAGACCCACCCACAGACCATACACAGACCGGCACACATAGATACACACAAACAAACACAAACACACACACACACACATACACAAACTCACAAAACGCACATCACACGTACGCGAGCGTACACAAAATGCACATGTTGTGTGTGCGCGCGCGCACACACACACACATGCACACACACACACACACACAATTCAATTCAATTCAATCAATTCAATTCAAATTTAACCCTTTGACCCCTGCTGGGCAGGGAGGATACAAATGTAACAAAGAGAAAAACGAAACTCACTCAAACAATGTGTGAACATAGTTGCGAAATGCGAATTCTGGTGAACTGTAACGATCCATTAAACAATCTTCCCATTTTTTAGAAACTTACTAATATCAAACAAATGCGTCTTCCTTTTTGAAAAAAATTACAAAAATTAAAACAGACTTTGGTTTTAGATATTTTTTAGGGATGAATTTTTCACGAAGTTCATTATTTTTGACATTCCATGATGCAATGGAATTCATCTCCAATTTCCCCCCCATTTCACAGTTTACGACAAAAACGCAATTCTCTTGGAACATTATCATCATCATCATCATTCTCTTGCCCAGATGGGCGTAGAGGGGAGATGAAGGGGACCTCTCGAAGCCAGGCAAACCCCCAAACTGGCCCTGTCCTCTGCCTGTCGCATCAGCGTGGGCCATCCCCTCCTGGTCCATTCTTTTATGTTGTCCATCCAGCATTTGGCTTGTCGTCCCCCTTTGTCTGCCGCTTCCAGCGTGCCCTGGATGACTGTTTTGGGCAGTGAATTTTGGCGTATGACATGCCCAAACCACGACAGCTTCCTCTTCTTGACTGTTGCCAAAGGGGTTCTTGGGGCCTGCAAGTGATGGGTTTTTTGGCTCCTCACAAGGTCGTTTGTCTTCCGGTCTTGCCAAGAGATCCCGAGCAAGCGCCTGAAGCATTTAGTTTCAAAAGTCTGGATTCTCTGGTGGGCTCTGCTGTCATGGTCCAGCTTTCGCAGCCATACAGCAGATGGACCCGCACCAGGGACTTGTACCCGCTTCATCTTTTTAGAAAGCTGATCTCCCTGCTCTTCCAGATCTTGTTTAGCTTTGCCATTGCTGCTGTTGCGATCGCTAGTCTGGTCTTATTTCTGTTTTAGAGCGAACCGCTTGGTGAGAGTGGCGCCAAGGTTTTTTGAAAGCGCCCCCTTCTTCAAGCTGTTTGTCCGTTCAAAGTAGATTTCAGCATGGGTGTTGGTTTTTGCTGTTGCCCCGGACTTTGCTTTTTTTTTTGTGCTCACTTCCATTCCATATCACCTGCCCTTTCTTCCAGTCTCTTTGTCAGGTCTTGTAGTTCTTCGTTTCTGCCTCCCATCAGGTCGATGTCATCTGCGAACCTCAATTATTGATGGTTCTTCCTCCGATGGAGACAGTGGAGTGGAAAATCATGGGGGGTTTTTACGCATGATGTTTTCCAGAAAAAATTGAACAGTACGGGAGATAGCAGGCAGCCTTGACGGACTCCAACTGTGGTCTTGAAGTAGTCCCCTATCTGGTTTTGAGGAGGACTGCGCTGCTGGGTGTTATACAGCGCCTGGATGGGTTTTGGGCGAGACCCTCCTCTATGCCAAACTTTCTGAGCACCTGCCACAGACCCTTGTGCCACACCCTGTCAAACGCTTTTCCTAAAGTCAATGAAGTTGTGAACAGGTCTCTCCCGAGTTGTAGATGTTTCTCCATCAGTATCCGGCAGGTGAAAATCTGTTCTAACTGTCTTCTGCCTGCCCTGAATCCAGCTTGGGGTGGAACAGTGGGTCCCAAAACGGCACAGGGAAACTAACGACAGGGGACTTCGCCTTCTGGAGTTTGCCTGCACCCAACGGGTCACCATTGCCAACACCCTTTACCCCCACAAACTGTCAAGAAGAACAACCTGGCATGCGCCGAACGGAATGACTCATAACCAGATCGACTTTGTCCTCACTCCGCGGGGCTTCAAATCAAGCATCAAAAAAGCAAAGACGAGGACATACCCGGAGCTGATATAGGGACGACCACGATCTCGTGCTGCTCACAAAAGAAATCAAATGAAGAAAAAGTAAACCAAGCTGCGCAGCCACGCATCAAGTTTGACCTGAGAAGCTAAAAGACCCAGAGATAGAAGAGGCATTCCAGGCACAGCTCGGGGGCGGTTTTGCAGCACCAACCTCCGGACAATGAAAATCAACACCTCACAAACAGCTTCAATGAGGCAGTCTGCGAAACAGCAGAGGAGGTACTTGGGCGACAGAGGGAAAAACACCAAGCATGGATCTCAAACGACATCCTTGACCCTGCGACAAAAGAAGATCACTGAAGAAAACGAAAAATTCCAGCCCTGAACAAGCCGCACAGTATCGAAAAACCAACAACCTTGTAAAGAAGGAAATGATTGAAGCCAAAGAACAATGGATCAATAATCAGTGCGAGAACATCGAGAAAGGCATGAAAAAGGAAACAGCAAACATGCCTTCACCACACTGAAAAACCTCACCAAGACGCAGCAAAACCGATCGTCAGTCATCGAGGATACCTCAGCGAGCTGCTGACAGAAAGCTCCGCTGTTTTGAACAGATGGACTCAGTACTGCCAAGAACTTTAAAAACTACCCTAAAACAGCCTGACGACAGTCGTTTGAGGGGAACTCAACACCATCAAGGGAATCCTCACCACTACCAGTGATGAGAGAAGAAGTGGAAGAAGCCACGGCAGCCTTCCGGCAGGGGAAAACACCTGGAGCAGACAATATTTCCCCGCAGAGCTGCTCAAACATGGGGGAAGGAATTGGTCACTCTAGTAAAATCGATTTTTCAGAAGAAACTGGGAGACAAAACAAATGGCCCACAAATGGACTCAATCACTCATCATCCCCCTGCCCAAAAAGGAAATCTACGCCAATGCCCGAACTACAGAACAATAAAGTCTCATTAGCCACACCATAAAATCATGCTCAGGGTCATCTTTAATCGCTGAAGAAAGAGGCGAAGAACACCTGGCGGAACATTATGGTGTCTTCCAATTTCACACACACACCCCACACGCACACGCACACACACACACACACACACACACACACACACACACACACACACACACACACACGCGCGCGCCCATTCATTCTTACCCCTGTCCTCTCCTTTTACCTTCCCTACTTCCTCTGTACACAGGCTTGCAGCGGTTCCCTACTCTCCTCTGTACACAGGGCTTGCAGCGGTTCCCAACTCTCCTCTGTACACAGGGCTTGCAGCGATGACAGTTTCAATACAAGCCGAACTCAGTCTCTGTCTTCTCTTCCCACCTGCCCCAGCTCCCACACCTATCACTCCTCCCTCACGGTCCTTCCTCTCCCCCCCCACCTGCCCCAGCTCCCACACCTATCACTCCTCCCTCACGGTCCTTCCTCTCCCCCCCCCCCACCTGTCCCAGCTCCCACACCTATCACTCCTCCCTCACGGTCCTTCCTCTCCCCCCCCCCCCCACCTGCCCCAGCTCCCACACCTATCACTCCTCCCTCACGGTCCTTCTTCTCCCCCCCCCCCCACCTGTCCCAGCTCCCACACCTATCACTCCTCCCTCACGGTCCTTCCTCTCCCCCCCCCCACCTGCCCCAGCTCCCACACCTATCACTCCTCCCTCACGGTCCTTCTTCTCCCCCCCCCACCTGCCCCAGCTCCCACACCTATCACTCCTCCCTCACGGTCCTTCCTCTCCCCCCCCCCACCTGCCCCAGCTCCCACACCTATCACTCCTCCCTCACGTCCTTCTTCCCCCCCCCCCCCACCTGCCCCAGCTCCCACACCTATCACTCCTCCCTCACGGTCCTTCCTCTCCCCCCCCCCCCCCCTGCCCCAGCTCCCACACCTATCACTCCTCCCTCACGGTCCTTCCTCTCCCCCCCCCCCCCACCTGCCCAGCTCCCACACCTATCACTCCTCCCTCACGGTCCTTCCTCTCCCCCCCCCACCTGCCCCAGCTCCCACACCTATCACTCCTCCCCCACGGTCCTTCTTCTCCCCCCCCCCCACCTGCCCCAGCTCCCACACCTATCACTCCTCCCTCACGGTCCTTCCTCTCCCCCCCCCACCTGCCCCAGCTCCCACACCTGTCACTCCTCCCTCACGGTATGTTTTGTTTATGTGTCAGTGGGCAAGGTGCTTGATGTTGTATTCTACCTACTGCCTAAACACAAAGAGCACGTTTTGATGGCTCGATTGATTGATTGGTTCAGAGAGAGAGAGAGAGAGAGAGAGAGAGAGAGAGAGAGAGAGAGAGAGAGAGAGAAACAGACAGACAGAGACAGAGACAAAGACAGAGACAGAGAGAGAGAGAGAGAGAGAGAGAGAGAGAGAGAGAGGAGGGGGGGGAAGGGGGAGAGGAGAGGGGGGAAAAGGAAAAAAAAAACCCCCCCAAAAAAAAAAAAAAAAAAAAAAAAAAAGAAAAAAAGGGGGAAAGAGGAGGAGGGGAGAGGAGGAGAGGAGGAGGGGAGAAGAGGGGGGGGGGGGAAAAGGGGAGAGAGGGGAAGGAGAGGGGGAGAGAGAGCGAAGAAGAAGAAGAAAGGAAACAAGACGGGGGGAAGGAGAAGAGGAGGAGAGAGAGAGAGAGAGAGAGAGGGAGGGGGAAAAGGGGGAGGGGGAAAGATCCCGAGAACCGGCAAAGGGGGCCCAAAGGGCCCCCCCAGGTTTGGGAAGGAGCGGAAAGGAAGAGGGGGGGGGGGGGGGGGGGGGGGGGGGGGGGGGGTTTTTTGGGGGGGGGGGGGGGGCCCCGGGGGTGGGGCCCAAAGGGGGGCCCCGACCCGCCGGTTGGAAAAATCGAAGGGCCCCCGTTTGCTTTTAAAACCCCCTCCCCCCCCTTGCCCCCCCCCCCCCCCCCCTTTTCCCCCCCCTTCTCTCTTCCTCTCTCTCCTCTCTCCCCCCTTCCCCCCCCCTTTTCCTTTTTCTTTTTTTTTTCCCCTGTCCTTTTTAATTTTAAAAGAAATTCTTTTGAAAGTATACACTTCACCCGCTATCTGTCTCCCCCCCTGTCTGTTTGTCTTTTTGGGGTCTGTCTGTATGTATGTCTTTTTGGGGACAATTTTCCCCCAGAATTTTTTTTGTACAAAAACTACACTTCATTGCTGCCGGTGCTTTTCTGAAAAAACATTTCCGATCAAATTAATTTTTCCCAGTTATCTGTCGTCTGTCTGTCGTTGTGGGATCCAAACGTCGTGAGGGGGCTGAAGTTGTTATTAAACGCTCCAGAGATGTTGTCACATGTTGATATATGGAAAAACATATGGAGTATGCCGTGCAATGCCTAAAATACAATGGAAGGAAGAACGCGAGACGACAAGACAAGCAAGCAGAAAAAACAGAGAGGAAGAAAAGGGGAAGGGGGATTGGGAGAACGTGTTTTAGAAACTGGGTGGAGTTGAGAAGACGAAGAAGCGACCCGAGAAAAGCCCCCCGGGTGAACCAGTCCTGTTGACAGCAGGAAGACGGGAACCCGGGGGGCCTCTTCAACGTTGTCGAAAGCTTGGCCCTGTCTGGAGTTGGCGCCCCCACCTTGTCAGCGGGAAAAGCAACGAGTAGGGTGTGAGATGCACACGGCAGTTGCTTTAAGGCAGCGGTTTTTTTTGCCGGTGGGTTAGTGTCATGAATAGGGGGTTTTAACCCAAAGGGAAAGCTCCGGGGATGTCTTTAGGGGTCCCCCTCCAGTGGCGTTACACAATGGTATCTGCCGGGAGCAATTTGGCCCCTGACGTCTAAATGGGAAAGCCCTGTGGTGCCTGCGTCCTTTGAGGAAACCCCCGGCTTCCAAGGGTGGTTCAGGAATTTCCCAATCTGGGTTTGGTTCGGCAGTTGAAAATAGATTCTCTGGGGCCCACGGCACCTTTGGGTGTATCTTTTTTGGGGAAAACGCGACATTGTGTTTCCTCGAAAACGAAGTCCCGGCAATGCATCATCGCTGCCCCTGTACAAAGGGGCAACGAGGCGTTGGCAGACATGTTCGCCAAAAACCCAACTGCGGTGTGGGTGTGTGTGTGTGTGTGTGTGTGTGTGTGTGTGTGTGTGTGTGTGTGTGTGTTTGTGGCACGCGCGCGAGGAAGTTTAATGGGCCATGAATTCGGTATTGTGAGGCGTTGCATTGCTGCTGTGGTGTGAGTGTGTGAATGTTGTGTGTTGTGTGGTGGTTGTCATTGTTACCTGACAGCAAAGCAAAGACGTTAAGGG
This sequence comes from Conus ventricosus, assembly GCA_018398815.1. Classification (NCBI taxonomy): domain Eukaryota; kingdom Metazoa; phylum Mollusca; class Gastropoda; order Neogastropoda; family Conidae; genus Conus; species Conus ventricosus. The sequence goes on from CM031618.1 coordinate 26,552,821, forward strand.
AACTGAAATATTGATGTATTGTGATGGTCCTTGTCATTTTACTGTGGATGTCGAGTGATATGAAATATTGATGTATTGTGATGGCTTGTCATTATTACTGTGGACCGCGAGTGATATGCGTAAATTTTGAACGGCTGACAATGTACTCGCTTTGTTCTCTGTCGTGCCAGCAGAAGTGGAAATGAGAAAACCCATTCCTAGACACACTGGAAAAAGGACGGATGCATAAGTGCACACATGCGTGTCTTTTTAAAGTCAGGGTGTGTGCAAAAATGGTTTTTTGCAGTTTAAACTAACAAAGCCACAACAATTCTCCTCCTACCTGGAGAACATAGTACGTAGATGGGGTTGTGTGTGTGTGTGTGTGTTTTTTGTGTGGTGGTGTGTGTGTGTGTGTGTGTGTGTGGTGTTGTGTTGTGTGGGGTGTGATGTGGGGGGGGGGTGTGTGTGTTTGTGTGTGTGTGTGTATGTGTGTGTGTGTGTGTGTGTGTGTGTGTGTGTTGTGTGGTGGTGTGTGTGTGTGTGTGTGGGGAGAGAGAGAGAGAGAGAGAGAGAGAGAGAGAGAGAGAAGAGAGAGAGAGAGAGAGAGAAAAGAGAGAGAGAGAGGAGAGAGAGATGCGGCGCGCGCGCATGTGTGTGTGTGTGTGTGTGTGTGTGTGTGTGCGCTGCGTACGTGGTGTGCGGTTTTGTGCGTGCGGTGCGTGCGTGGTGCGTGTGTGTGGTGTGGTGTGGTTGGTGTATGTGTGTGTGTTGTGTTGTGTGTGTGTGTGTGTGTGTGTGTTTACGCGCACGTGTGTGAGCATGCGAACGTGCGTGTGTGCGTGAAAGACCGCATGCAAGCGCGTATGTCTGAGACTAGCCTATAGTTTACGGTTGAAGCAATACAAGGTGAAGTCTCCACTTCTCTCTCGGCAGAGCTGTCATGTCGCGCCCTGCCCCATAACTACAGGAGCCTTCAGTGTCATCCAATACAGTTGAGGCACATGTCAGGGGGCGTCAGATAGAGGTGGATGGATGCCTGCGGACGAAAAAGGGGTGGGGAGGACAGAAAGTCTCAGTATACAACTGCCGTCTCTTCCACTTTGAAATTCACAGAAATAACTGAAATGACTTGGAAAAGTACAGCGACTAACTCAAACAGCGAATACAATAACTAAGGAAAGAAAGAAAGAAAGAAGGAGAAAGAAAAAAAGGAAGGAAGGAAGGAAGGAAGGAAAGAAAGAAGGTGGAAGGAAGGAGGGGAAGGAAGTGAAGGAATCAAATACGAATGAAATAAGGAAAAAAGAACGACAGAAAAGACAGAAAGAAAGAGAAGAAAGAAAGAAGGGAGGAAAGAATGAAAGTATAGCAAAGAAAGAAAGAAAGAAAGAAAGAAAGAAGGAAGGAAAAAGAAAAGAACGATAAAGAAAGAAAGAAAGGAAGGAAGGAACAAGAAAAGAAAGAAAAGGAAGAAAGAAAAAAGAAAGAAAGAAGGAAGAAAGAAAGAAAAGGAGAAGGAAGGGAAGAAAGAAAAAGAAAGAACTGAAACAAAAAAAAGGAAGAAAGAAAGAAAAGAAAAGAAACAAAGAAAAGAAGAACGAAAGAAGGAAGAATAAGAAAGAAAGAAAGAAAGAAAGAAAGGAAGAAAGGAAGAAAGAAACAAAGAAGAACAGGAACAAAGAAAGGAAGAAAGAAAGGAAGAAGAAAGAAAGAAAGGAAGAAAGAAACAAAGAAAAGAACAGGAACAAGAAAGGAAGAAAGAAAGGAAGAAAGAAAGAAGGAAAAGAAACAAAGAAAAGAACGAAGGAAAGAAAGAAGAAATAAGAAAGGAAGAAAGAAACAAAGAACAGAAACAAAGAAAGGAACAAAGAAAGAAAAAGATAAAAAGAAGCTCCGTTGACATACAAAAAAAGAAGAAGATAAAAAGAAAGAACAAAGAAACAAGAGACAAAAAAGGAAAGAAAGAACAAAGAAAGAAAGAAAGAAAGGAAAGAACAAAGAAAGAAAAAAGAAAGGAAGAAAGAAATAAACAAAGAAAGGAAGAAAGAAAGAAAAAGATAAAAAGAAGCTCCGTTGGCATACAACTGTTTTCGCCTCTACCCCTGACCTGTGTTCGGATGAGTGTGGCACGGTGAGAGACGGCAACAGCTGGTGATGATGAAGTCTGTGCTCCGCTGACGGACAATAGCAGCTGCCTCTGCTCACAAAGAACTCCAGGATATTACTGTGGCACTCATACAGACAGAAGGGGGGGGGGGGGGAGCCCATTAGATCTCCAATAATGTTTATTGGCAAGATGTTGCCACCTTTCATATTTCAGCACTGGTCGTAGCAGTCCGGCAAACACAGGGCTTTCCTCGTGTCTTCCCTGTAGGCTACTTTTCTTTTTTTTTTCACTATGAGCAAAGCCTTCTACTGGGGGAATAGGCCAGTTCGCGAGACGAGTTGTACTCTCTCTCCCCTCTCTCTCTCTCCTCTCTCTCTCTCGGGGCTGAGATGATCTCACTGTGGCGACAACACGCTTTTTCCTGAGCTCTCTTGGAAATTAGTCGTTTTTGTAAATTAGCGCTTTACTCAGTGCCTTTTGGCAGAACCTGGGCCTGACCGTCACCTAGCGGCAAGTGCACTGATGACATGATATAAAATTTGTGACTATCAGTGACCATGGGCCCGTGGAAAAACGTGCGATTTCGGCAAGTTGTGGCCTGTTCCTTGGCACGTTTCTGAACTTCATGGCGAAGCGTGAGAGAACTAATAAATACCAAGTCTAACTCACCAGCCCTCACTAGTTCGGCTGGTGACCTAGACTGGTATTTATTAGTTCTCTAACTAGTAAACCCTACAAACATGCATACTCAGTTTCGACCGGTTGACTCCAGAATCCGTGTTTTTTACGTTCTCTGACAAGTAAGACTAATAACCAAAAAAATAACGAATTATCTACAAACAAACATACTGTGTAGGATTATCCGTTTTCAATACTAATTTACTAAACTTTTCAGATTTCAGTTTTTTCTTAATCCTGTGTTTTTCTTGATCATTTTCAATAACATCATTTTCACGCATACATTCATCAAATGCGTCTCTTCTTTCATGTGAAATAAAACTACAGTCTTTAACTGTTCTCTAAAGTCTTTAAAAACCGAGTTATATTTTTTACATAAAATCCACACACTTATCCCAGCATGTCTTCCACTAAAAGCTAGTTTTGATAAAGTGTTTCTCTTTTTAACTATGTCTCTTTCTGCCGAACAGTCATCTATAATAAATAGTGTCTGCGTTCCTTCAAACAGTTTATAAAACTGTTCTAAAACACTCACTCAGTTTATTGCTAGGATCAACTAAAAATATGTCATCATCTGCCCATATAAACCTTCTATCATAATATGCTTTGTTCCATTTAAGTGTTGGACAGAAAATCACAATTAATCAAAATTATAGCGATAAACTGTTTGCAATAGGTCTAGGATAAATATTGTTTTTCCACAACCAGTCTGCCACAAATCAATGAACAATGAGGGGTTTTTGTCATAAAGTTTAACTGCTTTATAGTTTTTATAACAGAATTTAATCTAATCCAGTTATTGTTTTTTATCATGCTCTCTGTCAAAACTTGTTCAGTATAATAAAATCCTATAAGGTCTAAATGTGTAAGATTAATCCAATTCAGTTCTGTAAGATTGTTTCTATTTAGACTAATATTGATTTTGTTGCTTGTTGTTATGACCTAATATCCTCACCATTGTGAAGAATGACGACGGTAACTTTAAGTTTTCAACGTCTAAGTTTTGCCAGCTAATTAGAATTCCTTTTAGAAGGACGTCACTAACGCCCACAACCCATCCCTCTTTACATCTTTTAAGACAGAAATTTCAAATATCATTGTGAACGTTCTCCTAATTTCATTTGCGGAATGAACTGTAATTTTGTAGAAGCATCTTTCAAAACCGTTTCTCTTCTGTGGAGGATGTACTGTTATTCCCATACGGCTTTATTTCAATCTCTTTCCGACTTTTGGGTCATCTGGCATAAGACTTACATGTAAAGGACCTGAGTTGAATGCTTTTCTGAAACTTTTTTGACGGCTAAAAAATGTAAATGGGCTTATGAATTCAAATTTATGTCCCATTCTAAATATGGTTCTAAGTGCCATTTGCTTCAGGTTTCGAACTATTTTATATTCATACTGCCCAGCATTATTTGCTTCTACATTGCGCAGTTGCTCTAGTTTAGGAAACTTTTGTTGTTGCCAACCTCTTTGCGTTTATAATCACCACTTTAGTGTACTCAAAACCATACAAAGTGCCTATCTCACCATTCTGTTCAAAGTCCACAACGTCTGCAAGGTCTTTTAATTCTAAAGTTATACACCTCACAGGCGCTAATGTAACTCCAATTCTTTGGTCCACGCGACATTATTTTTAGTACAAGTTATTATTTTATTTCCAAAACAATGTGTAGGTTATCACATTTACGACTTTCCACGTTTTGTCTGTGATCTTTATATTAAATGATCTGACCCCTCCCACAAGCTAATTTTTTAAACTGTAAATTAGGGAATTGTATAAATTTCATAATCACAATATGCAGCTTTCCCTGACGGAAGAGCTCTTAAAACAGTTGAGGGCCTTCCATCATATAAGTTTTCATCAGTGCTTAGCTCATCCAAATGACATAGAGTAATGAATGTAATGCAAGATTGAGCGGACTTTCTACCCTCATAAGTAGTTTTGTCTGGCGCAACTCTAAATCTATGATGTCACTGCCAAGCCTAACTTTTTAGCTAGCTTTTTCATAAAATAAAACCTCTTTTTCTTCAGGTTTGAAGGTCAACATTTTTTTTTAGATTTGCATTTTAAAGTTTGAGAGTAATGTAAAATTTTACTCATTGTTCTTTTAGTGAGCAAAACCCGAAAACCACAGGTATTGTTAACTGGCTATTTTTGGCCCTGATTTGTCAACTTTTAGAATCTTATTATTTTTTTGGGATTTATTTATTTAAACCATACGATTTGTAAAAATTTTCAGGGAGCGCGACCATTTGGGGTTCCGAAATCGTTTTTACAGCATTTTCTAAAAACAAAGGGGCGGTTTTGAGTTTTATTTACAAACTTTTTTTAAAAAAAAAATAAAAATGAGCGCGTTAAAATATCTGATCAAATTTTCTGTTGGGCCGCACTACAATCTTAAAATTAAAACTGAGCCCCACTTTTCCTGTACTCAGTTGTCGCTTTTCAAGAAAAAAGTGAGTCTCCATTGGAAAAATCTTAACCCCCCTATTAAAAAAAACACACCCAAAAATGTTTTTTAGCACCGATGCAGTTTTATCAAACCATTTAAACTTTGCAGTGTTTTGTGCATCAAGGGTGTGGAGTGTCGTAGGATCATTTAAATCACCCTGACCCTTTGGGGTGGGGCGTGACAGATTTCTTTTTTATTACACCTTTTTGACGTATTTTGTGAACTAAAGCCCCTTACCAAATGACAAACTTTTTTTAAACCATTCAGCAACAGAAACATGAAGGTTTTTTGAAAGGACGAACGAATTCAATATAATTTAAGGAAGACTTTGACAAAATTGGATCTTAACATGGTTGGCCCCCCCTTTATTTTTGGGGCGTGCACAGAAAGTATAACTATGAAATGGCATCCTCCTTACACTTTTTTTCTTCCCCGGGCACAGGTGTTTTGGGGGGGGGTTGGGGGGGGGGGGGGGGGGGGGTTTTTTTGGGGGGGGGGGGGGGGGGGGGTTTTGTTTTAGTTGGGGTTTGTGGTTGAAGAAAAAAGATCGAGCAAATTTCCCTTCTACGGTTTTGATGCACAAAAACAATATTTAGAAATTTAAGGAGCCATTAATTCACAGTTGTTTTACCTTAAAATTTTTTAAAAAAGAAAAATTTTTTTAAAAGAGATGTGATTTTTTTGTTGGGTGTTAAGGGGTTTGAAATAGTAGAAAATAATAAAAATTTTTAAATAAAAATTTGTGGGGGAATGAAAGAGGTAAAAAAAATAAATTTTGAGCCGTAATATTTCAAAAAAAAAAAAAACACGATGACCCCCCCAAATTAAGTACCCAAACCCCCCAGCCAAAGCCCAAACCGTTGAAAATAAAAAAAAATAGCCATAAATATCAAAAGACAGCGCTATTGTTGGTTTAACTGGCCCGGGGGTTACCCCTTTTTTATTTTACTAAATAGTAACCCAACTATAAGAGAACTAAGCCCCCCAAATCTCGGCCCTAAAGCCCAATATTTTCTTCAGTAGACAAAAGCCAGCTAACGTTTTCTCCCCAATTACCAGGTTAATTTTTTTAAATAAACCGCAGATATCAAGTTGTTTTTTTACCCCTTTAAATTTTTTCAGGCGGTGATGGGGGCATGGAGGGGGAGGGACTGGGGTTTTTCACCGCCCCGGAATACTAACACCAGTGTACTTATTGCAAAACCAAAGGTTTATAACGTTCTAATGTGACTCCCGCTCCTAAACAACGTTCGTATTTGTTCGCTACGTTTTGTTTTCAATAAATTTGTTTGGTATTTCTCTATTTCGCTCATTGGTTGTAATTGTTCTCGGTTTGTATTCAACACTTCTAGTCAGTAACTTTTATATTTAAATTTTTGTAGTCTTTGTTTATTCTTTCTTTAACACACGCCCTAAGTTGGCGTCGTCAGCATCACAAGTTTTTCTTTTTTTTTTTACGCTCCTTTTTTCAGCAGTTTTGCAAATTTTTAATAAATTTTTCCCCTTTATGGGTTTTTAAAGCACGATCAAGGCTACAAATTCTTCCAGGTAGCCGTGGTTCGCGTATGTTTTTAATGCTGTTCTTTTCAGCGGTTTCTGCTTTATTGCTTGATTTATTTTGCCTGCTGTTTGACTAAAACTTTAGGTTCCATTTTTTCATTTGGTTATGGGTTTGGGGTTTTTGTTGTATGTTTCAAAGGAAACAACATCCTTTGGTCTAATTTTTGGTTTAAAATGCCCAAGGCATTTTGATCTTTTGCCCTAAGTTTTTTGTGTAAGTGGGTTTTATGCCCTTTTTAAATTTGTTTTGGGCCTTTTTGTGAAAAATAAAAAAATGTTTTTCGGGCGGGGCCATTTTTACAAACAAATGACCATCTTTTAGTTCAAAACATTTGGGGCTAAAAGTTGGGAGGTTTTAAAGTCTAAACTTTTGTAAAGCTCCGATCGCACTTTTTGTTAATTCACGCCCCCAAAGAGAGCGCTGAGCGAGTGTTCAAAGGTTCTTTTTATCATGTCGTCTCCAGGACATTAAAATCAAACTTCATTTCAATGCCCGCCATATTTTTTAAAAAATTAACTTTTTTTTTTGTTTTTTTAAAAATGTCGAACATAGGCTCAATCTTAACCCCCAAGAAAAATGAAAGAGCCTTTGGCGTGAAAGGGAAAAAACGGAAAATTATTTCCAAAAAAACCAAATTTCTATTGAGCAGACAAATTCTTACTGTCAAAATTTCCCCTACCCAGGAGCGGATAAGTGATTGTGCCGGCTTGCGGACTTACTTTCAAAATAGAACTCGCTTTAACAACAGACCTAAACAGGACAGTTTCCAGAATCTGGGGCGGGGAATTGTTAAAAAAATTTCTATAAAACTTTAGGGGGAAGAAATATTTTTTTTACACAATGCAGACATATTTTTAACCTATTCCGATCTATGGCTAACTGAGAATGAAAGGGACGATCTTGCGTTTCAAGGAATCGAAAATAATGAAGCGTTAAAACACAGAATAGGCGCTGCAGATGCTAAAGACGGCAAAAAATACGTAGCTGTAAGTTATGCGTATGGTAATCGCTTTTCCATTCCCTTAGATTTGAGTTGTTAAAAGCGCATGCTCCATACTTTCAAGGAGCATTAAAAGACAGATTGTCATACGAACTAACTTTTAATGAATACAAACGTGTTATTATATCTACAGACACTGAAGCAAAGTGCAGCATTTCTGACATCTCGTTAGAGTTTGACGTTGTTAGCAACTCTAATTTAGCAAGGCAGATTGAGCAACAATATAAGTCAAGATTAGCAATATATTACGAAAGAGTGATTCATCATACAACATATCCCAAAAGCAGGGCAGACGCTATATGGAATTTTTAATCTTAGTGTCGCAGCAAGATCGCTTAAAGGTATTTTATTGCTGTGTGAAGATGAAGAACCATTCAAAAGAGGAAGTGAAAAGTTTATTAATCCAAAAATAACGAAAGTACAATGTTCGATTGAGGGTAGTCCTAACCAAATCTACGCTAGCGGGCTTAAACCTTATCAACATTTTGATGAAATAAGAAAACTGTTTGGAGGCGGGAGGTGTAGACAACCAACAGTAGACCTTGTGTCTAAAGATCTACACCTTCACAGTGTTAGGCTTGATGATTATTTAACAACAAAATACGGTTTTATGGATTGACCTAAGGTCAACAGAGGATAATGAGTTGCATGGAAGTACAGTGGGAGAAGGGTTAAAGACGTAATAAACCTTCAAATTGATAAAGAAGAAGATGTTGATAAACCACTTAATGTACATTTGTTTTTATTATATGATGCGCAGCTGAATATTGAAGATAACAGATTAAATGGTAATCCACGTTACTAAATTATTTTTTATTCTAAAAAAGCATGTCTGTTCAGAATTATCCAAGAGTACCTAAAGAAGAGATAGTAGGCAACTCTGCTGCTGTAGTAGGCAACATCGACTCCAAGACTGTCTCTGCAGCTGTAGAAAACCCTGAAGTAAAAACCTTCAGATTAACCAACATTACACAAATGCAACAAAAACTAGAGCAGGACCTTTCAAAATACAGCAAAGCCAAACGAAGGTATTCTGCTGCCTTTAATGCTGTTACATATGTCAATACTGGAGCATCAACTATAAGTGCTCTATCAGCAGGGACAAGTGTTGGTCTCTTAGCAACAGGCGTAGGTGCACCTACAGCTTTACCTCTAGGCGGTTTGTCTTTAGCTCTTGGCCTGTGTTCATTAGCCGTAGGTGCTGCCAGCAAAAAAATAAAAACTAAACTCCAAAAGCACACAGCTATAGTTCAACTAATAACAGCTAAACTTAGTTCCTTCAAACAACAGACTATTCTTTCTCATAAATAAAGCACTAGCTGACTCAAACATCACAGATGAAGAATTTAATCGTTTACAGGCTGATTTTGATGACTACAAAAGACAAAAGTTTGATCTTCAAAGAAAGGCAAGGACAACTTTTTCTCAACACCCAGACCCCGAGCAGATAAAAAAGGAATGTTTAAAAAAAGTAAACGAAACATTAAACTCTGCTCTAAACAGCTCACATTAACAACGCTAAAGGGTGTTTATACTGTAGTTTATGAGTCCAAGCGTAAAAAGACCGTCGATATTGATTCTGATTAAGTATTTTTTTTTTTAATTTAAATAAATATTTTGAGTTAGAAAAGAAACTCAGCATGGATAAGATATATGAAGGTCCAGACGAATTGTTTGAAGCAATGTGTAAGGAAGAATATTTATCAAAAGCTTTAAATGATATCAGTCTGGAAGTCATTGATCCAGCAAGCGTACGGGCAAGTGTTGCTTATGCTATTTCTCAAGTTCCAGGTTTAAATAACAATAGACCTGCCAGTTAAAGTAATGTTAGCTGTTTTAATCGACTATGTAACAATAATGAAGAAAATCTAGAAGTCTGGGTTTCAACTAAACAACAGACTATTCTTTCTCATAATGACTTAACACCTGGTTGGGCAGACGAGCTGCTTACTCAGTTTGATGTGGCCGCTGAAGAAGCCAAAATGAGAGCTCTGGTTGGTCAGAGGGCGAAGTCTTAGAGATCAGTTTTAAAACAGGCTAAGTATGCGCCGATTGTTGGTAAGGCTTACATTCCACTACCTCCAGCATTAGTTGCAAAAAGAGCAGTTTTAAACATAAAGAATACAGACAACAAATGTTTTATGTGGTGTGTTCTCGCAAGGCTGCATTACGCCGCAAAAACGCAGAGAGAGTGTCTAACTATTACCCTTACATCAATGATCTTAACTTTAGTGGAATATCCTTTCTGTTAGCGTGGACAAAATTGATCAGTTTGAAGAACAAAACAAACCAATAACTGTTAATATCTACACATGGGATGAGGAAACAAATTTGGTGCCTATTAGAGTGTCCAAGGGCAGCCAACGATTGGCGAACCAGGCAAAAACCATGTTGACTTACTACTGATGTTTTCGCCAGCAGGGCTACCACATTACACATTGATACGCACAATGAGTAGACTAATGCAGCATACTTCAAAGGATGGGCATAAACAAGAATTCTGTAGAAAATGTTTAACAAGAATTCCATCTGATAAAGCTGCAATCGAACATAAGAAACATTGTATCGGCCCAGTTGACTGTAATACAGAATAACTACGCCCCCCACGGATCTAAAGTTAGTTTTTAAGAACTGGAAACGGATGCAAACTAGTCCATATGTTGTTTACGCAGACTTCGAATCACTCATTGTTCCTTATGAAGGACCAACCCACAGAAACTTCCCAAAAACAGACAAAAAGAGTAATCACCAGATTTGTTCATTTGCCTTCGTTATTGTCAGGTCGGATGGCGCTCATTCAACGCCAGAATTATATAGAGGGCCTGATCCTGCAAAATACTTCTTAAAACGCATGCAGCAAGTGCGTAATGACTGTTCTAATAATCTGAATTTATCTGAAATCATGATGACACCCGAAGACCAAGAACAGTATGACTCAGCCACTCACTGTTGGATTTGTGGTTTAGACTTCTCATCAGACGCAGCGAATCCAACAGTAAGAGACCATGATCACATTAGTGGGAAGTTCAGAGGAGCAGCGCACAACAACTGCAATCTTCAACTAAAGGTTGACCCAAAGACATGGAAGCTGCCTGTATTCTTTCACAACTTGCGAGGTTACGACTCTCATCTTATAATGCAAGCAGTAACCGACGCCTTCAGGGTAGCATGCATTGCACAGTCATCAGAAAAGTACATGTGTTTCACTTTAAATAACATGTCTTTTTATGACTCTATGCAGCACATGATGGGTTCATTAGAGTCGCTGGCTATGTCCTTAAAGTCCTGCCAATAACGAAAGAATATTTTGACTCAACTCTTGTTAGAAAGGGCGTTTACCCTTATGAGTACATGAACAGTTGGGAAAGGTTTGATGAAGATACACTTCCACTAAAGGCGCGTTCTTTTCTAGTCTTAGAGGAAAGGACATCAGTGATTCTGATTACCAGTATGCTCAAGAAGCATGGCAGAAGTTAGAGTGTAAAACGATGGGAGACTATCATGATTCATACTTGATGGCTGACGTTTGTTTGTTGGCGGACGTCTTTGAAAATTATAGAAAGACCTGCATGAAACATTATAGCCTGGATCCTGCGCATTACATTTCTGCGCCCGGGATGAGTTGGGATGCTTTCTTAAAGTTTACTGGAGTACAGATTGATTTATTGTCTGACCTGCCAATGATTCAGATGATTGAAAACGGATTGCGTGGAGGAATTAGTATGGTGTCGCATCATTACTGTAAAGCAAACAACAAATACTTAGACAACTATTATCCAAGTAAAAGGTCTAACTATCTCATGTATTTAGATGCAAACAATCTGTATGGTTGGGCTATGGCGCAATCACTTCCGTTACGTAACTTTAAAATGTACACAGAAGACAATCCGAAAAATATTCAAAAGGCATTAAAGTGGTTGGGCAGTTTAACGCCAGATCAACAGCGTGGTTTCATTCTAGAAGTTGGCTTAGAATATCCTCATGAACTCCATGACCTGCATAATGACTATCCATTAGCAGCAGAAAGCTAAAGGCGAATCCAAAAGAGCCTCCTAAACTTGTGCCTAATCTTCGAGGCAAAAAAAATTATGTCTGTCATTACAGACTTCTTCAATTTTATTTAAGACATGGTTTGAAGTTGACAGCCGTTCATCGTATAATTGCTGTTGATCAAGAACAGTTCATGAAACCATACATCATGAAGAACACTGATCTTAGAACTAAATCCCCAGATGCTTCAGAAAAAGACTTTTTCAAGCTGATGAACAACAGCTGTTTTGGAAAGACTATGGAGAATCCGCACAAACGTAAAGATGTCAGATTGGTCACCAAAGAGAACGAAGCAATTAAGCTAACTTCAAAACCTAATTATCAGGACTTCAGAAGATTTCATGATCAGCTTTTTGGCATAATGATGAAAAAAAGAAAGTTAAATTGGACAAACCTGTATTTATTGGGTTTACTGTTTTAGAATTATCAATGCTTTTGATGTTAGAATTTCTTTATGACTACTTTAAACCCTTGTATCCAGAGTCCAGAGTACTTTACACAGATACAGACAGTTTTGTTATAGATATCCCTACTGAAGACATCTATAAAGACATGGAAATAGAAGTAGCTAAAGGGCATGCAGGATGGTATGACACATCTGATTACCCTAAAGATTCGCCTTTACATTCAATTACTAATAAGAAGGTTTTAGGGAAGATGAAGGATGAATTATCTGGAAAGGTGATTAAGGAGTTTATTGGTTTAAGGTCGAAAATGTACAGTATTTCGACCCAGGAGAAAACCATTAAAAAAGCAAAAGGAATATCTCGTAATGTTGTGCAGTCAAACATATCGCATGACAACTACAAAGAAGCATTGTTTAACAATAAGACTTTTCATCATGACAACGTAAAACTACGATCTAATCTACATGAGATAACACAACAATTGTAACAAAAAAGTCATTAGATAAAACAAACACAAAATGGGTGTTTGTTAAACCCGAGTTTTTTCATATGCAATTGGACATTGGAGAACGGCATAATTATATATCTTCTTTGTCCGCGGGTTCGGGTTTATATTTTTCCCGAAGTTTATCTATAAGCTCAATCGCATCAATATCCAATTCATTCAAAATTTTTCTCATGTTTGCTTGATGTGCTCGAATTTTTTTTTTATTATTTCAAGATATTCTTTATCCCATTTTTGATAATCAAAATTTGGGATTTGGGGTTGTAGGTGATCTGGATGCATTGCCATGTCCTGATGAGCCCTCGCAAATGTTGCCCTAATAGCAGAATTCAAATCAAATGATTCCTGCATCAATTCTAAGGTCTTTGCATTTATCATTCTTGCTTCCGGTTTAGTTCCATGTAAGAATTCTTTCTTCTGTGCCTCAATACGTAAGGTTTCTTCGTTGTGAGCTTCCATTTTAACTCAAATATATTTACGTAAATTAATTAAAGCGGAACTGTGTCTGGTGGGATTATCTGCAAATTTTTCTTTCACAAAAGATCTTTGAGGAGCTGGTTGTTTTGTTGTGTCAGTTTCTCGTAAATAATACACGGGCGGATTCATTTTTACAATTCTTTTTATTTCATTGGATCAACACTCCAAACTGGATCGGTTGCCCTGATGCGAGTGTCCCCTTCTGCTTCCCCCGGTAAATAAAGGTACCTTACTTTTAAACCAAACGGTAATAGTTTGCTGGTTGTACTGGAGTCTTCAACAGCATCTATTGTTTGTTTTTGATTGCTTGTACTGGTTTTAGCCCCGCTAATTTAAATTCTTCATTATTCATTGCGCGCAAAACTGAGGGCAGTCTTCTAACCCATTCTGTGTTGCGAGAATTGTCAATAAGCTCTCTGTGATACTGGTAAGAAAAAAGTTTTCAGCTAACTGTTTGTTAAAGTTTTCAACTAAAGCCTGTGATCTGTGAACTCCTGGAATGCCCTTTTAATGACAACTTATGTTTCAACAATAATTGATTCACTTGGCCTTTAAATTCTTTTCCATCATCAACTTGAATCATGTGAGGATAAGTTAAGGACCTCGTTAGTATATCAGTTGTATAGCGACAGCAACAGCAGAAGCACTCTTTGTGTTAATGGTTCCGCATCTTTGTATCTTGAAGCTATGTCAATGACTGTGAGTGCGTACTTAAATCTTTTTCGTCTAATCGTATCATGGGGTAAATATAGAAGGTCCATTTGATGGGTGTCGTTCGGTATTGTATTCACAAAGTGTGGTCTCTGTATTCGTCTAGGTGCAGGTAAATAAATTTGCCAAATCGCTTGTTTAGATAACCATTCCTTCGCTGTTTGTTCACTGACTCCGCTGCTTGGCTTAGCTTTTTTATTGCCGTGATTCCCTTCCAATATCCTTTTGGTGAATAATAGATTTTGTTCATTTTTTATTCAGCCAATATTATGCGCAACAAAATACACAAGTCATACCAAAGGCAATAAACGCGATTTCTTGCATCTTTTGTTTTTCAGATGGCTGATAAAAGTCACTGAATTTGGTGGGGGCAATGTCTCGATTGGTTTGCCCGTTACTAGATAATATTCTTTTATTGCTTGATCAACATCTTTAAATGTGTAAGCTGCATGTCCCTGTTTTTTCAGTTTGTCGTTAATGAAATTCAACTGCTCAATTCTCTGCTTTTCATAACGATCTTGTGCTGCAGCTAGTTGCTCCACAGCTTTGTTATGTCTTTTTCTCTCGCCTTCATCCCGTAGTTTACATAAATGCGTAATTACTTCCGCTAAAAGCAAGCGCATTCACCACAGCGCCACCTATCATCATTACGAGTGAGCCATTTTTTATTAAATGTATTTTTTTAAATTTTACATATTGATACTGTCAGGATATTATTTGTTGCTTAACTAGAAAATCTTTTGTTGCAAATGAAGCTGCAATAACAGCAATCAGTTTTGCCGAGTCTTCAAGTCTAGTTTGCCAAGATCTGCTGGTTTTATTTTTAACAGGCTTTTACAAGCATCGTGTATCTACACTTAGACCTCCAATAACAGCAGAATGGTATACAAGGTTAGTATATTTTTTTCGGTGCTCATTTTTAAAAATAAAAATATTATAATTAATAAAAAACATGAACAGCGATTGATCTACTAGAGCTACAGAGCAGCCTAAACCGTCTTGGACTTACAAATGAAGAAGTTGATGACCAAGCTATTATGCCTAAAAAGGGAGGCTGTATTCTTTGGCAGCATGTGGAAAAACAAAACAGTTCCTCGGAACTGAATTCAGCATAGAACAGATTCACAAATGTCGCCAC
The DNA here is from genome assembly GCA_018398815.1 of Conus ventricosus. Lineage (NCBI taxonomy): Eukaryota > Metazoa > Mollusca > Gastropoda > Neogastropoda > Conidae > Conus > Conus ventricosus. Next base: position 26,567,890 of record CM031618.1, read on the forward strand.
AAGACATTATAAAGTATCATAACAGGTATGAAGCGCAGCTGGGGTCGAGAATGGTGAAAGCGTCGGGCAAACGGTTTCTTAGTTTGTACACTAAACTAGTCAGTAGATTTGCCCCCATTGATTCTGAACAAGATTTTATGTATGATTTAACGCAGGATCCAGTTTTAACAAAGTCATTAGGTCTCTAAGCTGCGATCTATATTACGATTTGGAACATTACTGTCGCCATTAATCATGGGATTAATAACTTTTAATCATATAGATTTTATTTCCTTCAAAATGAAACGAGCCGAAAAACAGCAGAATCAGGAAACATTGAATCAGAAAACATTGAATCAGGTGGAGAATGTAACAGTAAAAAGCATTCCTGGGCGTGTTGCGGCAGGGAAAAAGAGTAGCAGAGTTGAACAACAAAGAAAATTAAATTACAATCACATAATATAACTCATAATGAAAAAGTGCAAGAGCCGCAGCAGTTGTTTCAATGCCCGCTACAGAAACACCAGAACAAGTTGAGTCAAGCCCTACAACACCAACACCACCACTAAAGCCTTCAAGGTTTCTTAAAGGTGCATTTTTGGCTTCATTGCTGCAGGGGGCGGTTATTTCGGTTATTTCGGTTATAAAATATATAAACAAAGACACCAAAAACCAAAGCAGTCCGAACAATCTCCACCACTAACATAGAAGCCGAACAAAAAAGCATGCCAAAACCACCAACAACAAAAGTTGATATTGATCCATTTGTAATGCAATAATACTTTATTGATACTGCAATCCTAACATACTAGATTGGTTTTTGATTTATTATAATAAATTTGTTTCTTTGATAAAAATAAATCATGCGGATTATTATTTGTTTAAAATGATGGAGTTAATAAATAAAGGACATGGAGTCTATAAAAGGACATTTCCATAGACCAGAATTGTAATCAATGCGGTTGCTTACAATGTAAGAACTTCATTAAGATCTATGCTGACCGATCTCGCACAAGGACGCTGAGCAAGACATCCTCGACGATGACATGTTTTTTTAGGCGTGTGTGTACTATATTAGGCATCTACTATTTAAGATAAAAAACATAGATTGTATTGTTTTTTTGATAATTATAAGATAACTTAAATAAGAACTTGGTTGTACTTAGAGGATGATTGAGGATGACTTGAGTAAGAATTAGAAGTGACTTGAGGATGACTTGAGAACGATTTGAGTAAGAACTTAGAAGTGACTTGGGGTGACTTAAGGATGACTTGAGTAAGAACTTAGAAGTGACTTGAGTAAGAACTTGAGGATAACTTGAGGATAACTTGAGGACACTTGAGTAAGAACTTAGAAGTGACTTGGGGTGACTTTAGTTAAGAATTAGAAGTGATTGAGTGTGTGCATGCGTGGGGTGGGGGTGGGGGGGTGGATGGGTTGGGTGGGTGGGGTGGGGTGGGGGGGGGTGTGCGTGCACCTTTAATTATTTATAAGAAACAGATGTTCAGAATATGATATAGTTATTATCAGTAAAACAACAAAACAACAACAATGACAGCAGCGACAACAACAACGATAACAGCATATATACAAACACGATTGCACACACACACACTCCCGCCTCTGCCGGGGTCGCTTGGCTTAATGCCAAAGTTGGGCTTGAAGGGCCAACTTTGGCATTAAGCCAATGAACGTTTCCTTCTCACGACTCCAACCGAGTTTGACGGCACAGTGCGTTCTCTGATCGAGTGGGGAGAAGGTGATTAAGTTTTGTGTCCGCAAATTGTTATAGAAAGTGTACAATTAGATGGAATCCCAGAGTTCCCAGGAGTCTGACTTACTTAGAGAAATAAAATCAGAGCAATCAACAGGACTTAGCCAAGAAATAGAAACAATTGTGATCAGTGATAATGAAGAAGACTTAACTATTGATGGGAAGATGAAGCCACTGGCGAGCCTATAGACGAATACAACAATAGAATTCAACAGCACCTTGACTATTATGCTGCTATTCAACAACATTGGAAAGAAGTGCAATCTGTTTTGAAGCAAAGAGGAATTAAAGAGGCGGAACGTTACAACAAAGAACATAAAAATCAGTTACCAAAGCAACCTGCTGCTGTCTTTTCAGACAAGAAGGAAAAGAAAACGTGAAAAGTTTGTACACTTATCAGGAAAAAATCTGTTAGAAAAACTAAGATTTTCGAAGGTTGAAGACAGACTGTTAGTTGAAACACACTGAATGCAATTCCAGAGTATGATGAAAACAAAACTGTTGAAGAAGTAGAAACAATCATCACCACAAGTCAAACAATCCTTGAACTGAAGGAAAATCAAAAATCTAAGAAGCTATCTAGCATATGGCAAGTGGTTAGAAAGGCTGTGTGAATTGAACAGAAGAAATTTTTGTAACTTTGTAGAATCCCACTTGCAACATTCTCTCAGATGGATAAATAAACTGAGGAGAACTACACGTCTGTTGGAAAGTACAAACAACTTTCAAAACTAGCAATAACAATTTCAGAAGCCATCTCTATAACCACCAAATAAAATCTGCACTTCGAGAGAATCCGCCATGACGCCAAGCTACCTGCTCACTGCTACTGTCAACATAGGCGTGAAGAAGGTATGTGGCATTGTTTGGTTTGTTGGCATTGACAACTAATTGCCTGTGTGCTATGTTCGTGTGAACGAAGACCTCTTGTCTGTGTCAAGTCGTAAGGCCCTAGCATAGAAGAGCATAAATTAAGTGATTGGGTGTCAGCCTAATGACAGGTCTCTTTCACCCCGTCCGCCGCCTCGTGTCTGTCTGTCTGTCTGTTATGCGAAGTTTTGGGGTCAAAACTAGCCTTCAGTGGAAGACATGCTGGGATAAGTGTGTGGATTTTATGTCAAAATATAACTCGGTCTTAAAAGACTTTAGAGAACAGTTAAAGACTGTAGTTTTATTTCACATGAAAGACAGAGACACATTTGATGAATGTATGCGTGAAAATGATGTTATTGAAAATGATCAAGAAAAACACAGGATTAAGCAAAAACTGAAATCTGAAAAGTTTAGTAAATTAGTATTGAAAACGGATAACCCTACACAGTATGTTTGTTTGTAAATAATCGTTATTTTTTTGTTGATTGAAGTCTTACTTGTCAGAGAACATAAAAACACGGATTCTGGAGTCAACCGGTCGAAACTAAGTATGCATGTTTGTAGGGTTTACTAGTTAGAGAACTAATAAATACCCAGTCTAGGTCACCAGCCCGAACTAGTGAGGGCTGTGAGTTAGACTTGGTATTTATTAGTTCTCTGCGTGTCAAGTTCGTGTTGAAAATGCGAACGGGAGTGGTGGCCGTACGGAACAAACTGCAGGGTTTGTTGTTCGTGTTTGTCGCTGCATACCTCTTATGTTGTGCGATGTGGAAATGAACCCTGGGCCTACAGACAACGAGTGCCGCACAGAGGAGCTGTTGCAAACAGTGATACAGTGACTGAATCCAGCAGTGACAGGATTACCATGACTTCCCCTTCCCAGCTCGCCGCAGACTCAGGTTTCTCCTCTGACGTAGCATCACAGATACTGGACACCCTCAGACTTCAAAGTGAGAGGTTCGAATCCATTGTCAGTCGTTTGTCCAGCATGGAAAGTAATATAGGCGCCATCAGATCTGACATCGGACTGGTGAGAAGCAAGTGTGAGGAGATTGGGAGACGATGTGACAGCCTGGAAAACAATATGCAAGAGATTGCTTCGTCCTTAGATGGAACCAGAGAAGACGTTGGGGATTTGTTTAGGCAGTGTGCCGAAAATGAAAAAGGATTTCGGAAACTCACCTCCAGTGTCGAAAAAATGAAAAGTGAAATGGACTGTTTGAAAGAAAATCATGACAGACTGGAAGGTTTCTCACGTCGAGATAACCTTCGCTTCTACGGTGTGCCTGAGACGGCCAAGTCTGAAACTATGACACTTGTGCCAGACTGATCGCCGATACCCTCAACAGTGTGGAGGGGCCGATGAAATGGACAACCGATGACATCGCCCGAGCTCACAGGGTAGGGGAGAACAGAGACGGCGGACCCAAACCAATGGTGGTCAAGTTTAGTCAGTGGAAGAAGAAGATGGCAGTGATCACAGACCGTGGTTTCAGAGAAAGACTGAAAGCGAAAGGTGTGACAGTGTCCAACGACCTGACCAAACAACAAGCCAGTATTGTGGCAGAAGCCAGGAAGGAGGGAAAGTGGCCTACTTTAAGAGAGGCAGACTGGTTGTGGAACCAAAACGACCGGACCCCAGAACCTATGGGGAGGTAGCAGCCGCAGGAGACGACCACGCCGACGCTGATGCCAGAGGAACAGCGTCCGAGGCCAACGCCGATACCGCGAGGAAGCCGGCAGCTGACAGCGCAACAGAGGGCAGAGGGCAGCAGAAAGTACGCGGAAGCAGAGACGGGGATTCCCCTCGTCGCTTCAACGAGGTCAGCCAGTCTAACCCTGCACGGGCGCACGTGGTGTGCGTCGTGGCAAAGGTGGGGCGGGACGAGGTGGACGTGGCGACGGCAGTCTACACCGCTTCTTGTCACCCCCTGTCAACAAGAGCCCTGCCAATGACGCACGACCCAGGCGAACTGCACGGACGACTACACGGTAGGACAGGCCGGATCATCTTGAGGAAGTGACATTTCTTGTTTACAATGTGGAAAACTTGTACAGTAAGCTTAATGACTTTTCTTTCATGGATTACATTTCAACGTTTGATGTTGCGTGCTTGACAGAGACTTTTGTGGATAGTTCTTTTGATTTCAGTAATATTCTTCAAGACTTTGTTAAGTTTACTGCTCCAGCAAGAAAATTGTCACATCATGGAAGACATTCTGGTGGCGTTCTTCTGTTAGTGCGCAAATCCTTTTCCAGATATATTTCAGTATCAATGTTAATTGTGAAAATGTTGTGGCCATACGGATTGACAGATGTGTATTTAACTCGGATAGAGATGTGTTATTGTTCGCATGTTATGTTGTCCCTGAAAATGGTCCTTTGTACAATTCAATGGAAATCAAAGATGGGATTGTGAACTTGGAAGAATGTATCTTGCAGGCTACAGAAAATGAAAACGTATATGTTTTGATAATGGGTGACCTCAATGCAAGAACAGGATCTGAACAACCAACACCCGAAGTGATGACTAATTACTCACCTGATATTGATGATGACGATTGTGTGACTGATGATGTTTTGCACAGATTTTCAAAAGATGATGTTATAAATAGTTTCGGTAAATCGTTGTTGAATTTATGTTTCATGATCAACTGTGTCATAGTTAACGGTTGTGGTGAATGTGAGTCTGCTGGGGATTTTACGTATGTTTCTCCTCACGGCTCTAGTGTGATCGATTATGTCATTATGTCTCAGGATATGTTTTCTACGCAACATTGTAAGCTGAATGTCGGAGACCGTATTGACTCCTGGCATTTACCAGTTAAATTTCAGTGGACAAATGTAGGACAGGATGTGGAAAAGCCAGCTGAAGCTGAACAAGGTGTGGAAGATAGGTTTGTGTGGTCAGACGATTTGCTTAGTGTTTTTGAAGAGGAATTAAGTTCTCATGAATTTGATGAAAGCCTACAGAACGCCTACCAAGCTCTAGATACAGATGTCAATATTTCCATTGAACTCTTCGTTAAATCACTTTGCAGCGCTGCTTCTTGCATGATGAGAACAATAGGAAATAAAAAAAAGAAAAAACGACTGGTTTGACAGGAATGTGATCGAAAAAAGAAGGCAGTTAAGGGGTCACTACGGAAATTTAAACGAGCTTCAAAGAAATCACGTGCAGAAAAAAGAGAAGAGTACGTAAAAGAAGAAAAGAATACAAATATTTGTTAAACAGGAAAAAAGATGAATTTGACCAAAGAAGATTAACCAAACTTAATCAGTCGATTAATGATCCAAAGGTATTTTGGCAAACTATTCGATCAGTCAATAGAAAGTCAGCCATATACAACTCCATTACCATTGAACAGTGGCATAACCATTTTTACAATGTCTTTAATGATGTGGATGTATCATCTACTCCAGAGGAAAATATCGAGTTTAGCCATGTGGGAGAAACAACAGATGACTCAGATGTTTTGTTCGATGAAGTAATTTCCAGGCATGAGGTTCAAGCCAGCATTGGTAATCTCAAGGCCGGAAAAAGTTCTGGTCCTGACAAAATTATTAGTGAGATGCTGAAGCATGCCAGTTCAAAAATTATTGATTTCTTAGTTATTTATTTCAATAAATTGTTTGACCTTGGTGTTTACCCAGATGACTGGTCGAGATCTATAGTTGTTCCAATATATAAAAAGGAAATCCAAACCTGCCAGATAACTATCGTGGCATTGCCCTAACGAGTGTTTGTAAGTAAGGTGTATACACATATTTTAAACAAAAGACTTTCAAAGTGGGTAGAGAAAGAGGAAAAAATAATAGAAGAGCAAGCAGGCTTCAGACCAGGTTATAGTACCATAGATCATATTTTCACCCTATATGCGATAGTGCAAAAGTTTCTTATAAAAAAGTCTAAACTGTATGTTGCCTTTGTGGACTTCAGAAAGGCATTCGATTCTGTGAACAGAAATGTTTTATGGGCAGTTTTGAGAAAATGTGGTGTGAAAGGAAAACTTTATCAAGCTATACGAAGTGTTTACGATTCTGTATAGCATGTGTACGAGATAAATGTTGTTCTTCAGATTACTTTGAATGCCCAAGGGGGTGAAACAAGGATGTCTACTTAGCCCGCTCTTATTTTCCTTTTTCATAAACGAATTGGCTGTGGATTTGTCAAGCAATGGAAAACATGGTATTCAGCTCATTCCTGGTGCAGTTGAAATATTCTTATTATTGTTTGCGGATGATGTTATTTTGTTATCTGACTCTGTTATTGGGCTCCAGAATCAAATAAATATCTTAGAGAAGGGGAGATCGATAAAGTTAACAGTCAATCTTGACAAAACAAATGTAATGGTTTTCAGAAAAGTGGCTACTTAAGTGACAGAGAAAGATGGCTTTATGGAAATGAAGAAGTAAAGGTAACTAACTCGTACAAATACTTAGGGATGGCTTTTACCACAAAGTTGAGTGTTAGCAGTGCTCTGTCTGATGTTTGCAGAAAGGCAAAAAAAGGAGTGATGGAAATTATGAAATCATTAAGAAGACTAAACACTATTGATATAAATTTATTTTGGAAGCTTTTCGATGCACAAATTCAGCCTATCCTAACATACGCAGCTGAAGTCTGGGATTAGAACAAGACAGTAAACAGATTGAAAATGTCCACATGTTTGCCATAAAAAGATATCTGAATGTACCCCTACATACATCAAATAAACTGATAATATGGAGAAACTGGGAGGTATTCTCTACGCGTTACAACTACTGTAAACTGCATCAAATACTGGTTAAAACTAGTCAAACTCCCCATGTCGAGAATATGTAGGCAAGCCTACGAAATGCTTCTGTTACAGCACGAATCTGGTCACTTTAATTGGGTGTCAGAAGTACAAAAGACTCTGACTGAAAATGGCTTTGGTATTGTTTGGCTGAACCAGGAGTTTGTTCCGAATATGGGTTTTATAACAGAATTCAAAGACAGACTCATTTCCTGTTTCAAACAAAATTGGCATGCAGAAATAGATAATAACGATAAATATAGATACTTCTGTTCCTTCAAAAATATTTTTCAGGCAGAAAAGTACCTAACGTTAGTTACAAATAAATGGCACAGAATCAGTTTGGCCAGATTAGGTTAAGGGTTAGTGGTCTAAAAAACTGTAAGCAATGGTTCTTAAGTTCTGAATATTCGAATGACACTATTTGCCCATCTTGTGAAATGAATTAGAAAACGAAGAACATTTTTTGTTTCATTGTACTACTTATGCTGACAAACGTAAAAGCTGCAGTGTGTTGAATACTCGTTCATTCCACCAAAATAATGCTAGCGTTGCTTCAGTGTTATCTAATAATAATGAACGTGTTGTTAAAGAAGTGGCTAAGTACATAGCTGAAGCCATGTATGTGAGAAAAAAGATAATTGAGCAAAATACCGTTAACATAAGGATGATCCAATGTGCGGATGTTCGGGAGGGCGGGGGGCTGGGGAGGGTGTGTGGGCTGGCGGAATAGGGGGAGGAGAGGAAGGGTTAGTGGTCAAGTGTGTGTGATTATGGCGGTATGGATGTTGGGGATAATAGTAGAAAGGTACGGGGTGGGGCGGAGGGAAAGGTGAGGACGTGTGTGTGTGTGTGTGTGTGGTGTGTGTGTGTGTGTGGTGTGTGTGTGTGTGTGTGTGTGTGTGTGTGTGTGTGTGTGTGCGTGTGTGTGTGGAGTACGTATACGCATGAAATTTCTGCTTTTTGTATCGGTGACTGCATTTGCCAACCCCCTTGTCTAAAAGGCTTAACTGCTAAACGGACAATAAAAAATGTCAGTGTCAGTGTCTCATCTCTCTCTCTCTCCTCCTTCTCTTCTGTTCGTGCACATTCTTCTACCATGCTCTCTCTCTCTTGTCTCCTTTCGCTCACATCTCTACATGTCCATCCTGTTTTGTCTGTCGTTTTCAGGATGTCTGAGCCACCTACATATCTCTCTTCCTTTTCTTGTTTTTTGTTTTTACACGGAGAGAAGGTGTCACTCACTACACCAAACATTAGAACATGAATAAACAGTGGGGCTCTGCATCAAACGCAAAAAACCCATTAAAGTCAGAAAAAGAAAAAGAAAGAAAGAAAGAAAAAAGGTCCATTAGTAGCATTATAACACACAGCCAGTGCACATTTAAAGGAATGCACCCTTAAAACAGTTCCGAAACCTTCGAGGCTCGCAGAATCAGATTATCAAAAGTCTGGGGTTCTTCTATTAAGCTGTATGTTTGTCATCAATAAGTGAATATTCACGCAAAAAAAAAAAATTGTATCTGCATTGACCCAGGAAAACATTCAGTCTAAAAACTCCAAGCGTCCGCAGTTTGTTTTAAGTTCAAAAACAAATCTTTATTGACTTATTCAAAAACAAGTCTTTATTGACTTATTCAAAATCGTCTTTATTTCGCAGGTCCTCTCATCTGGAACTCACTTTCACCACAGCTTTAATGCCCTCGAAGCTCAGAATCTTACAGAAGAAAACTGTTTAGATACTTTGCACTCTTACCAGTCTCTTCTTACTGTCGCTCGTGCAGAAATACATTATAATTCCTGTTACGAATTTTGCACGTTCAGTTAAAAAAGTCGCTTGCTAACTCACATACATAGCATTACCAAGACGTCATCACCGATATACATTTGAAGTGCTTTCTCAAAGTGTTTGCTGTTGTCGTTTATAAATGGTATTATTTAAAAGATAGTGTGCTACTGTTATGGTAATCGGACATGTTATTTCAATGTTGCAAATGTCAATATGTGGGAACTTTAAACAGCACTTCAAGCAGCGTGCACGAGGAAGAGCGTGAGTGTGTATGTGTGCGTGCGTGCGGCATGTGTGTGTGTGTGTGTGTGGTGTGTGTGGCGTGTGTGTGTGTGTGTGTGTGTGTGTGTGTGTGTGTGTGTGTGTGTGTGTGTGTGTGGTGTGTGTTTACTTTTCGCTTTTTTTCCTACATAATATTAATGTATGTACTCCTCTCTCTCTCTCTCTCTCTCTCTCTCTCTCTCTCTCTCCCCTCTCTCTCTCTCTCTCTCTCTCTCTCT
>CM031618.1:26577683-26617683 GCA_018398815.1 Conus ventricosus
CCTCTTGGGGCCCCCTCCCCCCCCCCCCTTTCCTCTTCCCCCGCTCTCCACCTCCTTCTCTCTCTCTCCACCTTCCTCCCCCTCACTTTCTCTAAATCAGTCCTCCTTGCCATCCAGTGAGTATTTGTCAAGGAACACCCCTCCCCACTCCCAAGCACCTCCTTCCCGGCACACACACACACACACACACACCACCACCACCACCACCACCACACACACACGGCAGGCAGTGACCGTTGCGTCCAGCAGAGGTGGCGACTGACCTTCACATCTTCTCCTGTACGGCTCTCGGACTCTTTTCCCCCCCGGGTCTGATTTCACCTCTCTCTCTCTCTCTCTCTCTCTCTCCTCTCCTCTTCCTCTCTCCTCTCTCTCTCTCTCTCTCTCTCTGTCGTGCCCCCACTCCCTCTGTGGGGCAAACACCTCATTCCATACCCATGCAGACGACCCGGTATCATCGTCTTCTCTCTCCTCACTGTCAACACTTTCCATACCCATGCAGACGACCCAGTATCATCGTCTTCTCTCTCCTCACTGTCAACACTTTCCAGAGAGAAAGAGAGGGGGGGGGCGGTGAGAGATTGGGGGAGAGAGAGAGAGAGAGAGAGAAGAGAGAGAGAGAGAGAGAGAGAGAGAGAGAGAGAGGGGGGGGCCGGAAGAAGGTGGGGCGGAGAGAAAGAGAACGAGAGAGAAGATGGGGTGGTGAGAGAGAGAGAGAGAGAGAGAGAGAGAGAGAAGAGAGAGAGAGAGAGAGAGAGAGAGAGAGAGAGAGAGAGAGAAGCCGGGAGAAGGTGGGGCGGAGAGAAAGAGAACGAGAGAGAAGATGGGGTGGTGAGAGTGAGAGAGAGAGAGAAATTTTTATCGCCCATTCAGCATTCGACAAAAGAGAAAGACAATCGCATTCACCTTGTACCCAAAGCCGAAATTTCATGAACACACGCTCACTAAAACACACGTCTCCACCGTTCTTCGTTCTTTCTCTCCCACCCGCCTCCTGAGAGAGGAGAGAGAGAGAGAGAGAAAAGAGGAGAAGAGAGAGAGAGAGAGAGAAGGGGGGGGGGGAGGGTGAGAGAGAGAGAGAGATGTCCTGAAGATAATTAGCGTGACAGCCCTGTCCAGCCGAGGGACAGTGGGAAGGGGGGGGGGGTGAGAGGGAAGAGGGGTGGAGGGCACCATGACAGTGAGTCCTGATTGCACTGCTGTCTCTATCTACTGTTCCATCCCCCCCCCCCCCCTCCTCTCGTCCCTCGCTCTGCCTCACCTACTACTCCCATCTCCCGCCCCCAGTTCCCTCCCCTCCCCTTCCTGCCCGCTTCTCCTGCCAAGGCTCTACTGCATTTCTCTGTCTGTCTGTCTGTCTGTCTCTCTCGTTCGCTCGCTTACTCTCTGTGCCTATGTCTTTGTATGCCTGTCTGTCTCTGTCTGTCTGTCTCTGTCTGTCTCTGTCTGTCTGTCTCTGTCTGTCTGTCTCTCTCTCTCTTTCGCTCGCTCGTTTACTCTCTGTGCCTATGTCTTTGTCTGTCTGTCTGTCTTTGTCTGTCTGTCGATCTGTCTGTCTGTCTGCCACACACACACCTCTTCTCCTCAGCGATAACCCTCCCTCCCCCTCTCTCTCTCTCTCTCTCTCTCTCTCTCTCTCTCTCTCTCTCTCTCTCTCTCTCTCTCTCTCTCTCTCCAAACAGAAAATTCCCAGACAGCTGGTTTAGTGCAGTCAGAATCCAGGCTCTTCAACTCGGCACTTTTGGGGTCGTCTGTCAAGAGCAAGTATCAGAGCATCGGCTCTCTGTCCCTTTTTCTCCCATAAAAAAACTCTCACTCGCACCCCTCCCACACCCCTCCCCCATATCTCTCTCTCTCTCTCTCTCTCTCTCTCTCTCTCTCTCTCTCTCTCTCTCTCTCTCTCTCTCTCTCTCTTCCATCATCATCGTCGTCGTCGTTATTGTACTATTCTTGCTGCTGCTGCTGTGGCTGGCATGTTCCAGATGATTTTAATGGTATCAACTAGTGCACGTACCCTTCTTATGTTTCGTCACAGACTCGCGAACGATGCGTTCGCCCTTCTGTCTATCCGTCTGTTCTGGAGTTCCATCAAAAACTTACTTCCTCGTCTGCCCCCCCCCCCCCCCCATCCCCTTCTCTCTCTCTCTCCTCTCTCTCTCTCTCTCTCTCTCTCTCTCTCTCTCTCTCTCTCTCCCCTCTCTGTGCAGGACAGACCTGTTGAGCCGGCGATTCGTCTCTGTCACGCTCCCAGGGGGGAGATCGTACCCGCATCCCAATAATAATAGTCCCACGATCACTCACCTCTTTTCGCCTGCTACCACGTCAGCCTCTACCCCCTACCCCCCCCCCCACCACCCCCCTTCCTTTACCCTGTCCTCTCTCCCTCCAGGTTTCTCCCATTCCCTCTCCACTTACCCCCCCCCCCCCTGTTCTCAGGACGGCGATGCCGACGGTGAAGAAAAGATGGGCTGGTTGATAAAAGAGCGTCGATGTGTGTGTTTGTGTGTGTGGTGTGTGTGTGTGTGTGTGTGTGTGTGTTTGTGTGTGTGTTTGGTTGGTGGTGGTGTGTGTGTGTGTGTGTGTGTCTGTGTGTGTGTGTGTGTGTGTGTGTGTGTGTGTGTGTGTGTGTGTGTGTGTGAACAAAGGACCAAAGAGATAAGATGGCTATGCGTCTCACACAGAGAGAGAGAGAGAGAGAGAGGGGGGGAGGGAGGGGAGAGAGCGAGAGAGAGAGAGAGAGAGAGAGAGAGAGAGAGGGAGGGAGTGGGAGAGAGAGAGAGAGCGAGAGAGACAGACAGAGAGAGAGGGGGGCGGGGAGAAACACTCAGTGCCAGCCCACTGGAGGCGAGGTGTACAACTGATGGGGTGTCACTGTCAATTTGCTGCCCACTCTGTTCTCACCCGGGCCATTTCCACCATCTACTCTTTTTCCCCTCCTTTTATTTTTTCACTGACTAGAGCACGGCAGGAAACACGAGAGAGAGAGAGAGAGAGAGAGAGAGAGAGAGAGAGAGAGAGAGAGAGAGAGAAGAGAGAGAGAGTGGGGAAGAGGAGACGGAGAGAAAGAGAGACAGAGAAAGAGAGACAGAGAGAGAAAGAGAGAGAGAGAGACCTAGAGAAAGAGAGAGAGAAAGAAAAGAGAGAGACAGAGAGAGAGAAGAGAGACAGAGAGAGAGAGAGAGAGAAAGAAAGAAAGAAAGAAAGAGAGAGAGAGAGAGAGAGAGAGAGAGACGAAAGAAAGAGAGAGAGAGACGGAAAGAAAGAGAGAGAGAGAGAGAGACGGAGAGAAGAGAGAGAGACAGAGAGAGAAAGAGAGAGAGACAGAGAGAGAGAGACAAAGAGAGAGAGAGAGAGAAAGAGAGAGAGACGGAGAGAAAGAGAGAGAGACAGAGAGAGAGAAAGAGAGAGAGAGAGAGAGAGAGAGAGAGAGAGAGAGAGAGAGAGAGAGAGACGGAGAGAAAGAAGAGAGAGAGACGGAAAGAAAGAGAGAGAGAAAAAAGAAAAGACGAGAGAAAGAGAGAAGAGAGAGAGAGAGAGAGAGAGAGAGAGAGAAAAGAGAGAGAGAAAGAGGGAGAGACGGAGAGAAAGAGAAGAGAGAGGAAGAGAAAGAGACAGAGAGAAAGAGAGAGAGGGGGGAGAGAGAGAGAGGGAAGACATGCATGCGGACATAGACAGAGTAGAGAGAAAGGAAGGAAGGTGAGGGAGAGGAAAGGGGGGAGGAAAAAGGAGGAGAGGTAGGAGGGAGATGGAGGGAAATGGAGGGAGAAGGCGGGGGGGGGGGGGAGACAAGTGGAAGGGGGACAGAGTGATAAGGGGGAAGATGTAGACAAAAGACAGAAACGGAAAGAGAGACAAATGGGGAAGAACGGGAGAAAAGAGGGGGAAGTGGGGATATTGGGTAAGGGCGGGTGGCAGGGGGGGGGGGGGGGGAGAGAGAGGAGAGAGAGATGGAGGAGGGAGACAGACAGACAGACAGACAGGTAATTGACAAACAAAGAGAGGAAGATGGCAAAAGGAGAATTATTTTAAATGGGGGAGGCGAGGGAGAAAGCGGGGATGCGGTGAAAAAAGGAGCGAAGAGGCAAAAGGGGAGAGGCAGTGGCGAGGGGGTGGGAGGGGATGGGAGAAAAAAGAGAGAGAGAGAGAGAGAGAGAAGAGAGACAGACAGACAGACAGACAGACAGACAGACAGCCTGGCTGACAGACAGAGACACAGAGAGAGAGGGAGAGAGATAAAGACGGAAAAGAAAGATAGTACGGGTGGCGGGTGCAGAGAGAGGAAGGGCAGGGAATGTGAGACAGGGAATGTGGGACAGGGAATGTGGAGAAGGGGATGTGGGACAAGGAAATGTGGGGACAGGGAATGGTGGGTGACAGGGAATGTTGAAAGGGCTGTGGGGAACAGGAATGTGGGACAGGGAATGTGAGAACAGGCAATGTGGGGCAGGGAAGTGGGGACAGGTGAATGTGGGACAGGGAATGTGGACAGGGAATGTGGAATAAATGGATTTGGACAGGAATGTTGGACAGGGAATGTTGGAAACAGGGAAAAGTGGACAGGGAAATGTGAGACAGGCAATGTGGCACAGGGAATTTGGAGACAGGGAATGTGGGACAGGAATGTGTGGACACAGGCAATTGGCACAGGGAATGTGAGACAGGGAATGAGGTGCATGGAATGTGGGGCAATGGGAAATCTGGTGGCAGGGAAAGTGAGGCCCGGGAATGTGGGGTAGAAATGATGGGCAGTGAATGTGGTACAGTAGGCAATGAGGTGCGGAAATGTAGGGGACGGGAAGTGGGGCAGGGGAGGTTGGACAGGGAATTGGGTCAGGGAAAGTGGACAGGAATGTGGGGGAGGGAAATGTGGGACAGGGAATGGGACCGGGAATGTGGACAGGCATGTGGGGCAGGGAATGTGGGACAGGGATGTGGGACAGAGAAGGTGTGGAGGCGGGACCGGTGACACAGATCTCAGCGATAATCGCTCAAAGTCAACCATAACGGTTGCATAGGCAATGTCCATGCAAAACCGAATGTATAGTGAGGAACACTTGTGAACAAAATATAAGACGCCACCGTAAGCTTCCGATATACTATGAGAAAGAAAGAGAGAACGACGAGAGAGGGGGAATGGACAGAGAGGGTGAGGAGAGACAGAAAAGAGACAGAGAGACAGACAGACAGACGACAGACATACAGACAAGACAGAGATAGTATTTTTGACTTTTGACCTTTTTACTGTCATTACTTGACAGTCCCTGGTGACAATGAGAAGTCTTACATAATTAAATTACCTTACAAAAACAAAGAAAAAAGCACACACACACGCACGCGCTCGCGGCGCATGCACGCACGCAACACGCAAGCACCACACATATAGCTCACGCATACGCAAGCACACACACATGCCACGCACGCACGCACGCGCGCACACACACACACACACACACACACACACACACACACACCACACACACACACACACACACACTCACCACCACCACCACTCACCACCACGGGGCAGTGGGAGGGGGGGGGGGGGGGGGTGGGGGGGAAACACGGGAGGACGGTTGCCAAATTGGGGGGGGGGGGGGGGGGGGGCGGGGGGGGGGGTGAGGGTGAAGAGGGGAGGCGAGAGAGAGAGAGAGAGAGAGAGAGAGAGAGGAGAAGAGAGAGGAGAGAGAGTGAGAATCTGAGAGTGTACGAGCTGGATGTGTGAGGGGGAGATCGAGCGAGTGTCACAGCGGATAGTTTGAGGTCTGAATGTCAAATTCAAAGTGGGCTGGAATAACCACACCAAAAGGTAGGTGGAGGGGGTTGGGGGGGGGGGGGGGGGGGCAGAAGGAAATGGGGTGGGTTTGAGGAGGAAGAGGGCCCCTAGGATCATATGAATTCACCGCCCCTCCCCCCCCCTCCCCTTCCATCCATCTCTCTCTCTCTCTCTCTCTCTCACTCCTCTCTCTCTCTCTCTCTCTCTATCCTCATCTCTCTCTCTCTCTCTCTCTCAGCTCTCTCTCCCTCTCGCAACACACTCAAAACCGTTGACGGAAAACACATATACAAACACTTTAGTATTACCAACCCTTGATTCAGCCAAACAAATCAAATCCGATACAAATAGACAATGTGCACTTGGACACCCAGTTACATTGCCTTTAGCATCTAAGTCATACAACATATGTACTCCTTACGAGGAATTCTAAAGTCTTCCCTTTGTAACATTTCAAGCCAGTAGCGGATACTATCTGAGAGCAGAGGTAATGTAATAATGGAAATCGATTAACTCAACCGGAAATTAGAATCAACAGAAATGGCTGAATCATATTCATAACGAGTCGACAGATTTGATTTTTATACAGGACCTTTAGTGATGTTTTCATGACTTGAAAAACGTACTTAACCTTAAATATGGACAGGCACTAAAGGACATGTTACAGCAACGTTCAGATAGGGAACATGAGTACTCTCTGTGGGGCGTTCGATGTGCCCCACTGTGGTGGTGACACGATTACAGAGAGGCTGTATGTCTAGAGCGCTATGTAGAGGAGGGGGGAGTAGGAAATGGGGGGGGGGGGGGGGAGGGCTGTGGTGTCCTTATTGTATGAAAATGAGGGGGGCCAGGGAGGTTAACTAATGTACCGAGGCTGTATATGGCCGGATGTCGGGATTCACAGTGGGGGCTGATAAGTGGGGCATCAGAAAAATTTATTATAGCCCAAATATTACAGCCATCCATCCTTGTTTAAAACTGAGGCCTACTTTGTTCATCTACTTCTGCAGAAGTGTTAAGAATTTTCTTTGTTTTTGTACAAGGCCTATAAGTAAGAGACATTTTCACTTCTTAAAATTGCACTTTATTCTTGTTTCGTACCGTAATTTGATTCATGTTAACCATTGTACTTGTAATGTCTCACATTACGCCCCTTCATTAGGGGCCTTGGCCTGTTATATTGAATAAAATCAAACTGAATCCTGAATCTCTCCTCTCCTCACTTCTCTCTCTCTCTCTCACTCTCTCTCCCCACACCTAAGACAAATAGATAATTTACTTTCAAGTGTCAGAATTAAAGAATTTCTTATGCGGTGATTTTGTTTAAGTTTAACAACCCGCAGAAAAAAAGAGTAGAACTAGGGAGGGAGGAGAGAGACGAACAGCGCGACAGAAGAGGGATATCGAAAGAGGGAGTACAGACCAAGAGAGGGGGATGGAGGGAGACAGACAGAGAGACAGAAGACAGAGAGAGAGAGAGAGAGAGAGAGAGAATAGCCGAAAGAGAGAGAGAGAGATAGCGAAAGATAAGAGAGAGAGATAGAGAGAGAGTAGATTAGAGAGAGAGAGGAAGGAAACAAGACAGAGAGACAGAAGACAGACCAGGAGTGGGAACATTTCCAGCAAAACAAAGCATTTAATTGGGCGCTGTGACTCAGAACCAGCTCACAAGCCGCTTGCAGTCCGCAGTACCAGACATAGATAGAGAGAGCGAGCGAGAGAGGAGAGAGAGAGAGAGAGAGAGAGAGGATAGAGAGAGAACAGATCAACAAAGTACTCTGGTTCGTACTCTTTGCTTTTATCGGCGCCACGTCCACTGCTGACGAGAGACGTTTGAAAACCTCACTTCGCCCCAGTCTTCCAACAGCCATGACACTCCCTATATGATCGGACTATCCAGTTGAGCCTCTCGCCTGAATGTAAGGTGTTGTGTTGAGGGCTGAGCTAGTCACAAGTCTAGAGGGTATCTCAAACCCCTGCGCCAACAAATGTTCATTAACCTGGACCCCCCCCCCCCCCACTCCACCCACCACCCCAACTCACCACTACTTCTCATGACCTTCCCGCCACCACCCTCTCTGCTCATTACCCCCCACCCCTCCCCTCTCTCTCTCTCTCTAACCCCTGATGATCAAGGAAACCTATACACAGGACCGGTTTTTCAAGCCCACGGCATCACGCCCCCCTCCCTTCAATGCATGGTTTTTTTCACACAAAAAACAGACGAACTGAGAAACATACAGATAGAGAGAACAGAGAGAGAGAGAGAGAGAAGAGAGAAGAGAGATGAGAGAGAGAGAGAGGGGTGGGGGAAGGATTGTGAAAACTAAGAGTGAAGCCTAGCAAGAGCCCGGTAGATACACCTTCGCTCCATCTCTCCTCTCTCTCCTCTCTCTATCTCTTCTCTCTCCTCTCTCTCTCTCTCACACACACACACACACACACACACACACACACACACACACATACAAACTCCACAACAAACACGCAACTCACACATAAACACGCACACACACATTAATATCACAACACATCACACACACACACACAACACACACACACACACTCACCACGCACACAACAACGCATGCACTCACACGCACGCACGCACGCACGCATCGCACACACACACACCGACATCACACAACACACACACACACACACCACACACACACAGCGACACAGGTGCAGTTCATCTAGTCTGAAAGACCCCACCTTGTCCACACAGCATACGAGCAACATGAATCCCTCGCTACGGTGACATATCTGGTCATAGGCTAGAGAATCTCAACAATCTTCGCCACGAGCATTCTCTCAGTCCCGTCAGCCGGAAATTAAAACGATAAAGAAACATTTTCTCAGCTTTCTGGTGCTGTCAAAACACCACTCAGCGAGTCAACGAAAGAAGACAATAATCATTCCCTCAAGCCATCAGAAAGCCGAGAGCAGTGATCAGGGTAAATAATTACAATCCCCGGCAAATTCATGTTGAAACGCGCACGCGTCATAGAAAAGTGGGCTTACTTCAACGAGTCATAATTACGTTGTCATGGCAGATAACGTAATGGCGCAAATTAAAAGCACACATGAAAAGGGTGGGGGATTTTTCATTATTTTTTTTTTTTTTTTTTTTTTATTTTACAAATTTCAGGCTACATTAAGTGTTTTAAAAGGAGAAAACTAGAACTGCGTGCTTTTAAAACAAGGAATCTCGCATTCCTCCCTAATCAAATGAACACTGACACATCCACAATGACGCAATTTCTCCTGCAAAACATGTGACATTAAAAGAAACAAACATTAATTTGATCATTTAAAGAAAAAAAAACCGATTCCACCACCACACATTATATTTAGGGTACAGAATCGACTCTGTAAAACATCTGAGTATTGTTAATAAGTCATAAAAACAAATCTCACGTGCAGTGACGTCAAAACCACGAACGTTTTGTTTGTGGGCCATTCTTGTTCACGAAGTCGAATGCACCGCTTTGCGACCAGCATTCCCCAAACCTCCGGTTCTCCTTAAGTCACTTCACTTCACCCATCAACTAGCGCCAATGAATGACTACTTTGAGGTCCGGGCCAGACCCCCGTGATTAAGTCGAGGAGGATGAGGAAAAAAGACACGTTGGGGCGTAGAAGAAAGGGCTGGTAATGGTGGGGAAGGGGATGGAGGGTAGGGGGATAGGTGGGGGCGGGGATAGCATATCCCCGTTTGACAAAAGTCTTCGTACAACAGAGAGAACACGCTGCTTGAAGTCTTCTATACCTCTGAATTGTGTTCGGGACTTCCAGCCGACGCCTTCTAACTATTTGTGCCTGGAGAAGGGCTTTTTCTTCTTGCAGCCCCCTTGACACAAAGCAGCCATATAAAAAGGAGAACACAGAAAGCAAGCTGCGCGGTAATCATTCCCCATCGTACCAGTCTTATCGGAAATAGTAGTGCCCACTGGGTGCCGAATACTCATGTTCTTCTTCTTACTTTTAGTGACCACAATCATCATGTTGATTTACCTGACACTTTGTGTGTGTAGGCCATTTTTTTATCATGCCATTAAGGCAGCCATACCAACTTCGGGGAAGGTGCCTGCCTAGGTGAACGTGTCATCCATACCAACGGCCAAACTGGCCTACTCTTCCGAAGTTGTTGATGGAATTTTAAACGTGTGTGCAAGATGTTTGAGGCGTACTTCACACACACAACCAGCGTTTTAGTTTCTCATTCGAAGGACTGTTTGGGGAGATGCAGTCAGAACCCAATGTTAAACCGTCACGGGAAAAGTCCCCCTGTACCGAAACGGCCCGCGGTCGAAGAGAATCCGCAACTCCAAGACTGCAAAACCGACCCCAGTAAGCTCCGATTCGTATTCCAAGAAAGCTGAAACCGCAATCAAATTCTGGAGACTATCTGACCTGAAAGTGCAGAACAATAGCTGAAGACATTACTACCAGCTAGCCTCACCCACGCGCTGACGCGTGATTGATGACTCTGCATACCAAGGCTGTGCCTCACACAACACGCAGACGCGTGTTTGATGACCAGCATACCAAGGCTGCCTCACACACCGCTGACGCGGTGATTATGATACCAGCATACCAAGGCTGCCTCACACCCGCGCAGACGCGAGTTGATAATTCTGCATACCAAGGCATGCCTCACACACACGCAGACGCGTTTTGATGGATTCTGCATACCAAGGCTGCCTCACACACACGCTGACGCCGTGTTGAGATTCTGCATACCAAGGCTGCCGACACAACCAGCGCAGCCGCGTGTAAGAATTAATTCTCCAATACCAAGGACTGCCTCTCACATAGCACTGACTCTTGTGATTGATACAGTCCTACCAAGTCTGGCCTCACACACACCGCTGACGCGTGTTGAGATATCAGCATACCCAGGCTTCCTCTCACAGAGCCACTGCCGCGTGTGATGATTCTGCAATACCAAGGCTGCCTCTCACAGAGCACTGACGCGGTTTGATGATTCTGCATACCTAAGGCTGCCTCACGACACGCGCTAGACCGCATGTTGATGATTCTGCATACCAAGGCTTGCCTCACACCACCCGCTGACTTGTGTATATGAACTGCAACCAAGGCTGCCTCTCCCAGACCACAGACGCGTGTTGATGATTCTGGCAAACTAAAGCTGCCTCACACACGCTCTGATGCCGTGTTGATGAAACTGCATACCAAGGCTTCCTCTCACAGAGCACTGACGCGTGATAGATGATTCTGCCTACCAAGGGCTAGCCTCACAGCACTCGCTGACGCGTTTTGAAGATTCTCCATACCAAAAGGCTGCCTCACACAGCGCGCTGACGCTTGTATGAATGATTCAGCATACCAAGGCTGCCTCACACAACGGCGCTGACACGTGTTAGATGATTCTGCATACCAAGGCTGGGCCTCACACACGCGCTGACGGGGTGGTTATATGATTTGTCTGCTTACCAAGGCTGCCTCAACACCACGGCGCTGACGCGTGTTGATGAATCTGCCATACCAAGGGCTGCCTTCACAGAGCACTGACCGCCGTGTTGATGATATCTGCATGCCAAGGCTGCCTCTCACAAGAGCACTGACGCGTGTATGATGATTTCTGCATACCAGGCTGCCTCTTCCCAGAGCACAGAGACTCGCGTGATGATGTTCTGCATACCAAGGCTGCCTCTCACAGAGCGCTGGCCCCCGAAGATTCCTTTCCTGCACGCCTTGTTTTGATCAGTCGGTTCACTCAAACACCCTGACTCCACTCAACTGGCGCCACGGTAAACCCGCCCGTTAATTGTCAGAACCAAATCCCAGCATGCGAAGGAATCGGTCTTGAAATAGGCAACGCGAAGCACCTCCGGATAAACAGTAAACGAGACTGTAGACGTAGACAGCGCAATGGTCGTATGCATTTTACTTTCCTGTCTGCAATGCACTGAATTTTTGTGAATGGGTGATGGGGGAAGGGAGGGTCAGCGTAGGGTGGGGAAGGGCAGTGGAGGGGGGCGGGGGCGCCACTTGAAGACTTCTGGACTTTTGCATAGGGGAATGGCGTATCAAGATCACAGAACTTCTTTCTTGTTGAATTGAGAGGACGATTATTCGTTAGCTTGAACTACGTCAACTTTTTAGATCAGGATAGTAAGGGTTTTTTTTTTTTTTGTTCAAAGACTTTACTTATTTGTCCTATTATAATTCATTACTACCTATCAATGGTATCTGTATAAGCATAAAGCTATGAGTCTGACATTTTTACTTTACTTTTTTTATTTTGTTTTTATGTTTTTTTTATTTTTTTTTGGGGGGGGGGGGGGCTAACCTGCTTGAAATTGTCTAAATCATTTATACTCAGCAGAGCACAAGTTTAACCATTTGTACTGGAGGGGTGGGGGGGTGGAGGGGGCGGGTGGGGACAGTTATCCCTGCTGGTAGCAACTTACCTATCTGAAAGGACTTCTTACAGAGTAATGGTAAAGATAATTTTCATGAGTGGACGTAACTTCTTACCGTTTATACTGATGGTAGTTTTCATGAGTGAAGAATTCTTACTGCTGATACTTTGAGGACAAGTTTTAAGAGGGCAGACTCACAATGTTGGTACAAGGCAGGACAATTTTTCATGAGATATAACTTCTACATCTGGGACTGGAGGACAATTTTCATGAGTGAATACATTATCCATCCTGTTGTAACTAAAAGGACAATTTACATGAGTGAAGACTTCTTACTGTTGGAACTGAGGACAGAATTTCACGCGTGAAGACCATCTTACTACTTGTACTACTTACTACTACTAAAAATAATAAAAATAACGTACATTAACAAGCGCCCTTTCTCACAAGAGCTCACAGCGCTTTACAATGATTAAACTTAAACAAAGTCAAAAACAAACATCACTATACAAAAACCATAAACCCCGTCACCCACATCAATTATGTACAATGAAACACAGCTAGGAAAGGTGGAGGGGGGGGGGGCTAGCCAACCAACATTGACAACGAAACCACACACACACACGCACGTGCGACTCACGCGCGCGCGCCGCGTCACTGTCAGATTTTCAAGTGTAACACTTACAACACGTACGCGCATAGACAACACACCAATAACATGACAACAATGTATTTTACTGATAGAAAAAATAACCTGAACATCTGGGTTTGAGAGCCGAGCGGAAAGCAAGTCAGTTTTGGCAAAGCGGAACGAAGTGGGAGAGAGAACCAAACGAAGGGGCTGCAAACAAGAAGGAACGTTGCACCATAAGTTTTTGTTAGAAACGCGTGGCATGGCATAGGTGTGAGAGAGACAGATGAGACGGAGAAGAATCTTGCCGGAGATTATAAGGCTAACGCGTTGAAAGCTAGACAGGGCCCAGATCCATTGACGGCGCGAAAACACATGCATGCAATTCAGAAACTAATGCTTGCTGCTATGGGGAGCCATAGCAGAGTGTAGGAGATGCTGGGTGATTTTGGTCTCAACGGGGAACCCTCAGACCAGGCCGTGCAGCAGTATTTAGTAATCTCAGAATTCGATTTATAAGAAATCTAGTGGGCAATATACAAGGATACCATTGCAATAATCCAGACGGTAAAGGGAATCACAAAAGCTGAACGAGAGTTTTATTTGCCGTCAGTTGGAGAAGGAAAATGCGAATTGAGAGCTGATACGACGAGCTCAAATAACGAATTACGATTCATGACCTGATCAAGTCATTGTCAGATGTGAGACAAGAACCACGCCAAGATTCTATTGCTGATTTTGAAAAAGGAACAGATGGGCATCACCGACAACAATCGATCCTATAAAGGAGCAGACAGTGACGCTCTTGGAGAAAAGAAAATTGACTAAAGCATCAGTTATTCCTCATCGTTTAACTTGAAGTTTTAAATGTCAACCATGATTTAATTCCTGAATACAATGTAGCATGACTGAACCAGCTCGATGACATGGCTGGAATCTGCAGATCATTGTAACTTAATGTATCATCTGCAAAAGAGTGAGACAGAACAAGTGAATGATATGATATCAGACAGGGTGTTGTATACAAAACAAACAAAACGGGCCTAGGACAGAACCCTGTGGCACTCCATAGCAATAACGCAGGATATTAGATTTTGCAGTCTTGAATAGATAACAGATTGAGTGCGTTGGGAACAGGTTTATGCATTCAAACGCAGTGAAGTGGCTATGTCAGAAACAACCAAACACATGTTTTCTAAACAAGAGCGAAGAAATCTGTTATCAACGGTGTTCGAAGCGGCCGAGAGATCTACAATGTCCCAAACACAGAGTTTTCCTTCATCAAGAAAAGCAGGAGATCAATAATTTACAACTTTCATCAGGCATTTCCGAGCAATTACCGGGTACTATAGGCCGACTGTGAGATACTGAATATTGAGTTGGACGATAAATGAGTGAAAGCTGATACAACACAATTTTTCTCAATAAACTATGACAAAAACGACAGATTTGAAACTGACGGAAACTTTCAGATCGTTAGAGTCCAAGTGTTTGGCTTCTTCAATAGAGCGTAACGTTACTTAGATACTGGGAGGTGACAATACTCATGTGTTAAGACATCTACATCATGGTACGGAGGACAATTTTCAATAGCTAATTTCTTAAAGGAATAATGAAAATAACTGAGGACTCAGAAGGCATCCTTATTTACACCTCGGGGGCACCTACCAAATTCTGAAAACATACCCTTATCACGGACCACAAGAAAAAGACTGAATCAATAATTTCCTCTAAGAGCTTTGTACAAATCTTTCCCCGTATAATTCCTGATTTATCTCAAATGTTCCATAAAATATTTCGGTTCACAAATCAAATGTCCTATTTTTAAAGTCTACGAAAGCCACATTGAAGTTTACGGTTTTATGTAGAAGAAATTTCAGCGCACCATCGCATATAACTAAAAATAAGGTCCCCTGAACTATAGATCTACCTAAAGCCAGCCAGTCTTCTATTAACTTTCTTCATTATCCAGACCTACAACAGTATAACTTCTGTTAAATATGAATGTATATAATCTTATAACAATACTTGTTAAAGCTAATCCTCTATAATTGTCTGGCGTATTTATGTCAACCCGTTTTATGGGAATTGGACAATGAATTGACTTTGAACCATTCTCTAGAAAATACCTTTTTCAAGAATGGAAAAATTAAACAAGCTACAAGGAAATCAGTAAGAGCAGGATTTGCATTTTTAAACATTTTCGCTAACAATTTTATCTGGCCCGGCACTCCCTTTCCATGTTTTAACTTATGTATACCACATAACTTCTCGTCAGTTAACTAGTGTCATTAAATAGTGGCTCTTTCTTCGACATTCATCAATTAAGTCAGCGATTCCATATCATCCTGATCATGTACTATCAAAGAATGCTAAACACATTAAAAAAAAAAAGTGATCATAACACTGCTGACAACTGGATTCATTGTATAGATCCTTTTCTTATTTATTGTTTCCATATAGCAGACCAAAAATTGTTTCGGGATGTTTGTTGACTGTTTCAGTTCATTAATTATTTGTTTTCATCCCATTTCTTCTTATTTTTTACTTTTTGAGGTCAGAGTACACTTTATTCATACTTTACCAAAAGCCTCCTTTTGCGCTGTTCTGTATTCTACTGATTAAGCCCTCCGAAAAACCTTTGTAACAGTCTCTTCACTGCCTTTTTTTATGTATACATTCACTATCAAACCAATCATTGCTTTTTTCTCTCATTACCATTACTACCCCACTACGAGTGAGAGAGATAGAGATAGAGAGAGAGAGAGAGAGAGAGAGAGAGAGAGAGAAGAGAGAGAGAGAGAGATGAGACTTCAGATTTTTATTACAGTAAGCCACTGGCCCCCTTTGAAGGGGAATGAGCACAATCCATTCACATTAAATGTAAAAACAAATGATTTAAACAGGACAACAAAAACAACAACCACAACAAGACAATCTAAGACGTTCATTATTTACCTCTGACTTAAACGCCTTGAACAGAAACATACCTACATTCCTAATAACGTTTAAACTGTTAGAGCAAAGTGCGATTACAGAAAACGAAACAAACATTGGCGGCTATGATATTTTCTGTGAAAAATTTTTGACGGAATATCATCTAAAGCTGGACAAAGGAACATAAAGTGTATTTCTTTTTCCTCACCTTGCATACACAATGGACTACCAAGTCATTTTTGTCTATGTTTTGTCTGTATCATAAGTAATGAGTCCTTATGAAAAGAAACACCAACTCTGAATTTAGCAATGGATCATTTCAGATGCATATTCCAAATCAAATTAGACCAAATAAGGCTGACTACAACAACGAAAACTAAATTATTTCTTACAAATCCATAAACGACCACTAACTCTTTATATGAACGTCCCACATTTGGCCATCTATAGTGCAATTCGACCTATGACTGAAAACATGAATAAACAGGCCTTTGATTTTTCCAACACCCTGAGACAGCCAACATCCCCAAATCCGAGCTTACACAGAAACACACCGCACATTTGAAACCCAGATTAGTTTTCCCTTTACATCTAAATGGAACAACATTGCGTAGATAGAGAGAGAGAGGGGGGGGGGGGGGGGGGGGGGGGGGGGGGGGGGGAGGGGGGGGGGGGGGGTGTGGGGAAAGGGAGAGGGGGTCCACTGACAACACACGAACAACATTGCAAAATGGACACTCATAATTCTACTGTCCAATCCGCCACCACAGCACAACATCTTTAAGATGGAACACAACACAGAGTCAGTTCCGCATCGCCTCCAATACACTGAACCGCACTACAGGCAGAACACAAATGAAACTCGTTATCCGGCCCTAGGGGTCGCTTTCATACGGGGGAGGCTGAAATCCCTGCCGTGGTCTCCCCGAGTTTTCTGTACCCTTCCCTAATCCAGCCTTGACATCTCACACCTATTGCATGGCTCCTCAAGCTTCACAACAAAGGAACGCTCAGGGTTCCCCAACACCCCGCCCCCACGCCCCCCCTCCCCCTCATATAAGGTACCTACCATACCCGCTTTCATAAGCATCGCACACCCCCCCGCCCCCCCCCCCCCATCAGTCGTTTTGTCCAACTAGAATAAGGGTATTGTCTTGGGTCCTACTCCGTACATACCCCCCCCCCCCACCCCCCCCGGCCTTCCATTTCATCCACCACCATCCCCCTTCACGTACAGCTTCACCCACAGCACAGCACACACCACACACACACACTACACACAACACAAAACATACATACACACAACACAACACTAACACACACACACACACACACACACACACAAACCACGACACACACACACCAAACGCGCACACTGTGTGCGCCTCATACACACGCAAGACATACAAAACACAGATAGCACATTGCACACACACAGGCACAGACGCACACAGACCAGACACAGTACAGACAGACAGACAGACAGACACACACACACCCAACACACCAAGACACACACAGGCCGCACACACACACACACACACCACACACCCACACACACACACACACACACACCTAAAAAACCCGGCAGCAACCGTATCATCTTTGGAGAGTGCCGATGTTGAACGTGAAGATGTGAACACACAACAGACACACAGAGTTCTCTCTCTCTCTCTCTCCATCCAGTCTCTCACTCGTCTCTCTCTGCACTCTCTTCTCTCTCTCTCTCTCTCATCCACCACACACACAACACACACACACACACACACATCACACAGTGTACACAAAACACACACACATCACACCCACACACACCCACACGACACACACTCGAGGAAGCTTAGTCGTGGATTGGAGGCGCTGGCAGTTGTTCCGTCTACTCTCTTCTCCCATAGCACTGGGGTGGATTATTAAACCTGACACCCCACAGCCACTCGGGTACATACCTCACGCACATCAGGGTGGTCACGGAAAATAAATTTCCATAGTATTTCAAGCAACGTTAAGCCTGGATGAATCATACAGAGGTCTAGGAATGGAGGAGGGCGTGTGTGTGTGCGTGTGTGTGTGTGTGGTGTGTGTGTGGTGTGTGTGTGTGTGTGTGGTGTGAGTGTGAGTATGTTTGTGTGTAGTGATTCGTGTGCGTGTGCGTGGTGTAGCGCGCGTCGTGTGCGTGTGCGTGCGCGCGACGTGCGTGCGTGCGTACGTGAGTGTGTGGTGTGTTGTGTTGTGTGTTGTGTGTGTGTGTGTGTGTTGGTGGGTGTGTGTGTGTGTGTTGTGTGTCGCGGGTGGTGGGTGTGTAATGGGTGGGGAGTACAGGTATCTCATTACAGGCTTTGTTCAGTTTTTCAGGACTTGCCAGATAGTGGTAAGGGGCTGCAGTCAAGGGGTCTAACTCTTCCCCCGTCTGAACTACGCAATTAGCCCATACACAAGCCTTCCGTAATCCGAGGAAACCGCGCAATACCTTAATTTTCCCCTGTCGAACTGTTGCTGAGAGCACTGGTTCCTCTCACTGCTCTCGTCACGTCTCACTCTCTCTCTCTCTCCCTCTCCCGGCTCTCTCTCTCACTAACTCGCTCGGTCTCTCTCACACACACACACACACACACACACACACACACATATCCCCCCCCCCCCCCCCCCCCGCCGTCCCTCTCATCTGTAAATGCGTCGACCATTAGATCTAGAAAATTATTGTTAAACAGCAAGCAGAGAAAGGGAGAGGTAGGAGGAAGTTAAGTATCATCCGTAAGCAAACTAGCAGGCTGTTATTAAAGACAGAGAGAGAGAGAGAGAGGAGAGATAGAGAGAGACAGACAGACCGACAGACAGAGACAGAGGGGAAGACTAACAAACACTGATCGCGAGGAGAGGAGACAGAGAGAGAGAGAGGAGAGAGAGAGAGAGAGAGAGAGAGAGAGAGTCGACAGACGCGAGAAAGATAGAGAGAGAGAGGAGGAAGTAGAGAGAGAGAGACAGACAGACAGACAGACAGACAGAACAGACAAAAAGACTGACAGAGAGACAGAGACAGTAGCGAGATCGAGAGAGAAGTGGTCAGACAGACAGACAAAGACAGGCACAGCGAGACAGAGACAGAGAGACTGACAGAGAGGAGGAAGGGCAGGGGATGGGGTGCGGGGGGGGGGGGGTAGGGGGGGGAGGGTGGAAGAGGAGGGAAGGCGGTGTCTGAATTCCTACCTGCCTGCCCTTCCTCTGGTATCCTGCGACACACGGTGTCAGAAACAAGTCATCGCGACTAGATCGTTCTGCCTGGTTCAACGGTGTCAGAAACAAGTCCTCCAGACTTGGATCGTCTGGCCTGTTCATCGGTATCCAGAACAAGTCCCATCCTTGACTTGGATCGTTCTGCCTGGTTCACGGGAGTCACAACAATTCATCCATGAATTGCTCGTTTCTGCGGTTCACAGGTGTCAGAACAAGTCATCCATGACTTGGATCGTTCTGCCTGGTTCACGTGTCAGAACAAGTCGACCATGACTTGGATCGTTTCTGCCTGGTTCACGGTGTCAAACAAGTCATCGCTGACCTAATCGTTCTGCCTGGGTTCACGGTGTCAGAACAAGTCATCCATGACTTAGATCGTTCTCCTGGTTCCACGATGTCAGAACAAGTCATCCATGACTGGATCGTTCTGCCCACCACCCTTACAACCCTCGTTCACTACCTTTTTTCTTCTGTTGCTCTTCTTCTTCTTCTCTCCACCCCCCCCCCTCCCTCTCTCTCTCTCTCCTCTCCTCCATCATCTCGCCCACTCTCTCGGCATCCTCTCTCTCTCTCTGCTCTCTCCCCCCACCTCTCTCCTCTCTCTTCTCCCTTTTCCTCCAAACGAGCTTAACCAGCTCAAAAATTGGGCCAAGAAGAGAGAGATGTGTGTAGGGGTGTTCCGAGCCCCGGTTTCCTCCCACCCTCGCCCCTCCTTCCCCTACGGCCCTACCCCCTCCACACGTCTGAAACTGCTGATGCCTAGCAAGTCATTGTCCTGTCTCCTACCTTCCGCGCTCTGCGGGATGCTATCAGGGGAGACCAGTGGCCTTAGACAACCACACTTCAATGCGCTCTGGGGCGTGTTGGTCATCATCCTTCACGTCTCTCCCTGTCACGCAAAGCGGGCGAAGACCGCCGCGTGAATCAACTAGTGACATTCTGACATGACACCCTCCACCCCCCCCCCACCCCCCCCCCCCCACCTCTGCCCTTTCTCCTCCCATCACCCCGCAGGCAAATTGTTTTCACAAGGTCAGTGTGACATTCCTCGTAGTAGTTTCAGTGAGTCCAACCTCGGGTGATGTCATGGAGAAGGACTAGCGCACAGCCCAAACACTACTACAGCTTGCTTACGATCTCATTCATAATCATGCGTTTCGTCAGCAATCAAACCACTAGTAAAGTCCTATCACTTACTACACATGTCATAGAACGAAACATCATGGCATATGGAATCAAACAAAATAAAACATTCTCTCTTTCCTTAACTTCACAAAATCATTTATCCTAAAAACACATTAACTAACCCGGGTATAAACAGATTTCTACTTTACCTGGCCAGTGATCTTAACTAATTCACGATCACTGTCTTTTTCTTTCCTTTTTTTTTCTTTTTACTGTCACAATTCACAACACGACACACTGCTGGCACCGGTATTGGTCTGCTTCCCGCCTGGTCAGGTAGACTGTTGGCACTGCGTTGGTCTGTCGATAAGTGGGCGGCTGGCCAAAGTATGAGTCGAACCCCATTGGAAGATAGAACAAGTGAATATACAACCATCGATCTGTTCTCCTTTCCTTCTTCCTGCATTAACGCTGCACTCTCTCTTTTCTCGGTCTCTCTCTTCTATCTGCTCTTATCAAATGGACATTTTTGGCTTTCTTTTCTTTTTTTTTTTCTTCTTCTTATTCTTCTTTCATTAGTTACAACTTCTCTCCACTCCTCCTAAGTCTTTCCTCTGCAGACTATCTCGAGCTAATGCCCTCCACTTGGTTCTCTCCTCTCCTCCCCTCATCTCTCTGCTCTGCATCTCTCTCAGAGATTACAATCAGACCACTCCCTCTCTCTCTCTCTGTTCGTTCTCACCCCTCGTTCTCACCCGTTCTCTCACTCTCACATCCGCTTATTCGTTCCGACTGTCCAAAAAGAAAGGCAGTACCATTGGTTCCAGTATATTTTACCGCCAGACACCCGAAGTTATCTCCCTCTAATTCATTGGATATTCATATCATGACAGACACGCAGCTCCGACCCGCCTTACTCCTGGGTGTCAATTGGTCATTTATAGATTAGCTAGACTTCACCCCCCCACACACTACCTTCCCCCCATTCCAACATAACGGCGCCGTGTGGCTTAAGTCCGTGCCACTGGTCACTCTAAAGTGGCTAATGAGTCTGGTCAGCGCCACGACGACTAACTAACATTGACAGCTTTTCCACAAATTGGCCAATGACCTGAGCCAGGCCTACGACTCGTCCGCTAGACCCTCGAGGCGTCGGTCAAACGGCTTAGTCTGTCTGGGTGGGTCGTAACCGTCTCGTTGCAGCCTCTCCACTAAGCTAATTGGCCGATCCGACCATGGGCCCGGTCTACCGTGGCGCCAAGATGGTCTGCGTTGGACTTATGTCTAATCTCAGTTGAAGTGGCCCGCGACGGACCACACTTTGTTTGTGTTGAATTTTTGACCATTTGGTGGGGGGTGTTTGACAAATTTTCCGCCCTTGCCAAAGACTAGCACCGCATTGTCTCAAAAC
The DNA here is from genome assembly GCA_018398815.1 of Conus ventricosus. Classification (NCBI taxonomy): domain Eukaryota; kingdom Metazoa; phylum Mollusca; class Gastropoda; order Neogastropoda; family Conidae; genus Conus; species Conus ventricosus. The sequence continues at coordinate 26,599,184 of CM031618.1, forward strand.
AACGGTACAAAAAAGACAACAACCGAATTGCTGACAAAACAGCTACACGCGCAAAGTTAGGAAAATTCTTTACAACCAACGTTTATAAATTATAGAAAAATATACCATTAGTGCAATACCACGCCCAATTGAGTTATCATTGACGTGCGCACTTGCGTTATTTCAATTCATTTTATAACGACCTCTGTGCGCACTATGCCATTCCCCTACCTGCCGCGGATTGCCACATCTTCTCTTCACAATTCTTATGAAAAGCACAATAATAATATGAGCACGATCCATGACACTTCACTGTGGAATCTCCTCCTCACTTATTGCAATTAATAATGCATCACTACACAAGCGACTGTATGCTCAAGCATAACTACATCCACGATGCACAAGTCTCACAAAGAAAAAATGACAAGTGCTCTCACAGCAAAAGAAATATGAAACCATAGTCCAACTGGAAATGAACCCATATCCAATCAACAAAACTGTATCAAACACAAATTATCACAAAGCAAACCCGGATATGACTGACTTCCTCTAGTTGCAGCTTGCCTAGACAAACACGGCTTAAATATCAGCTCTCCGACATTCTGTCGACCTGGGATGTACTGCACTCGATACCTGTAGGGCTGCAGAGTGGCCAATGCCCAACGCAGACCCTGCTGTTTTTCAAGCTGTGCCCTCCTGCAGGAATTTAGTGGTTGGTGATCTGTCTCTATCACGAACTCTTTCATACAAGTTTTGTGGAACTTCTGCACGGCCCACACAACAGCTAAACACTCCTTCTCTACCAGTTGCGTACCCTTCTTTCACGACCTTTGTCAACTTCCTGCTAGCGTATCTCACAGGGAACACACCCCTTATCATGCTCCTGTGGGGGGGAGACACGTGGCATCTCCCGCACAATACTGCAACCTAACCCACCACCTGATCATCCTGTCCGCAACAAAATGGTTTGGCCCTATCTGGTAGCTTCATGGGAGCGGTGAACCTAGTCTTTACTAATACCGTCTGCAGTGCTTGCTCGGGCAGCGCCTACCCACTCGACCACAGCCGGTTTCCCTGCCTTGACCACATAACTGAAGGAAACTCTTATTCTGCGAAATTTGAACAAAACTCCCTATAGAACCCAATAAAACCTACAGACCTCCTGACTTCTGTTTTGGTCTTGTCTCTCTGAATTTCATCATCTTCTCCACCTTTCCTCTTGTTTCCCGGCTGCTTTGTGTCGCCTCCGACAACACAACCTAGAACTCCAGCTTGGGAAACCAACCTGGCACGTTGTTGTCTCGCCGTGAGATTGGGCTTGTCCTCAACCTCTCTAAACTGCACCTACTGCCTCATAGGCCTCCTCTCCATGATCTCTGATGCTATCAAATGTCATCATGAAATTCCACAACACCTTCCAATCCCGTCAATAGCTTCCTCATCATCCGAGAAAGCCTGCAGGTGCGTTGACACATCCCAAAAGTGAGTACTCGCCCACTGGAATCCCCATAGGAGTGAGAAGCTAGTGACTTCCTTTGAGTCCTCACTCAGGGCTATTTGGCCAGTAACCCTTGCTCAGATCTATCCTGGTGAAATACTGGCTCGTTGCTTGTCTGGCGAATCTGAGCGAACAGTCTTCCATGGGTGGTATGACCCTCTGCATCGACCTTGTGACACTGTTCAACGTCTATAGTCGACGACAGAAATGCGATGCTCACGGACTGACTTTTTTTTCCCACTAAGACCCGGTGCACTAATATGATTGGGACGGTTCAATCACCCCAAGCCAACATCTTTCCTAACCCCTCCTCGAATCCACTTGCTTGTGGCATAGGGGAATCGGGTAAGTGCTTTTCACATGTAACGGTTTTCTGTGATGTTTAACAATCCACCGTACATGTCTCTAGAGTTGGGGGTCCTGCCTGGTTTATCAGTCAGGGGACGCCCAATACTGTATTCGAGGAGCCCCCTAACTTCCTCCTTCTCCCCTGTCTAGCCCTTCATAACAGTGACACATCCCCCGAATGACTCTTCCCTGGAAACTCAGCCACAAAAACTCCCCCTTCTTCTGCGGGTCTCCTTCCACCTCCATCCATGATTGCTGCTGCGCCTATTGTGCTGAGTCTCACGCTGAATGTATTGCGGAGGCCAAAATTTGCACGGAAAAGTTTTGATTTCCATTCACATCGTATCGGATAGTCTGATCTACCATTTCAATGATGGTGAAAGGTCCTCCAATGCATCAGCAGCTTGTTGTGATCCAGTGGGAAGCAGTAATAGACTTGATCTCCCACCTTGAGGAATTGCTTTTCCTCACCTTCCTGTCATACTGCTTCTTCTGGACACCCCTAGCCTCCTGCAAACTCTCCCTTGCGACACTACATGTCTCATCCTCGAGCCAATTGCGTAGGTCCACCAAATACTGATAAGTGGTTTTGACCCTCTCTGACCTCCTGTTCTCCGACCACACAGCTCTTTGAGAATGCACACTGGTCCCCGAACTGTCCGCCATACAGCAGCTCAAAATGCAAAAGGCGAAAAAGCCTGTGCTTTCCTGCAGGGCCTTCCTGTAGGCAAACAGTCCGCTGAATGTAGCGGTCCCAATCGCTAGCCTTTCCTCACAGAGCTTCTTTAGATGCCCTTCAGCACACCGTTGAATCTTTCCACCAGCCATTGCATTGTGGATAATGGGTAGGAAGCGCTGCGTATCCCTAGCACCGTGACCTCCCTCATCACGCCAGAGGTGAACTGTGACCCCCTGACACTGAGAATTGTGCTGGCACACCCACGGTAGAGAAAGATGTCTACCAGCCCTTCACGACCTGTTGCGTATCTACGCCTTTCAATGCAACCGACTTCGGGTTATCTGGTCGCAGTAGTCCACCATGTCAACACATCCTTGCCCACTTTGGAACAAGGGCGCGATATGGGCCAATCAGGTCACAAGCCACCCCCTGAATGGTGTGTCATTAAAGGGGGATGTTTTTAAGAGGCGCCGTCCTCTTCACCCCACTGTGGCTACCTTTGACACACTCACATGACATGCAGAAACGCTTGATGTCTGCCATTGCTCCTGCCAAAGAAAGTCATCAAAGATTCGTTCAGCTTTTTGTGCTGGTTGCCGAGATGACCCTACATGGACGACTTCGTTGACCCACTGACATGACAGTGTCAGATAACACGCTGGTACCTCTAACTGAAGTGGGCACCTTACCGTCTTCCCCTTGTGAACACCTCGGTACAACAGCCCGCCTTTCACAAGAAATTCTGTCTCACCTCCTCTAACCTCCTGTTACTCTCCACCTCTTTTATATGGCCCCCCCAACCGTCCAAGACTTCATGAGCGAAGGGTCTTGTTCTGTGCCACCCTAAAACTCATCATGCGACACGTCACGGACAAAAAAATGAAACAAACCAACATGGGAGTCGCCGGCCACTCGATCTGACATAGTCCAAACGCAGACTATCTTGGCGCCACGTAGACCGGGCCCATGTATCGGATCGCCAATTAAGCTTAGTGGAGAGGCCTCACAGAGACGGTAACGATCCACCCGACTGACTAAGAAGCCGTTTTGACCCGACGTCTCGATCTAGCGAGAACGAGTCGCAGCTCCTGGCTCAGACTCATCAGCCACTTAGTGGAACCACGTCATTGTTAGTCAGACGTGTGGCGCCCCACCTGAACTCAGCTACCACTTTAGGTTGACCATGTCCACACTTAAGCCCCACGGCACCAGTTAAGAGGAAAGGGGGGAAGGGAAGTGTGGTGGTGGGGCGTGAATCTTAGCTAATCAATTAAATCACCATTGACCACCACAGAGAGTAAAGCGTGTGCGGCGTGACAGACATGATTTGAATATCCAATGGAATTAAGGAGATAACTTTCGGGTGTCAGGGCGGTAAAAATACTGACCAATGGTACTCGCCCATTTTGGACAGATCGGAAACGAATAAAGAGGATGTGAGAGTGAGAGACGGGAGAACGATGGGGAACCGAACAGAGAGCAGAGAGATGGAGAGGTTCTAGGTCTGCTTGAGAGAAAAGCAGAGAGACGAGGGGAGAGAGAAGAGAACCACGTTGAGAGAATAGCATGAGAAGTCTGCAGAGGAAGGACTGAGGAAGAGATTTGGAAGAGAGAGAGTTGCTAATAATGAAGAAGAAAGAAAGAAAAGAATAAAGAAAAGAAAATCAACCATGTCCATTTGAAAAGAGCAGACTAGAAGATAGAGAGAGAGGAGTGACAATGCGTAATGCAGAAAAAAGAAGGAGAACAGATCGATGTTTGATAGTCACTGTTCTTTCCTCACTGGGGTTCGACCTCGTACTCGCCAGCGCCACTTTCCATCAGCATCCACCTGACCAACAGCCAGCAGTCCGGCTTGACCAGGCTGCAAGCAGACCAATCACCAGCGCCAGCAGTTGTGACGCGTTGTAAAGTGACAGTGAAAGAAAAAAAAAAAGGAAAAGAAAAAAGAGACAGTGATTCGTGAATAGTTAAGATCACCTGGCCAGTAAAAAGTAGAAATCAAAATTAATACCCCGGTATTAAGATGTTTTAAAAATGATTTTGGTGAAGTTCAGAAAGAGAGAATGTTTTATTTTATCTGGATTCCCCATATGCATTGATTTTCTTTTCTATGATCATGTAAGTAAAGTAAAGACTTTACCTATGGTTTGATGTGACGACTGCAAGATAAATGAAATGAGATTGTAAGCAAGCTGTGAGTGTGTTTGGGCTGTGCGCTAGTTCATCCTCCCACTGACATTACACGAGGTTGACAACTTATTGCGAGCCTGTCCAGATATTCTGCCATTTAATAACATTTGTTCAACTTCTCAGAGAGGAAACTGTGGATTCAAGTATTGTACTCCAAAACAAGGGGTTGTCTACTGTATGTTCCCAGATAGTTTAAATAATAGCTTGCATTGCTTCCAAGATAGTTAATACTAGGCTTGGCATTTCAGCCCCAGTAGTACTTATTTTCGCACAGATTGCCTATAAATCGCTCTCTCATACGTTGGGTCGAGAGGCCTGGGCAGTCTTATAAAAATAACTACGTTGTCCAAGCTAATATTAGTCATATCATAGGAATTGTGCTATTACGTCACTCTGTGCGTAACCCCCATTTGGCTGTCGTAGTAATAAAATCTTGTTCAAAAAAAAAAAACAAAGAATATGATGGCGAAGAAATGAAACACCCCGATTGAACAACTTGTGATCGTCGCTCGAGATCTAGGTTACTCAGGAGATGAGTTGCGTGCATCGTGAAAAACCAACAAAAGAGGGAAAGAGATAAACCGCGGAAAACGACGTTCGCAGTAGAAGCGCAAGAAATAGAAAAATTAAGGATTCCAGGCTACTGATCATCAGGCTAGGGAGGGAAACAGAAAGAATGAAGCATGGAAACCAGAAAGAATAAAGAAGAGCAGGAAACAGAAAGATTAAAGGTTCAATAGAGTTGGAGAAAGTGAGAATACAAAGGAGACCACCGAGGATGGGAGGTTCAGTTTACCAGTGATCTCTGTCGCAGCTATGCTCCCCGACCCAAGTTGCCCAAAATTCCTCCGAAGGAACCGATTCGTATGGATGCATACATCATTCGTTTCGAAACGTTTGCGACCAAGTCGGGTTTGCCTCCAGAAGAGTGGGCATCATTTTGTCAGCGCTATTGAACGGTGTAAGGCATACAAATTTCACAGCGTTACCACATAACACATCGATTTTGTGCTGTGAAGGATTCTTAATGAAGGATTTTGAACCTCACAGAGGAAGGATTCAGAAAGAATTTCGTTCAGCTAGATTTGCAAGCAGGAGAACTAACACCACGTTTTTGGTGTAACAACGTCCAGATCACTATTTTGAGAAAGGTTTAGAGTTGAGTGGTACGTAAAAAAGGAGTTATGCCGGAATTGAAAGAGCTAGTTATGAAGGAACAGATTTGTCAGGTTGCGGCCCTGAGTTAACTATACATTTGAAAGAGAGACAGCCAAGTCAGCAGTAGAGTTTTTTGAAAGTTCGCAGAGGTGTATAGAGAGGCACGTTTGGGCACAAGGTGAGGAAACAGGTGCTAGGCACAGGTGAGAACAGTCAAGGAGACCAGGGGAGTTTCTGCAAAGTCTGCAAACCCAGTGGTGGGGCAGAAGGAAGGGCAAAGGACCTTAGTGTTTCAGTTTGTCACAAGAAGGGACATGTGTCGAGGATTGTCGATGAGGTTCCCAGAACGGGGCAGCATGCCTTAGCAAGATGTGGATAAGGGTCGTCAAGGAAACGACCTGCAGTGGAACCAAAGGGATTCATCCTTGAAGAGGTGAGAGTGAGAGCCTATGGCCAAGCCACTGGACAGCATACAGTTGACTAGGGATTGAGGGCACTATGCAGAGTGTGTATCGTAAACCAGGATGGAAAGAAGGGAGGATTTGCCAGCAGAGGGTGACAGAGTTACGCGACCCCTGGTTGTTCATGCGGGTAGAAGACCAACTCGCTGGTCGAGAAAGGGGATTTGACAGGCACATCCAGACCTGTAACTCTAATCGATGGCACTGTGTGGGAGTTTCCAGTTGCTAAGATAGAAGTACGTACCCCTTAAACTATCTCAAGGCGGGTATGATGCGTTGGTATGGATAAACCCCTGCAGTGAATTGATCATTGAATATTCCAGGGCAAGGATCCAGGGATCCTTAGTTGTTGACTGCTACAGGGGGCACAGTTCAAACACGGTAGCCAAGAAGGAAGGAAAGGTTGATAAACCGTTAGTCTTCCAGCAAGAAGTCCAGCATAATGTGTCGCCTGATGATTTAGGGCAGCGCAGAAACAAGACCCTTCGCTCGTGAAGTCTTGGGAGTTGCAAGATGTGAAGAGAAACAGTAGGTTAGAGGAGGGTAAACAATTTCTTGGAAAGGCGGCTTGTTGTAACCGAGTGTTCACCAAGGGGTGAGACGAGGTAAGGTGACCCACTCAGTTAGAGTACCACATGTTAACGTGAAACACTGTCATGTCCGTGGTCACGTAGTCCTCATGGCGGTCATCTCGGCACCAGCAAAACCGCTGCCACGAATCTTTGATACTTTCATTGGCCAGGAGCAATGAGCAGACATCAAGAGTTTTCTGCATGACCTGTGACGTGTGTCAAAGGTCAGCCACCAAGAGGTGAAGAGGAAGGCCCCTCTAAACAGCTCCTTTAACTTGACACACCATCAGGAGGGTGGCTGTTTGACGCTGAATGGCCCAATCGCGCCCTTGTTCCAAAGGTGGGCACAGTATGTTGATGACACTGGGACGACGCACCAGATACCCAGAAGCGGGTTGCAATGAAAGGCGTAGATACGGCAACAGGTCGCGAAGGCTGAGTAGACATCACTTCTCGCGTGGGTGTGCCAGCACAATTCTCAGTGACAGGGGTCACAAGGTTCACCTCATGCGTGATAGGAGGTCAACAGCGCTACAGGGATCACCACAGCAGCTCACTAGCCCCCATACCCAATCCACAATGCAATGGCATGGTGGAAAGATTCAATCGGTGTCTGAAGGGCATCTTAAATACCACAGTGAGAAAGGCCAGCAGATTGGGGACCGCTACATTTCCACGGCACTGTTTCCCTACAGGGAAGCCCCTCAGGAAAGCACAGGCTTTTCGCCATTTGAAGCATGCTGTATGGGCGACAGTTCGGGGACCGGTGTGCATCTCAAAGAGCTTGTGGTCTGATAACAGGATTCAGAAGAGGTCCAAAACCACTTTACATATTGTGGACTACCAATAGGCTCCGAGAGAACATGAAAGTCGCAAGGAGAGCTGTGGCCGGAGCTAGGTTCGTCCAGAAGAAACAGTATGACAGGAAGGTGAGGTAGCAATTCCTCAAGGTGGGAGATCAAGTCCTGTTACTGCTTCCCCACGGATCACAACAAGCTGCTGAATGCTAATGGAAGGACCCTTACAGTCCATCGACCATCATGAAAAGGTAGATCAGGACTACCGAATCGATGTGAATGGGAAATCAAACCATTTCCAAGCAAATCTTCTCCGCAAAATATTCAGCAGCGTGAGACTCCAGCCATAGCGCATCACAATCATTGATGAGGTGAAGAGACCCAGCCAGAAGAAGGTGGGAATTTTGTTTGCTGAGTTATCCAGAAAGAGTCATACCGGGATGTGTCGCTGTATGAAGGGCAGGCAGTAGGGAGACAGGAGGAAGTTATGACGTGTTTGGAATGTTGTAAGTTGAATTTCAGGGAAATGACATTCTGATAGCAACCGAGACATGGGAGGAGCATAATAGGCAGCTAGGAGCATTTTAGAGAGGTTGAAAGACAAGAGCCATCTTCACAGCCAGACCAACAAAGTGCAGGTTGTTCCCAGTAGAGTTCCAGGTTTTGTTGTCGATGCGACAACAAAGCAGCCGAAAGAGGAAAGGTGGAGACAGATGATGAATTCAGAGAGACCAAAGTACCAAAACAGAAACAAGGAGTAGCTAGGTTCTATTGGGTTTCTATAGGGAGTTTTGTCCCAAATTTTGCTGCAATCACGATCCCTCTCATGTTGGTCAAGGCGGGAAACCGGGCAGTGGTCGAGTGGGTCAGTATCGCTGCAGAGCAAGCACTGCAGACGGTGTTGGAAAACTAGGTTCCCGTCCCAACTTGAAGCTACAGATATTCCAAAACCATTTTGTTTGCGGACAGATGCATCAGGGGTGGGATAGGTCAGTATTGTTACAGGAGCAAGAATGGGGTCGAGTCTCCTGTGAGATAAGCAGCAGGAAGTTGACAAAGTGTGAAGGAAAGGGTACGCAACTGTGGGGAAAGGTGTTTTACTGTCGTGGTGGGCCGAGCAAGAAGTCCACAAATACGTGTATGGTGAAGAGTTCGTGATAGAAGAACAGATCACCAACCACTCAAATTCAGCAGGAGGCACAGCTGAAAAACACAGGGTTCTGCATGGGCCAATGGCACTGCAGCCCTACTGGGACCGAGTGCAGTACATTCCCTTCGACAGAATGTCGGAGCTGACCAAATTTAAGTCGTGGTAGTCTAGCAAGCTGCAACTCAAGGAAGTCAGTGTTATCCGGGGTGCTTTGTTTGATAATATGTGTTGATGACAGTTATTTTGATTTTGTATGGGTTTTCATTCCCAGTTGGCTATGGTTTCATCTTTTTCTGTGTGAGACTGTTTAAATTTTTCTTTGTGAGGATTTGTTCATGTAAATTAGTTATGCTTGGAGCATACAGCCGCATGATGTAGTAATGCATTAATTGCAATGAGGAGGAATGGAGATTCCTCTGAAGTGTCATGGATCCGTGAACATATTATATTGTGCTTTTCATAAAAATGTTGTGAAGAGAAGATGGGCTAAATCCGCAGGTAGGGGAACGGCAATAAGTGCGCACAGAGGTCGTTTATAAACTGAGTTGAATAACGCAAGAGGCCACGTCAATGAATAACTCATTGAGTGGAATTCACCAATGGAAAAGTTTAAAATGTATAAAACCTTTGGTTGGTAAAGTATTTTCCAAACTTTGCGCATGTAGCAGTGTGTCAGCAAATTCGGTGTTGTTCTTTTTGTACGCGATTGTTTTGGAGACACTGGCGGAGCATGGTCTTTTGCAAGGGGGAAATTGTCCACGGACAAAAAAAAGAACAACCAACTTGGGGAGTCGCCGCCACTTCGCCTGGACATAAGACCAAACGTACAGACAATCTTGGCGCCACGTAGACCGGGCCCATGGTCAGGGATCCGTCCAATAAAAGCTATGGAGAGGCCTTCACAGAGACGGTAACGATCGCACCCAGACCTGACTATGCCCGTTTTGACCGACGCCCTCGATGGTCTAGCGAGACGAGTCCGCAGCGCCTGGCACATACTGCATCTAGCCATCTTTGTGGAACCAGCATCATTGTTTGTCAGGCACTACGTCGTGGCGCCCATCTTGACTTCTCTAGCCACTTTAGTTGACCAGTGTCCACGCTTAACCACATCGGCACCAGTTAAGTAGGAATGGGGGAAGGTAGTGTTTGGTGGGGGTGAAAGCTAGCAATCCAAATAAATGAACCAGTTACACCACAGAAGTACGGCGTGTCGAGCGTGACCTGTCATGATTTGAATATCCAATGGAATGAAGAGGTCGATAACTTTTCGGGTTCCAGGGCGGTAAAAAATACTGACCAATGGTTACTCGCCCTTTTTGGACAGATCGGAACGAATAAAAGGATGTGAGAGTGAGAGAACGGGGAGAACGAGGGGAGAACGAACAGGAGACATGAGAGAGGGAGAGTTCTAGGTCTGCTTGAGAGAAAAGCATAGAGATGAGGGGAGGAGAGAAGAGAACCAAGGGTGGAGATGGACAGAATAGTCTCAGAGGAAGGACGAGAGAGATATGAGAGAGAGATAGTTGCTAATAATGATGACAAGAAATGAAAGAAAAGAAAAAAAGAAAGAAAAGCAACCATGTCCATTTGATAATAGAACTAGAAGAGAGAGAGAAGAGTGCAATGCGTTAATGCAGGAAGAAAGAAAGGAGAACAGATCGATGTTGCATAGTCACTGTTCTATCCTCACTGGGGGTTTTCGACCATATACGTCCATTGGCCAGCCGCCAATTTCATCAGCAAGTCCAGCAGACCAACGCCAGCATCGGCTTGACCGGCACAGCAGACCAACACCAGCGCCACGGGGGGGGGGGGGGGGGGGCCCCCCCGCATTTTGTGACCGTGTGAAAGTGACAGTGAAAAGAAAAAAAAAAAGGAAAAAGAAAAAAGAGACAGTGATTTCGGGAATAGTTAAGATCACCTGGCCAGGTAAAGTAAGAAATCTATTTAAACCCGGTTAGTTATGATGTTTTAGGATTAAATGATTTTGTGAATCAGGAAAGAGAGAATGTTTTTATTTTATTTGAATCATGATGGCATGAAGTTTCTTTCTATGATCAAGTGTAGTAAAGTTATAGACTTTACTAAGTGGTTTGAGGTGACGAATGCATGATATATGAAAGAGATGTAAGCCAAGCTGTGATTGTGTTTGGGCTGTGCCTAGTCCCTTCCTCCACTGGACATTACACCCGAGGTTGACAGACCGTCTAATGCCCTAGCCGACTTCCTTCCCGGAACAACAAACGTTTAACCACCTTGTTCCTCCTTCTTGCACCGTTGTTTTGACTGCTGCCCCTGTAGCCAGTCAAAAACTCAAGGATCCCTGGATCCCTTGCCCCCTGGAATTATTTCCAAGATCAATCGTGAGGGTTTAACCCATCACCAAACGCAGACATCGCCGCCTGAGAAGTAATGGGGTACGTACTACTATCTTAAGCAACTGGAAACTCCTCACCGTGCCATCGATTAGAGGTACAGTCTGATTTGCCCTGTCAAAACCCTTTATCGACCAGCGTTGGTTACGTACTACACACCGCATGAACAACCAGTGGTTCTACGTAACACTTCAATCCCTCTGCTGGCCAATCCACCCTTCTTCACTGGTAAACGAACCACTCAGCCTAGTGCCCTCCATTCCCCTGAAAACTGACGCTGTCCATTGCAAGCCTAGCTGCACTCCAAACCCTCTTCAGACTGAGAAACCCATTTGGTTCCACTGCAGTCGACTCCCTTGACGACCCTTATCTCACCTCTTGCAAGTGCTGCAGCCTTCTGGAACCTCATGCGACAATCCCTCGCCACAGGTCCCTTCTTGTGACAATTGAAAACACCTAATGTCCTTTGCCCCTCCTTCTGCCCTCCCCTACTGGTTTTGCAGATCTTTGGCAGAAAACACCCTCCTGGTCTCCTTGCAGCACTCTTCTCACCTGTGCCTAGCACCTTGTTTTTCTCTGCAACCATAGTGCCCAAAGCTTGCCTCCTCTATACACCTCAGCAACTTCAACAACTCTCCTGCAGTCTTGGCAGTCTCTCTTTCAAATTGTATGGTTAACACAGGGCCGCAACCTGAACAAAATCTGTTCTTGTACATAACTAGTCTCTTTCATCAGCGAACTCCTTTTTACGTACCACCAACTCTAACCATTTCTCAAGAAATAGTGATCTAGAAAAGAAAAAAAAAAAAACGTGCCCCAAACTGAGTGTACTTTCCCCGTGCTTGCAATCTAGCTGAAACGAAATTTCTTCCTATCCCTTCCACTGTGCGGTCAAATCCCTTCATCAATGATTCCTTCAACAGCACCAAAATCAGAAATGGGTGGTCTGCTGCAATGCAGTGAAAATTTGTAATTGCCGTTACCCTCAGTAAACGCCGACAAATGAACTGCCGCACATCTTCTGGAGGCCCAACCCTGACTGTCGCAAACGTGTTCGAAACGACTGAAGTATGCGTCAATCGAATCGGTCCCTTCCCAGCAATTTGGCAACTAGGACGGGAGCATAGCTGCGCACAGATGAGTCGCTGAACTGAACTCCCTTCCTCGGGGCTCCGCTTGTTATTGCTCACCTTTTCCTAACTCTAATTGAACCTTTAATCTTTCTGTTTCTTCCCTAGCCTGATTATCATAGCCTGAACCTTAAATCTTTCTGTCTCCTTGCGCCTGCCTTATTCTTTCTGTTTCCTGCTTTCGCTAGCTTTAGTCCCTTTCCTGCTCTGCTAATGCTATTTCTACTTGCGATCACGCGTCTTTCCGTCGGCGTTCAACCCTTTCCATCTTTTGCAGGTTTACAACAAATGCTATGTCGCAACTCTTCTCTCGGGGGGGGGGGGGATGGGGGGGGGGGGGGGGGAATAGCCTAAATCACGAGCGACCCTCACAATTATGTTCAATAGGGTTTCTTTCGTACGCCATTATAACATCCATTTTTTTTTTTTTTTTTTTTCTGAACAAGTTTTATTACGACAGCCAACTGGTGTGACCCGACACGAGGTGACGTAATAGCACAATCCTATAATGATAATATTAAGTGCGGGGGGGGTTGGGACAACGTAATTTAGTTTTTATAAGACGGCCCACGCCAGAACCCGACTATGATAGCGAATTATATGCAATCTGTGCGAAATAAGTACTCTTGGGCTGAAACGCCAAGCCTAGTATTAAAACTATACTTGGAAGCAATGCCAAGCCTAGTATTTAACTATCTTGGAACATACAGTAAGACAACCCCTTGTCTTAGGATAAACAATACTTGAATCCCACCCAGCTTCCCTCTCTGAGAAGTTGAACAATTATAATAAATTGGCCAGAATATCCTGGCAGGCTCGCCAATAAATTGTCAACCTCGGTCACTAGAGGTCCATGGTGAGGAAAGTCAGCGCACAACCCAAACACACTCACACAGCTTGCATACGATCTCATCATAAATCATGGTTCGTCACATTCAAACCACTAGTAAAGTCTAATATACTTTACTACACAAGTTTCCCATAGAACGAAACTCAATGCCAACATGGAATCAAACAAAATAAAACATTCTCTCGTTTCTGAACTTCCAAAATCATTTATCTAAAACATCATTAACTAACCCGGGATAAACAGATTTCTACTTTACTCTTCCAGGTGATCTTAACTATTCACGGCTCACTGACTTTTTTCTCTTTTCCATTTTTTTTCTTTTACTGGTCACTTTCACAACACGTCACACTGCTGGTCAACCGTATTGGTCTGCTGCGCCTGGTCAGTGAGACTGTTTGCACTGCGTTGGACTTCGATAAAGTGGCGCTGGCCAAGTCTGAGGTCGAATCCCCAGTGAAGATAAGAACAGTGCCCTATCAACATCGAACTGTCTTCCTTTCCTTCCTTCCGCATTAACCATTGCACTCTCTCTTTCTCTCTCTCTAGTCTGCTCTTAGATCAAATGGACATGTTTGCTTTTCTTATTCTTTTTTTTTTTTCTTCTTTTCTTTCTAAAAAAAAAAAAAAAATGGGAAAAAAAAAAACAAAAAAAAAAAACAAAAAACTCTCCACATCTCTCCTAGTCCTCCTCTGCAGAATATCACGTGCTAATGCCTCCACTTGGTTCACTCCACTCCTCTCCCTCATCTCTCTCTGCTCTTCTCTCCTCAGAGATGACACTCAGAACCTCTCCTCTCTCTCTCTCTGTTCGTTCTCCCCCCTCGTTCACGCCCCGTTCCTTCACTCTCACATCCTCTTTTATTCGTTCCGATCTGTCCAAAAAGGGCGAGTACCATGTGTCCGTATTTGTAACGGCCTGACACCCGAAGTTTACTCCCTCTAATTCCAATGATATCAAATCATGACCGTCCCCACCCGACCACGCTTACTTTTCTGTGGTGGTCCAATTGGTCATTTACTTGATTACTAGACTTCACCCCCCCCACACACTACCTTCCCCCCATTCCCTACTTAAACTGTCGCCGTGTGGCTTAAGTCGTGGACACTGGTCACTCAAAAGTGGCTAGATTAGTCCCCTGGGTAGGCGCCACGACTGTCTAACTAACAATGACGCTGGTTCCACAAATTGGCCAGATGAGCCTGAGCCAGGCGCTACGACCGTCTCGCTAGGACCTCGAGGCGTCTGTTCAAAACGGCTTAGTCTGTCTGTGGGTCCGTACCGTCTCCGAGAAGCCTCTCCACTAAGCTTAATTGGCCGGATTCCGAACTCATGGGCCCGTCCTAAACTGCGCCAAGATGTCAGCGTTGGACTATGTCCAGAAGAAGTGGGCCGGCGACGGACCACATTTGGTTTTGTTGAATTTTGACCGTGACACCGTGTCAGCTTCATACAGCTTGAGCATGCCCGCCCCCCCCCCCGCCTGCTCCCCGAAAAAATAAAAACCAAGCCGCTGTAAAAACCCTCGCAATATGGAAAAATCAATAAAACACCCACATCACACACACACGAACGCGCGCCGCAGACGGCACAAACATCACACACCCACACACACCAACATCAAAAATCTAATTTGATAATGTGATGACAGTGGCAGGCGAAAACCTCAGTTCAAATCAAGTGATTTTTTTCTTTCTTCTTTGTCATATTTCCCCAACAGCCACAGAAAAATTCAGAAAGTTAGACTCTCTCTCTCTCTCTCCTCTCTCTCTCTCTCTCTCTCTCTCTCTCTCTCTCTCTCTCTCTCCTCTCATTTTTCAGCCAGTACAAGAAATGGATATTCTAAACTCACTATCCTCTGGTCGCCAGATCAAACCCCATCCCCATCCCCCCCCCCCCCCCCCCCCCCCCTAACTGTCTGCACCAAAGACAAGAGAATGGTCATCAAAATCAGAAAAAGCCTGGACAAGAGCGTTCAACAAAAAAGAGAAAGAAAAAAAGAAAGGAAGAAGGAAAGAAAAGTGGGGAGGCATAGGCACAGTCAAACAGAATCACCTAGGGGACAGAAAAAAAAAGAGAAAATAAACAGCAAAGATTACCTAGAAAGCGCAGGTACAATTCTGACTGAAAGACACTCCCCCCCCCCCCCCCCCCCCCCCCCCCCCCCCCCCCCCACCCCACTCCTAGAAGACGGGAGTGGAGGCGGGAATGAGGATTCTGATCGTCAAATGCATCGGTTTTTCAGTGTTGATGGACATTAAAATTCAATTGAAAAGCTGTCTGAACGACACTTGTAGTAAACAATCAAGCTGTCTGAACCACACACGTTACCAACAGACGTAGCGACAAGTACAGCTGACTGAACGACGGGGTGCAGTTCGTGGTTTTACGAGTCAACCCCATCGTGCAGGCAGGGTCAGGAACTCGTTCTGTGCATAACCCCTCCCTCCTTACTTTCCCATCCCCCCCCCCCCCCCCCCCCCGTCCCCCACCACCCACCTCACCCCACCCTGACATTGCTGCAGTAAACGGGCGCAACCTGGGGTTTTATGCCCCTCTGACTGCTGTAAGGTCTATGGATTTTCAAAACCCCGCCAAGGAGGAGAATCTACACATAGATGGCACACTCCTGCTATTCCGGCGCCTTCGGAAAGAAGAGGTCCTGGTAAAAATTTATTAAAAAAAACAAAAAAAACAAACAAACCGAGTCACCACGGTGGGAACGTTCGTT
Source organism: Conus ventricosus (assembly GCA_018398815.1). Lineage (NCBI taxonomy): Eukaryota > Metazoa > Mollusca > Gastropoda > Neogastropoda > Conidae > Conus > Conus ventricosus. The sequence goes on from CM031618.1 coordinate 26,615,106, forward strand.
CTACAGGGGTCGCCCAATCTCTCTCCATTCCTCCCCCATCGGAAGGAAGTTGAAGGCCGTTCTGAACTGAACACAGGTCTAAGGTCGTGCACCACGTTCCAAATCTCTGAACCATGTTCCACATCTCTGAACCATGTTCCAAATCTCTGAACCATGTTCCACATCTCTGAACCATGTTCCAAATCTCTGAACCATGTTCCACATCTCTGAACCATGTTCCAAATCTCTGAACCATGTTCCAAATCTCTGAACCACGTTCCAAATCTCTGAACCACGTTCCACATCTCTGAACCATGTTCCAAATCTCCGAACCATGTTCCAAATCTCTGAACCATGTTCCAAATCTAGGAACCAAGTTCCAAATCTAGGAACCATGTTCCAAATCTCTGAACCATGTTCCACATCTCCGAACCATGTTCCAAATCAAGGAACCATGTTCCAAATCTAGGAACCAAGTTCCAAATCTAGGAATCATGTTCCAAATCTCCGAACCATGTTCCAAATCTCTGAACCATGTTCCAAATCTCTGAACCATGTTCCAAATCTCTGAACCATGTTCCAAATCTAGGAACCAAGTTCCAAATCTCTGAACCAAGTTCCAAATCTCCGAACCAAGTTCCAAATCTCTGAACCATGTTCCAAATCTAGGAACCATGTTCCAAATCTCTGAACCATGTTCCACATCTCCGAACCAAGTTCCAAATCTCTGAACCATGTTCCAAATCAAGGAACCATGTTCCAAATCTCTGAACCAAGTTCCAAATCTCTGAACCATGTTCCAAATCTAGGAACCAAGTTCCAAATCTAGGAACCAAGTTCCAAATCTAGGAACCATGTTCCAAATCTAGGAACCATGTTCCAAATCTAGGAACCAAGTTCCAAATCTAGGAACCAAGTTCCAAATCTAGGAACCAAGTTCCAAATCTAGGAACCAAGTTCCAAATCTAGGAACCATGCCAAATCTGGGAACCAAGTTTCCAAACAGGAACCAATTTCCAAATCGGAACCATTTTTTCCAATCTAGGAACCATTTTCCCAAAAATCGGGAAACCCAAAGTCCAAATCTCGGCATCTCAACCGGGCAAAGGGGGGAAGGGGTAGAGGGGTAACGAGGGGCGGGAGAAGGGGGGCAGAGAGGACGTGGGGGTGGGTGGGGCAGGGGGGGGCGGGAAGGGGGGGGGGGGGATTTTGAAGGTAGACATAAAAGGGGGGGGGAAGGGTAAGGGGGGCGTGGGGGAAGGGGAAATCAAAACGAGGGAAGGAGAAGGGGGGGACGGGGGTAGGAAATTTAAAGGGGCGGGGGGGGGGGGGGGGGGAAGAGGCAGAGAGACAGGAGAGGGGTGGGGGGGGGTGGCACGAAAGGCGAAAAGACGACTAGTATATTGGAAAGATTTAAACAGAGAGAGAGAGAGAGAGAGACAGAGACAGAGACAGAGAGAGAGAATGAACAGAAAGTACATTAACATTTCCCAAAGCCAACTATCATGTTTCAATCCTACCACGATTCCAGCAGGCTCCGGCCCTGTCAACCATCAAATGCCACGAATCTATCACTGTACATCGTGGCCTGAACCGGCTGTGTTGGTCAGCTGTCTGTAGTTGTCATGACAACGCCTCTCACACAAAAGCCGTCATTTCATCCCGTTCAGATCCAGTTTCAGAATCCACTTTGCCGGAACAAGCCATTCAGATCATCAGACAGACAGACAGACAGACACACGCACGCACGCACGCACGCGCGCACACACACACACACACACACACACACACACACACACTCACACACACACACACACACACACACACAGAGGAAAGGGAGGAGGAGTATGAGGAGAAGGAGAAGGGGGGTGGTGGAAAACGAGGAGGAGGAGCAGGGGGGGGGGGGGGGAGAGAGAAGAGAGAGAGAGAGAGAGAGAGAGAGAGAGAGAGAGAGAGATTGAGAGAGAGAAGGAGGAGCAGGGGGAGAGAGAGAGAAAAGAGAGAGAGAGATTGAGAGAGAGAAGGAGGAGCAGGGGAGAGAGAGAGAGAGAGAGAGAGAGAGAGAGATTGAGAGAGAGAAGGAGGAGCAGGGGGAGAGAGAGAGAGAGAGAGAGAGAGAGAGAAGAGAGAGAGAGAGAGAGAGAGAGAGATTGAGAGAGAGAAGGAGGAGCAGGGGAGAGAGAGAGAGAGAGAGAGAGAGAGAGAGAAGAGAGAGAGATTGAGAGAGAGAAGGATGAGCAGGGGAGAGAGAGAGAGAGAGAGAGAGAGAGAGAGAGAGAGAGAGAGAGAGAGAGAGACAGGGAGGGGCTGTAAGCCATTAGAGAGACAAGGTGAGACCAGACTTCAGATAAAGAGGTCGTGTCACATCCATAAAGCAGCTAAACCCCAAACCAAAGAACTTCGGGTTGCCCCCCCCCCCCCCCCCCCCCCCCACCCCCTTTCTTTTGCCCCAGCATCGACAGCGCTAGCAAAATTATATATGCGTGTAACCTAGATTTTTTTTTTCACCCAGCGATTTTTTTCCCCTTCTCCCCAAGTTATGCGGTCTTTTGAAGCCTATCATAAAGAGAAGTTATGCTTCGTCCTCCTTCCCCCACCC
>CM031618.1:26630183-26635183 GCA_018398815.1 Conus ventricosus
GCTTGTTGTAGTCAAACAACATTAAAACCACTTGCACTCAGAATTACTCTTCAGCTTGACATCCAACATTGTGTTCCATTTCTGATTCCTCTCACATTTGATACGCACTGTTCACATTGTTTTCCATTTCTCATTCCTCTCACATTTGATATGCACTGTTCACATTGTTTTCCATTTCTCACTCCTCTAACATTTGATACGCATTGTTCACATTGTTTTCCATTTCTCATTCCTCTAACATTTGATACGCATTGTTCACATTGTTTTCCATTTCTCATTCCTCTAACATTTGATACACATTGTTCACATTGTTTTCCATTTCTGATTCCTGTAACATTTGATACGCATTGTTCACACTGTTTTCCATTTCTCATTCCTCAAACATTTGATACGCACTGTTCACATTGTTTTCCATTTCTCATTCCGCTAACATTTGATACGCATTGTTCACATTGTTTTCCATTTCTCATTCCGCTAACATTTGATACGCACTGTTCACATTGTTTTCCATTTCTAATTCCTCTAACATTTGATACGCACTGTTCACATTGTTTTCCATTTCTCATTCCTGTAACATTTGATACGCACTGTTCACACTGTTTTCCATTTCTCATTCCGCTAACATTTGATACGCACTGTTCACATTGTTTTCCATTTCTCATTCCTCTAACATTTGATACGCACTGTTCACATTGTTTTCCATTTCTCATTCCGCTAACATTTGATATGCATTGTTCAGCAACCGATTATGATCCATGTGTAACAGTTTCTACCTGTATCCAGTGGCATTTGTGCATGAATTATCACTAAGCAGACACCTATCCACATCAACATATACCATCTTATTTGGAATCCTGACTGCCACTCCTAACAATCTTTTACACGCCAACAGGTGAACATTTCCCCACGTGTTCAAGCCTGCATAACACCAATATTTCTGGTGAATAGGACATGCTTAGCTGGATCTACACCTCAAGTGTTATGCAAAAGATTTCAAGGCCCATTTCCTTAATACTGACTGCCCTTTATTTTTCACACAGTATGGTCCAATACTGACTTTCCTTAATAACATAACTCAATAATCACTGTCCTTGACGATTGATACAACATGGCTGTGACGAGAGGTGGATGAGTGGTAGGTGGGTCCTCTTGGGAAGGACTTGGAATAATTTCTCGATGAGAATTATCTTAACATTTCACCTACTCTCTTACTAGTGGTGGAAGGAACAACTTTCCGGTACTAGTCATCGAAAGAAATTTGTATTTGTTCCGGGTCTTGTTAAAATACTTTATAGTGGCTCTGAGATAAGTTTCCTTAGGCCTGTACTCTTAAAAGTACTGGTAGCTCCGAGAGACAGAATTGAAGGGAGAAGTTCAAACATTCAACATTGGATTGAACAACAGAGAACTGACACAAGTTAAGTGCAATTTCACACATCAACTTTACTTGTTTACACATAGGTAAGTATTTACATGTCTGTTCAATAGGCAAGATTTTAGTTCTCACTGAACCACAACAATGGGGGGGCCCTTCCTCACTCCTACTTTACTTGCTTACACTCTGTGCAGCCGCTTAAGTTGGAATACAGTGGGCCTGTCTAAGTTACTCTGAATGCATATTTTTATTACACATCCACTTCACTTGCGTGCACCCAGTGCAGTAGCCAAAGTGGTACTCATAGACAGGTTCTCACTGTTTCATCATAAAGTGAGGGTAAGGGTCTGATGGATTTGAGTCCAGGGGGTCAGCTAACTTAACTTATATCGGAGAGGGTAGTTGATCTCTCCTGTGGCTGGCTCCTCCCTTGTAGATCTGTTGTCTGGTGTCGCTCCGGTTCAAAGTGTAGCCATGGTGTCTGGTGTTCCTCCGGTTTTCTAGCGTAGCTCCAGAGTATGGTTTAGCAACAATTTGTAGCGTGACCAGGATCCCAGTTCTGTGATAAAGAGAACTTGGTCTTTTGGTGAGAAGCTGATGGCTGGTTTGTCGAGTTCACACATTCACCCTTTTATCTTTCAGAAGAGATGTGAGACTCAGCCAGCAAAGTTTTCTCTATGGTAGAGTTTTTACTATAACTATCAATCTCCACTTTTGTTTAAAGGCTGAGGTAAGCTTACAAAAGGGTAGGAGACAGTAATACAATGCTACACAGTTTCAGTCAAACAACTCTTCCATGTTTCTTACAAATTAAATCACACTGACTTGGGCTACACTTAGTCCAAGTACACATGTGGTGTAGACTTAAAGTCATACACTACAAATCATTCCAACAATCACCAGTATTTACAAAATCAGCTTAGCAGTTTTTAACCTAGCACAGGCATATTGGTTTCCTGATCTAACTTTATAATTGAATTATCATTTTAACAGATAGAATTGCATACTGGCAAAAGTCAGGGTGAACACAAATAATAGTGGTCAGATTGTTCACAAAGAATCATAACCACTGGGAGAGAGCTTTGGCCATATGATGGCAAGCAAACTACTACACAGAATAATCATTCATCAGTTCGATAAATGTCACTAAGTATTTGTACAAAGTCACAATGTTAACCCACATGGCATTACATAAAATCAATACACAGATTTGAAAATGTAAAACATAGTTTCAACTCACTTTTCCTGGGATGAAACAGTGAATGACTTGGGATCAAGAAGTAGGTTATCAGGCCTTTTCTCTGGTTGTCCCTTCATCTTTCACTGTTCTGATCTACAGGCAGTCTTGAGGGGTCAATGAATTTGCGACTCTATGTGTCTGGTATATGTATTCTAACCTGCCAAATCAGGTTTCTGATCTGGCTGACAAGGTGTCAGTTAAACACCGGAAGTGAGAGGGGGAGGGATCTATTCTTAACATCATTCGCCTCGAAAATTGAACTTTATCAGCGCCAGCTCGCTGTGGTCAGCGGTCAGTTAATTTATGCATCTGTATAGACGAATGCTAATTTAGACCATCGCAGGGCAAACACAGTGACATCATTTACCAGAGGTCCGCGGCACACGGACGATGGAGATGAAGGGGGGGGGGGGGGGGGGAGTTGGAGAAGGAGGGAGGTTTGCTGGTCACTCTTTGTATCAACTAAGGCCGCATGTGGCTCAGGTGGGGAGGGGGGGAGGAGGGGGTTGTGGTGGAGAGAGTGGCAACATGCCTTCATGTCACGGGATAGGAGGGGGGGGGGGTGAAGATAGCAGGGGGGGGGGGGGGGGGAGGGAGGGGGATGAGACGGGCAATTGTTACAATGCAATGTAAATTTTCTGCTGAACACCCATGGGGTGTGAAGGAGGGTTGAGAGGGGAAGGGAGGTGGGCCGATAAGAAGGCCGATAAGAACGATGCCGAGCGCGGCATGACGTAATTTTCTCTTGTAAGAGATCGTTGTAAGTCGTTTAAAAACGACCAGAGTGCGGCATGACGTAATTTTCTCTTGTAAGAGATCGTGTAAGTCGATAAAAACGACCCAGAGTGCGGCATGACGTAATTTTCTCTTGCAAGAGATTGTGTAGTCGGGCTGCTCATGCCGTTCTAAGAGAGATAAAAGGGGTGGGGGGGGGGGGGGGGGGGGGGTTTTTAAGAGAGGAGAGTGGGCTTAGATTTGAAATCTATTACGAGGTTTGGGATGTTTCTTTTAAAATGGCCCTAAATTGACTAACATAACCCAATAATCACTGTCCTTGACGATTGATACAACATGGTCCTAATAGTCTAGTCTGTAAGCCGTAAAAATTAAGAAAGTTAGGAACTAATTGCAATAGTAATTATTTTAGGTGGAATGAGTCAGGACACAGTCTCTCTTTAACATATCCAAAAGTACATCGATCGAAGTGTCCTAAGGGTACTAAAACTCGTTGTGTGACGTCATCAGGTACCGTTTTTCACGCTGTTTTGAAGAATCGACCAAAGATAGTCATGTAGCACCTCTTTGGAAAGCTCGTGAAGTGTATTGCCCAAATTCAATAACGCATTTGCCACCAGAAGCATAAAACGGTTAAAAAAAAAAGGGAAAACAGCATATCTATAAGAATATATTACCTCGGTCCACTGAAATACACATCCTGCATGCGTAAACTTTTGAAAGGTGGCTTACCTAGAGTATATCCTGACACAGACGCACTGCAGCGTGAAATCTCACCATCAAGTCAGTCACTGCCCAGGCTTTCTTGAATATCAGCAGATACACAGGGTACGTCTGCAGGTCCATGTCATCCAGTTCCACAAGCGCCGGCGAATTTGAACAACCCAAACCTTTGCAATGACCACATAACGTGAACATGCTCTGCCCAGGATAGGCTCCAGTTGTACAGATGGTCTGCATCATACCCGACCAGCCTGGACGTGGGCCAGCGCAGAGGCCAGGACACTTTCCATAGCAGATCCAGTTTCTTCATCCGATCTTCAATAGCAAAGTCCGCAAAACTTCATAAGTAAAAGTTACGTCAGTTGTAGAGGCATTGTAAAAACGAACTGGCACTCTCCCAGTGTTGAGATTTTGTCTGGAGTTACATTTGTATCTCGACAAACTGCATTGCATTCTTTGATGCCTGGGGTCGCTGCGCTGATGATCCCCATGCCATGAAAGGTTCCAGATCCATCCAGAGTGCGTATCTGATGATCCACATTGTCGGCAGCAAACTGGATCCAGCTGGTACACCCACCAAGTCTGTTCCTTGCTCTACTGCAGCACACATTTCAAACAGTTTGACTTCGTTGTAGGATAAGAAAATCCTACCCTATGAAACCGCTCAACAATATGTCTGGAACAGTTAGGTGGTGCATGGAGACCCCAAGTCCCAGCTGAAGTGGCAGGATGAGCACGTTTGGGCGCGCAGCTTGCATCAAAGCTTGACCAAGGGAAGCAATTTTCAATTCTGGATTCTTCTTTCCCTTCAGTAGTGTTCTTAAAAAAACGCCAATGATGATGGTTAGCTGTTGTATGTTTTTGATATGTCTGAAATTTCTGCTGTTGATATGATGGATACTCTTCTTTGGAGGTGTCAATTTTCTT
>CM031618.1:26647185-26652185 GCA_018398815.1 Conus ventricosus
AGCCCCATGTGATCACGGCGATAACAATATTACAGGAAAAGTGTTATAATAAATACAGCAGAATCACCAGTCCCTGCAAATGCGATATAAAAAGGATCATGATAACATTGTTTTCTCTTAAACTGAAAAGCTTTATATTATAAAGAACTAAACTCCGAATTACACTCTCTTTCTCTGATGTCACATTGCATGAGAGAGAGAGAGAGAGAGAGGAGAGAGAGAGAGAGAGAGAGAGAAAAAAATGAGAATTAGTGTGTTTGTGAGTGCGTGCACAAAGGTGGCTTACAAGGGCTCTAGGCTGCCCTAGCCATAGATCGTCAGTGGCCTTTGAGGAGAACACACTTCGATCAGGGTTACTTTATGACTCTCTCCTTTTTACCTCCCATCCCAGCTTCTCCTCAATTCTCCCTCCGCCCCGCCCCCGTCCCGCCGATCCTTATCCACCCCACCCCACCCCCGTCACCCTGCCCTGCCCTGCCCTACCCTGCCCCTCCTCTCACGGCCTCTCTGACGCCCTCCCCACCCCTCTCGCTCCCCTCTCAATCCTACTCCGTGCTCTTCTCTGAGTGTGCGTTGGTTTTTGAACGCGAGGAAAGGCAAGATATTTTACTACCGCGACGCCCCCCCCCCCCCCCCCCCCTCTGTGTGTGTGTGTCTCTCTCTCTGTCTCTGTCTCTCTTGTCTGTATGTCTCCCCTCTCTCTCTCTCTCTCTCTCTCTCTCTCTCTCTCTCTCTCTCTCTCTGTGCCTCTCTCTCTCTCTCCTATCCCCACTCTCTCTCCCCCCCCCCCCCCCTCTCTCTCTCTCTCTCTCTCTCTCTCTCTCTCTCTCTCTCTCTCTCTCTCTCTCTCTCTCTCTCTGCCTCTCTTTCTCTCTCACGAAAGGAGGACCAGAAGAATGGGAGCTTGTGTCTACTGTTTATGTTGATTGGTGCAAGGTGAGAGAAGGGAATGGGAACGATGTTGTGAAACTAGCAAAGGGCGGGAATGGTAGCGTAGGGACTAGCAAAGGGCGGGAATGGTAGCGTAGGAAATAGGATGTTTCACACGGAAGTCTTCTAATCGATTTGCTCGTTCACGTGTGGGTTAGTTTGTGTTATCGATATCTGTGTATCCTAGCAGTGTGAGCGACACTTTAATCCATAACGTCCTGTTAATTCAGTCATTATTTATTTCCCATATAGTGTGTCAAGTCGTATGTGTAACACCCCCCCCCCCCTTCTTTGCCTTAATGGCCTGCAATAAATCGTCAAAGTGTCAAAGCGTCTCTTTTTTCTCTCTCTCTCTCTCTCTCTCTCTCTCTCTCTCTCCTCTCTCTCTCTCTCTCTCTCTTCTCTCTCTCTCTCTGTCTCTCTCTCTCTCTGTCTGTGTCTGTCTGTCAATGTGTGTGTGTGTGTGTGTGTGTATGTGTGTGTGTGTGGGGTGTGTGTGCGTGTGTGTGTGTGTGTTTCTCTGTCTCTCTCTGTCTGTCTCTCTCTGTCTCTCTGTCCCTGTCTCTGTCTCTCTCTTTCTTTCTTTCTTTCTCCCCTCTCTCTCTCTCTCTCTTCTCTCTCCTCTCTCTCTCTCTCTCTCTCTCTCTCCTCTCACTCAATGATCGGGATCCAGATTCAAGGACATGTGTTGTTCGGCTTGGGACAGATGTGATAACGGCAGCGTCAGACGGGTGGTTTGTCACAGATGGTTCATCATACCACGGCGTACACTGACCTGTTCGTAGAAATACCAAAAAAAAAAAACCCCTCCAGACCTACGTCATGAAATTATTGGGGGGCAATACATTACATGAATATTGCTATGTGTTTATTGATTCGGTTTCTGCACATTTACTCACTGCAGAGGACTGTGATCCAACTAGGGTTGGTGAAGTCATGACTGTTTCCAGCTGTGTGTTGTAAAGACTTTGGTGCCATTGTGTGTGTTGTGTGTGTGGGTGTGTGGTGTGTGTTCCCCCCCCCCCCCCCCCCCCACACACACACACACAACCAACCATCCCATGCACCCACCCACCCTCGCACCGCGTACACAACAATGGCCCGAGCCAGATATCGGCGGTTGACCTATTACCCCGAACACCGGGTCAATCGTGGAAGGAAATACCTGCAAAGGCGAATGTTACGTTTGTCACTGATTCTGAAACGTATTTGTGACCACATAGTGTTCGACCCCGTTCCCTGGCAGTGGCAAGGAAGTAGACAGAACCGGGGCAATCAACATAGCTGGAGACCTGTGTAGAAAAGAGACCTGTACGAAAAACAAAGACGGAAGTTACAACATTGCAATGTAAATCCAGATTTTCCAGATGTGGTGGTTGCACAGATACTGCATAGCAACGGTATTGTTGGTAGGTCCTGTGCTGCCGATGTCTGTTAGTGGGGGTGGTGATGTGGTGATGATGTGGTGGTTGCACTGATAATGTATAGTAACGGTATAGTTGGTAGGTCCTGTGCGGCTGATGTCTCTGTTGGTGGTGGCGGTGATGTGGTGATGATGTGGTGGTTGCACTGATACTGGATAGTAACGGATGTCGGTAGGTCCTGTGCTGCTGTTGCTTTTACTGATACCAGTTCAGTTGCAGTTACACTGCAGTTGGAGCTGCTTGCTGCCGTTATTATTATTATTGTTGTTGTCATTATTATTATTATGATTATTATTATAAATTATTGTGATCATCATCATCATCATCATCATCATCATCATCATTATCTTTTTCTTCTTCTTCTTCTCCTTCTTCTTCTTCTTCTTCTTCTTCTTCTTCTTCTTCTTCCAACGCCTAGAAATCAAGCTGTAAGCGTTTTACACTGCGCGCTCACGTTGAGACAACGGACTGCCTACCTGAGTAGAGCTGACCGGGGAGCTGCCAGCTGGCCGCTTGTCATTCGTTTCCCGTATCATTCAGTGGAATATCTGACACATAGATTCTCGCTCATTCCTGCCACAAGCTTCGACTCAATTCGTGGAAAACCAAATTTTCCCAAAGTGTAACATGTGATTGTTCAATCTTCTATCAGTGGACCATATTCTTTTTCATTGTTCAATATTAACTTCATTGTGTAAAGAACCGAACGTGGATGTGACTATATACGATTCTATTAAAACAATAACCCACAAACCACAAATCGTGCTGATAGCAAAAGTGCTTTCCATGCATCAAATTAATAGATTTTTATAAACGCCCCCTTCCCCCCCCCCCCCCTTTTTTTTTGTAAGTCTAATATCACCAAGTGTGAACAGACTCAAAATTAATGAACTCACTCACTCATTCCTGCCTTTTTTTTTTTTATTGATAAGGAGGATGCATGTAATTGTTCTGTGAATAAATGTCATCCATACCAACGGCCAAAGCGGCCTTCTCTTCCGAAAGTTGGCAATGGGATTCTAAGTGTGCACACGATGTGATGCGTGCGTTCATATACGGCACCTTGGTGGATAGTCTCATTCGGAGGACTTTTTGGGGAGGGGAACCGGAGTCAGCTACTGGCACTGACTACTGCTGTTCCTGCCACTGGTGGTGGTGGTGGTGGTGGTGCTATGAATGGTCACTAGTGCTTTGTGTGTGTAGTCCTCGTGCGCACACCTGGCCATAGAGCCGATCGTTACTGTGATTTGAAGAGATCACAGTCGCGACAGTTCGATCGGGGTTAGTTGACTGCGTCCTCCCTTGCTGAAGCTTCCAGTCTAACTCCTTCCCAACTTTTCCCTCTCCTCCCCCCCTCCCCCCCATCCCAACGACCGCGCCACCCTCCCTCCCCCCATCCCTCCTCTCATCCCTCCCCCAGGTCTCCCGCTGGCCCCTTCCTTACAGCGTGATGTACGGCTGGTGATCAATCACAGCCGTTAACGTCCCTTTTGATGAGCGCCGCTGTGACTGCCGAAGTTCAAGTCAGTTTTTGTCACTGTGCCTGTCTGTCCGTCACTCCTCCCTGTGCCTGTCTGTCCGTCACTCCTCCCTGTGTCTGTCTGTCCGTCACTCCTCCCTGTGTCTGTCTGTCCGTCACTCCTCCCTGTGTCTGTCTGTCCGTCACTCCTCCCTGTGTCTGTCTGCCTGCCTCTGTCTGTCTGTCTGCCTGCCTCTACCTGTACAGGGTTGTACATCCTTAGCAGTATCTATAGGACAAATGTTCTGGACCACCCTGAAGTAATAGGACATTTGTCCTCTTCATAACAAAATCAATCGGACATTTTGAACGCAAGCCAGATTGAATGTATATTAAGTTTTTATGCACACAAAAATGGTATTACAAAAGCTGACTATATTCCTAGAGTGGGAAGCCATGTTTGGTAAACATACTATTACTAGTCCACACACACACACAGTCACACACACAGAGGCAGTGTCTTTCCTAAATCACTATTCATTGCTAATGCTAGTATTCAAGTACAATATTGATTCATTTGGAGTCGTCTTTTTTGGTTGAAGAGCATTCTTTTCCTTTTCTCTCCCCACTTTTCTGTCACCCTGAACACCCATTGTGATTCCCCCTTGACATCACTTGGTCCTTCCATTTGCACCCTCATCAGCATGGCCTGGTTTTCTGTCAGTCTGTTCCTTTGACTTGTCAAAATCAAATTCTGAGTGCTGAACCCTCTTTCTACATCAGCTGTATGGACGGGCAGGGTGATGGCAAGCTGGGCCAGTTTCTTGAGGTGGTGAACTCCAGCTGGTGGTAGCAGGCAATGAGCTGCCAGAGTGTCAAGGTGCTGTCCCTGGGGTACATCTGCTCCTTGACCGTTTTCTTGAGATCCCACCACTCCTCTTTGGCTGTCTCAGCATCGATCAGGGCAGGGGACTCTTTCTGCATCTTCTCTTCATTGTCTGTCTTCCATGTGTGCGTCTTGGGTGCAGCATAATGGTCCAACAGCACCTGAAGCTTGCTGTTGCCCCACTCATCCAAGACCTTTCCAGTCTCCGCTTCGCAACATGTGCCTACATGGCCTACAACACGTAACAAGTACAAGGCTTATCGCTCTTAGCCGCTTTACGCTAAAATAAAACCCTGACACA
>CM031618.1:26657185-26659685 GCA_018398815.1 Conus ventricosus
AGTAGAACTTTGCACAGTGAGGCGACTGCATGTAGTAGAACTTTGCACAGTGAGGCGACTGCATGTTGTTAGAACTTTGCACAGTGAGGCGACTGCATGTTGTAGAACTTTGCACAGTGAGGCGACTGCATGTTGTAGAACTTTGCACAGTGAGGCGACTGCATGTTGTAGAACTTTGCACAGTGAGGCGACTGCATGTAGTAGAACTTTGCACAGTGAGGCGACTGCATGTTGTAGAACTTTGCACAGTGAGGCGACTGCATGTTGTAGAACTTTGCACAGTGAGGCGACTGCATGCGGGCACTGAAGCAAACTGAAAAGAAAGAATTACTGCTCCGCCGGACAAAAGGCACAAACAAATGAATTACAAGACAAAATTTTAGAATCAAACGGTTGGTATTACTAGAGGCTGCTCTTTTGCCTGTTGTCTATGACGGTATACTCATCCCTTTAATAATTAGGGGGAAAAAGAAACAGAAACGACACGTTGTTCATTGAAACCCATTGGGAAGGGGTAGGTTACGTTTATGGCTTGGTGGAGGACAGGTGCGGGGATTGACCAAACCTCACCAGAAGAGAGAGAGAGAGAGAGAGAGAGAGAGAGGTGGTGGTGGTGGTGATGATCGCTTGTCGCTCAGGTCCTGTGGGTGTGACTCACGGTCACCAACTTGCCGGGAGAGGAGGCTGGCGGGAAAATGGTATTTATTGATCCGTGAGAAGATCCCCTCCCTCCCCCCCCCCCCCCCCTCACCTCACTTCCCTGTCCCCCCACTCCTCCCTACTTCTCCTTCCTTTTCCCTCTGTTAGTGTCGGATCAAGTGTGGTGCTACTTGGTGTGAGAGGGAGGTCGTTTTGCAGTGGGTCCACTTTTCCTCTCTCGGCTGGATTGTAACCGTGACACGGAAATAATATATGTGTGCCATCTCAGCAGACGGGGCTGGGAGAGGGGGGGGGGGGGGGGGGGGGGGGGGGGGGGGGGGGGGGGGGGTACATGCGTGCGTGTATACATGTGTACGACATGATATACGTATAACCCTTCTGTTTTTTCTTTTCTTTTTCGCTTGTTTTGCTCTCTCTCTCTCTCTCTCTCTCTCTCTCTCTCTCTCTCTCTCTCTGGCGCGCGCGCTCGCACACACACACACACACACACACCACACACACACACACACACACACACACACACACACACCCCACACAAAGAAACGAACCACCACCACCACGACTTCCCAATAATTGGACGGTGTGGGGTTTTCTTCAGTGACGTTAATGGTGACATGGCACATAGCAGTTTCCTTTACACTGCCTTTTTTTTCTTCTTTTTACTTTGGTTTTACACAGTTCATCACAGTTCAGACGACTTCAGAAAGGAAGGGGTGGAAGGGAGGGGAGGGTGCGAGAAACACCAGAACAGAAAAGTGGGAAAGAGGGAGGCAGAGAGAGAGAGGAGAGGAAAGAAAGAAGGAAAGAGTGGAACTGCTGAGAGAGAGAGAGAGAGAGAGGGGAGAGGGGAGAGAGAGAGAGAAACATTTTTCTATTGTTCATTCAGCTTTTGAGCTCTATAGACAAAGGCTTGAGCCCTATTAACATTTATATTCACCCATCGAAAAGCTGAGATTTCACATGAACACACGCTCACTCAAACACGTGTGTGTATCCACCATTCGTTTTTCTCCCATTCCGTCCCCATCACTGGGAGACAGAGACAGAGAGACAGACCGACGGACGGACGGACAGGGCATGGAGTAGAGAGCGGAGGAAAGAAGGAAGAGGAAGGCAGGAAAGACGAAGAAACAAGATGGGGGGGGGGGGGGGGGGGGGGGGGGGGGAGGATATATCGCTGTGTTGTGTAGTACGGGCGCGCGCGTGTGTGGTGTGAGTGTGTGTGTGTACGCGTGCGTACTTGTGCGCGCGCCCGTGTGTGTAAGTGTGTGTGTGTGTGTCGTGTGTGTGTATGTATGTGTGTGTGTGTGTATGTATGTATGTGTGTGTGTGTGTGTGTGTGTGTGTGTGTGTGTGTGTGTGTGTGTGTGTGTGTGTGATATTTTCAGACGCCTGGTCCTCTTCCTTGTAGCATAGCCGACCACACACATCTGCGCGTTTGGGATGGATTGGATGGATAGCTGTGTCGATGATGGACTGATTGACTGACTTGACTTGACTTGACTTAGTCCTCTGAATTCCCTGGGGAACATAGGGCCGCAACCATACTCTTCCAGCGGACACGGTTTTGGGAGATCTTCTTCAGCTTGGCCCACGTCATTCCGGCGGCCTTCACTTCCGCGTCGGTACTCCTTCGCCATGTCTGTCTTGGTCTTCCCACTTTTCTTTTGCCCTGAGGGTTCCATTCCAGGGCTTGTCTTGTGATGTTGGATGGAGACTTTCTGAGGTGTGGCCAATCCATCCCCACTTCCGTTTTCTGATTTCTATTTCTATTGGAACTTGCTGGTCTCGTTCCACAGTTCTGTGTTGGCAATAACATCTGGCCATCTGATGTTCACAA
>CM031618.1:26664685-26689685 GCA_018398815.1 Conus ventricosus
TCCTCGCCTACAGCCTCACAGCTGTTGCTTGCTTTGGGAGAAATCAGAGGGGTCGCTTGCTTTGTGTGTGTGTGTGTGTGTGTGCGTGTGTGTGTGCGCGCGCGCGCGCATGTGTGTATGTGTTGAGTTTGTCTGTCCGTCTCTCTCTCTCTGTTGTGTGTGTGTGCGCGCGCGCGCGCGTGCGCATGTGTGTGTGTGTGTGTGTGTGTGTGTGTGTGTGTGTGTGTGTTGAGTTTGTCTGTCCGTCTCTCTCTGTGTTGTGTGTGTGTGTGTGTGTGTGTGTGTGTGTGTGTGTGTGTTTGTTGAGTTTGTCTGTCCGTCTCTCTCTCTGTTGTGTGTGTGTGTGTGTGTGTGTGTGTGTGTGTGTGTGTGTAGCGCGCACTGACCGAAGTTGAGGGGCCCTGTCCCAGGGAGGAGGCCTCTTCAGTCCTTCGGTGTCGTCGACGAACACGGACAAGGGTCACGATGTAGGTCGTTACTTGTCTACGTGTCTCCCACCCTCATCTTCTTCCTTCTGTACACCTCTGACTTCAGTTCTTCTCCGCCCCCTTCTTGCCCCCCGTCCCCCCTCCCCCCCCCCCCCCCCCCCCCCCCCCGTCCCCCCTCCCTCCTCCCGCGGCGGGAATCAGAAACCGTCGCCCCCGCCAGTGCAGAACATACGTTCTTGTCAATGACCTCTTCTGTCACTCCGAATATGCCGCTGTTCTGTCTGTATTGTAGTAGACAGGATTTTTGTTTGTTTGTCTTTTGTTGTTTTTGCTGTTGTTCCTTTTCTGGTTCGTTCGCTTGTCTTTGAATGAGAAAATCTGTGCACGGTTTTCTTTTATTACAGTGAATGAGAAAATCTGTGCACGGTTTTCTTTTATTACAGTGAATGAGAAAATCTGTGCACGGTTTTCTTTTATTACAGTGAATGAGAAAATCTGTGCACGGTTTTCTTTTATTACAGTGAATGAGAAATCTGTGCACGGTTTTCTTTTATTACAGTTTATGTAACATGGCAGGGTTTTCCTTCGGTCTTTTTTTTTCTCCTGTTTTTCTTTTTTTTTTATATGAATGTTTGTTTACTTATTTATATTTTAGTTAGCGACTAGACGAGGAAAACATACACAATGTCCGGCATGGATGCTAGCTTTCCATTTTGCTGTATGTTTGCTTGTCTTTTTTTTTTATTCATTTGTTTATTTATCTATTTATTGGTTAATATATATATATATATATATACAATGAACTAATAAATTCCAAGGATAAGTATATATATACAATGAACTAATAAATTCCAAGGATAAGTACCGAGCACCATTCCAGCAACTTACAGAGCGGCTTGATGTTGCATTGACTGCAAAAAGTATTCAATTATAAACAAAGCTTGCTCTTATATCTTAGATTGAAGAAATAGGGGGAAACAAGCATTCATATCTGCAGTGGTAGATAATTCTGCCTAACTAACAGTATGTGCTTGAGTGGGTGAATGGGGAAAAATAAAATAATTGCTTCTCAAAATGAGCCTTCAGCAAGCTTATTATAGTCTCCAAGAGGGAGATAGTCTCCAAGAGGGAGACAGTCTCCAATGGGGAGAAAACCCACTAACATATATAACTCCTGGTCAGATACCGATATTTCGAAACCTGATTGTTTCTCCTCAGTGACCGCGGAAAGTGGTAACTTGACTCCTCTGCCTTTTGGGTTTTAAGAAGAATGCTATCCCAGAAAAAGCTGGTGTGCAGTACCGTAGTATGTTTGTTGAGTTTTCAAAAAAAACAAAACAACCATATATATATATATATATATATATATATAATGCTGAACAATTAAAGTAGTGGGGGGAAAACAAGCGCAGGTTAACAATTCTTCAGTCGTTATAGTAATGACTTGGCAAAGATTTGAACTTAAAATAATAAGAATTTTTTTTTTTTTTCAAGATTTAGAAAATGGGTGGAATATATTATAAAAATGAGAAGCCCGTCACTAGCTGCCTGAGGGAACCATCGTAATCCCTCCTGAAAGCACATTTATTTGCATTGCCTGCTCCTAGGCCTTTCGTCCGCTGGATCGGACTCATCAGGGAGACACGGCTGATTGTGTCAGTGCTCTTGGTGTCAAATAGAGACACACCACAGTCCATAATTCTGTGGTGTTCTCACCACCAAGGGTTCAAAAAAGAATCCAACAGCACCCTCAAAGCAGCCAGCGAAGGGTAGTAAATGGAACAAAACACAAGTGTGGAGATGAAAAAAGTTGCTGAAAAACTAAAAGCATTATTCAAACAATATAAAATATAGGGGACAATCTTTGAGCCTATGCTTGAGGTTCCATTCAAGGATGCAAGGGAGATAAAAAGATATGGAACAGTCTGAGTGGTCAGCTCTGCTGTTCAATAACCCAAGCATTGTGAGTGGCTAAGAATTGTACAGAACAACCTTTACTTGGATCTCCTAAGAGATGCAATCTCCCACTGATTGACCAAACAATAGAATGCTGAACAATTAAGTAGTGGGGGAAAACAAGCGCAGGTTAACAATTCTTCAGTCGTTATAGTAATGACTTGGCAAAGATTTGAACTTAAAAAATAAAAAAATAAATTTTTTTTTCTAGATGAAGAAAATGGGTGGAATATATTATAAATATGAGAAGCCCTTCACTAGCTGCCTGAGGGAATCATCGTAATCCCTCCTGAAAGCACATTAAATATTTGTATTGCCTGCTCCTAGGCCTATCGTCCGTTGGATCGGACTCATCAGGGAGACACGGCTGATTGTGTCAGTGCTCTTGGTGTCAAATAGAGACAATATATCTATATATAATATTCATCTATTTGCTACTTTTTTCTATTTGTTAATTTATTTCTGGCTCTGTTATGTTTATTTTTTTTCTCCTTTTTTTTTTTATCAGGGGGTGGATGGCGAGTTGTTGGCCCCAGGTCGGCCTGTTATCTCCACCTCTGTGACGTGTGTCATCCCATAAGTTGCAAAGTGATGGATTGTCAGCAGACTTCTTTGTTCGTTTGGTTTTTCTTTGTTTTTCTCGATTAGGCAGGGGTTCGTTGAAAGATTGATGTAGTCTAGACTTTAGTGTGTGTGTGTGTGTGTGTGTGTGTGTGTGTGTGTGTGTGTGTGTGGTGTGTGTGTGTTGTTGTTTGTTGTTGTTGTTGTGTTGTTGTTGTTGTTGTTGTTGTGTGTGTGTATGTGTGTGTGTGTGTGTGTGTGTGTGTGTGTGTGTGTGTGTATGTGTGTGTGTGTGTGTGTGTGTGTGTGTGTGTGTAAAAAGCAAAATGGAAAGAAAAGAGGGCAAACATACAAGACGTTCTGTTTGAAATATGCTTGGGGTTTCTGTGATAACAAATCATCACAACGACAATTGTCTTCAGAAAACCCGAAATGGTTGACCCGCTCGGAGTGCGGAGGGCGGAGAGAGAGAGAGAGAGAGAGAGAGAGAGAGAGAGAGAGAGAGAGAGAGAGAGAGAGAGAAGACAGACAGACAGACAGACAGACAGACAGACAGACAGACAGACAGACAGATAGATAAAGATGTCATGACATCATCCCTCCAGCCATTCCCTGCACAAAGATGTCATGACATCATCCCTCCAGCCATTCCCTGCACAAAGATGTCATGACATCATCCCTCCAGCCATTCCCTGCACAAAGATGTCATGACATCATCCCTCCAGCCATACCCTGCACAAAGATGTCATGACATCATCCCTCCAGCCATTCCCTGCACAAAGATGTCATGACATCATCCCTCCAGCCATTCCCTGCACAAAGATGTCATGACATCACCCCTCCAGCCATTCCCTGCACAAAGATGTCATGACACCATCCCTCCAGCCATTCCCTGCACAAAGATGTCATGACACCATCCCTCCAGCCATTCCCTGCACAAAGATGTCATGACATCATCCCTCCAGCCATTCCCTGCACAAAGATGTCATGACACCATCCCTCCAGCCATTCCCTGCACAAAGATGTCATGACATCATCCCTCCAGCCATTCCCTGCACAAAGATGTCATGACATCATCCCTCCAGCCATTCCCTGCACAAAGATGTCATGACATCATCCCTCCAGCCATTCCCTGCACAAAGATGTCATGACATCATCCCTCCAGCCATTCCCTGCACAAAGATGTCATGACATCATCCCTCCAGCCATTCCCTGCACAAAGATGTCATGACATCATCCCTCCAGCCATTCCCTGCACAAAGATGTCACCGGATAGTAAAGGCCGTAAGCAGAGAAACGTGTTCTCCTACACTTTGCATGGGGAGAGCGTTAACATCTCTCAAATGATCATTTCTTATCAGCCCGATAACAGATGTGCTCGACAATATTCTATGCAAACATTGCAACAAATATTGAACCACAGCTGGGATTATTTAACGCAGTTTCAAGCCAGCAGAAGAGCAAATATAAACAAACTGTCTTTGCTAGATAGTAATCTAGAACTAGAACTAGGGGTCACCTGTAAACCTATCTCTCCCCCCCCCCCTTTCCCCCTTTAAGCCCCCCTTCCCCCTACACCCCCTCCCCGTCCTGTTCTTGGTGATCCATCAGGGCTGTGATGGTGGTGTTGGCCGTGTTTGATGATGTAGTGATGTCAGCTCTAGAGGTGGACAGAGGAGTGGAGTGGAGTGGGGGTGATTGACGACCCCCCGTTGTCGCTGTGCCTGGGGTTCTCTCCCTTGCTGCTTGCTTCGGCAGGGATTATTGTTGTGCTGGGCCAAATTTACACCCCCCCCCCCCCCCAACACACACCCCGGCTGGGCCAGCTTGCCGCCCTAGCCCCCCCCAACCCACCTGCCCCTTCTCCTCCCATCCGCCCATGGATCTATGGGTAGTTGGTTGAAATCGGTCTTTTCACTTTCAAAATATGATGTCATTTTTTAAAGAATTTTTTTTATTGTAATACTAATAGAATTTGAATGTCAGTCTTTTATACCATCTTTGTTGTTGTTATAGAGTATAAGGGTGGAAAACTTCGCCTCTTGGTATGGCCCCAGGATGATATGTTATTTTCATAAATGTTCCAGATTTCTTTTTCTGATGTTCAGAGTATTTGAGAGGGGGGAGGTGAGGGGTGGGGGTGGGGGGTCGCCCACATACAAACTGCATAGCAACAAACAACGGCACAGCGACTGACATGTGCACACATACACGTGCGCATACACGCAAACAGAGTCACACACACACAGTGATACACACACAGTCACACATACGCACGCGCATACACGCACAAACGCCTTCCGAAGAGAGAGAGAGAGAGAGAGAGAGAGAGAGAGAGAGAGAGAGAGAGATGCACGGAAGCGTGCGCGCACACACACACACACACACACACACACACACACACACACACACACACACACATGCGCGCACTCGCGCACAACTTTCGCCCCCCTTCCCCTCACCCACACACACACACACACACACACACGCACGCACGCACACTCAAGTCATTGTATCCAAAGGTTGAAGCAGGCTGGCAAAAACAAAAGTACCCATTTATTATGTACATAGTCCATACACTTCATACTAGTAGTCTGAAGCAGATTTTTCCATACTATGAAATACCTTTATATATCAAAAATTCACTCGTAATATGTCATTTCTTTTCTTTTCATCTTGAGTTTATCCTCTTATCCCAACTGTTCACTCTGCCTTTTTTTTGGGTCAAAGTTATTGATGGTGGTGGGGGAAGTGTATTGTTCAGTTATTTTATGGCTTGCAGCCCCGGGTATGTGAGCTGTACACAACATAACCTGAGTGGAGGAAGTAGTTGAAGTAAAGCGGCCCTGATTTGAAAAGTTCTTGATAAAGCACCGCCAAAAAACGTAGACAAGCGAATGACAAGACGAAACGCAACGCGTTTCGACCTCTTAGTCTTGGTCAGGCAAGATGCACCACAACACTCAGGCCAACGAAAGTGAAGAACGAGCGGTCACTTGTCAACACTCAGGCCAACGAAAGTGAAGAACGAGCGGTCACTTGTCAACACTCAGGTCAACGAAAGTGAAGAACGAGCGGTCACTTGTCAAACCTCAGGCCGACGAAAGTGAAGAACGAGCGGTCACTTGTCAACACTCAGGCCGACGAAAGTGAAGAACGAGCGGTCACTTGTCAACACTCAGGCCGACGAAAGTGAAGAACGAGCGGTCACTTGTCAACACTCAGGCCAACGAAAGTGAAGAACGAGCGGTCACTTGTCAACACTCAGGCCAACGAAAGTGAAGAACGAGCGGTCACTTGTCAACACTCAGGCCGACGAAAGTAAAGAACGAGCGGTCACTTGTCAACACTCAGGCCAACGAAAGTGAAGAACGAGCGGTCACTTGTCAACACTCAGGCCAACGAAAGTGAAGAACGAGCGGTCACTTGTCAACACTCAGGCCGACGAAAGTGAAGAACGAGCGGTCACTTGTCAACACTCAGGCCAACGAAAGTGAAGAACGAGCGGTCACTTGTCAACACTCAGGCCAACGAAAGTGAAGAACGAGCGGTCACTTGTCAACACTCAGGCCGACGAAAGTGAAGAACGAGCGGTCACTTGTCAAACACTCAGGCCAACGAAAGTGAAGAACGAGCGGTCACTTGTCAACACTCAGGCTGACGAAAGTGAAGAACGAGCGGTCACTTGTCAACACTCAGGCCAACGAAAGTGAAGAACGAGCGGTCACTTGTCAACACTCAGGCTGACGAAAGTGAAGAACGAGCGGTCACTTGTCAACACTCAGGCCAACGAAAGTGAAGAACGAGCGGTCACTTGTCTTTCAGCCAGTTCAGGCCAACGAAAGTGAAGAACGAGCGGTCACTTGTCTTTCAGCCAGTTCGACGCAAGATTGGCGTTGAATGAAAACGAGGCTGTCAGGAAGGAAGAGACAGTGTGTCAGTGTGAAGTAGTTTTGATGATAATGATAACACTGATAAAGAAAAAGAATTCCGCGAGCAGTCGTCTCCCTTTGCAATTGTACGGTGAAGCGGCCAGATAGCAGGACACACAAACTACGAGTGGAGGAGTGTGTGTTACGCTACAGACACCAGCGGCACTTTTGGCAGTGACGCAGAATGTGACGCACTACAATGGTGATGACGCAGCACAGCCCGACAGTACAACACGACATGTACGACAGTATGACGATGCAGTACAACACCAACATACGACAGTATGACGATGCAGTACAACACCAACATGTACGACAGTATGACGATGCAGTACAACACCAACATGTACGACAGTATGACGATGCAGTACAACACCAACATGTACGACAGTATGACGATGCAGTACAACACCAACATGTACGACGGTATAACGATGCAGTACAACACCAACATGTACAACACCAACATGTACGACGGTATAACGATGCAGTACAACACCAACATGTACGACAGTATGACGATGCAGTACAACCCAACATGTACGACAGTATGACGATGCAGTACAACACCAACATGTACGACGGTATAACGATGCAGTACAACACCAACATGTACAACACGAACATGTACGACGGTATAACGATGCAGTACAACACCAACATGTACGACGGTATAACGATGCAGTACAACACCAAACATGTACAACACGAACATGTACGACGGTATAAACGATGCAGTACAAACCAACATGTACGACGGTATAACGATGCAGTACAACCCAACATGTACAACACCAACATGTACAACACCAACATGTACAACACCAACATGTACGACGGTATAACGATGCAGTACAACACCAACATGTACGACGGTATAGCGATGCAGTACAACACCAACATGTACGACGTGTATAACGATGCAGTACAACACCAACATGTACAACACCAACATGTACAACACCAACATGTACAACACCAACATGTACAACACCAACATGTACGACGGTTAAAGCGATGCAGTACAACACCAACATGTACAAAACCAACATGTACAACACCAACATGTACAACACCAACATGTACAACACCAACATGTACAACACCAACATGTACGACGTATAGCGATGCAGTACAACACCAACATGTACAACCAACATGTACAACACCAACATGTACAACACCAACATGTACGACGGTATAGCGATGCAGTACAACACCAACATGTACAACACCACATGTACAACACCAACATGTACAACACGAACATGTACGACAGTATAGCGATGCAGTACAACACGAACATGTACGACAGTATAGCGGTGCAGTACAACACCAACATGTACGACAGTATAGCGATGAAGTACAACACCAACATGTACGACAGTATGACGATGCAGTACAACACCAACATGTACGACGGTATAACGATGCAGTAACAACACCAACATGTACGACAGTATAGCGATGCAGTACAACACCAACATGTACGACAGTATAGCGATGCAGTACAACACCAACATGTACAACACCAACATGTACAACACCAACATGTACAACACGAACATGTACGACGGTATAAACGATGCAGTACAACACAACATGTACGACGGTATAGCGATGCAGTACAACACCAAACATGTACGACGGTATAGCGATGCAGTACAACACCAACATGTACGACGGTATAGCGATGCAGTTAGGCACCACACTTTGATGGAATGGAATATATCATCCTGAACAATTCACGGGAAAGGAAGTCCAATTCGGCGGTGTGTGTGTGTGTGTGTGTGTGTGTGTGTGTGTGTGTGTGTGTGTGTGTGTGTGAAAGAGAGAGAGAGAGAGAGAGAGAGAGAGAGAGAGAGAGAAGAGAGGAGAGAGAGAGAGAGAGAGAGAGAGAAGAGAGAGAGAGAGAGAGAGAGAAGAGAGAGATGCATTTGCGTCCACTTTGGCCATGCACGGTATTATCACCCACTCCTCTTTTGCCCATGTTTCCCCCCCCCCCCCTCTCTCTCTCTCTCTCTCTCTCTCTCTCTCTCTCTCTCCTTCTCTCTCTCTTTCTCCTCTCTCTCCTCTCTCCTCTCTCCTCTCTCCTCTGTGTAATCTGTCTTCCTGTGTGCGACACCATGCAACCCAGAGGAGTGCCAGTGAGCCAGGGAGGGGGCTGTTTGAAGGGGGCGGGGCAGGAGGCAGTAAGTAGTATCGCTCCCTACCCTCTCTCCACACTGAAGAGAGGCCATCAAAGCCACATCAGGTCGGCCGAACCGACTTTGCCAAGGCTTTAGTGAGCTGCGGGGCAAGAGAGAGAGAGAGGAAACAGACCAAGAAAGAGGAAAGGGATTGGGAGGGGGAAAGGGGGTGAGTGGGGGACGGGGTGTTTTAACCCCCCCCCCCCCCCCCCCCAATCGTTGCAATAACGAAGTTTGGCCTTACTCCTCATTCTGTAGGACTCCCAGCCTGACAAGCTTTCCCGCACGGCGAAATGGCTGCGGCTTGATGCGACGCTGTTTTAGAACAAAAATATTGGTTTATTTTATTTTGTTTTATTTATTTATATTTATTTACTTGTTCGTTTTTTACTTATTTATTCATTTTTTTCTATTTATCTGTTTATTTTCAAAGGAAAATTACAAAGAATCCGCCAAAGGGACAAACAGGTTGCAAGACGCGTTTCGACCTCTTAGGTCTTTGTGACGCAACATGTACGTTTACACCATTCCGGACAGTCAGAAAACGAAGAACGACAAATCAGTTATCTTTTGGAATTCGGCGCCAGATGGGCGTTCTATTGATTGATTTATCTGTTGATTTATTCCTTTGTTTGTTTACCCACTTATTTACATTATTCCCCTAGGGCGTATGTCCCTCGGTGTTTTGGCTGCCCATGCTAATAATGTGTTGTCGTTCTGGCGGGATCGGGGTTGTGTTTTGAGACCCCTCCCCCGCCCCCTCCTCCTCACCATTTTGCCACCACTACCGCCCCTCCCACCCCCACCCCCCCCCACCCCCTTTTTTGTTTTTTGTTTTTTGGTGTAGACGTGAAAACTGAATGGAACCAGACCCTCCCTTGTGGTGAAAGACTGTCGGGTTTTCCAGTGAACAAGGCGTAGGGCACATTGGAGGACTGAAACTGGCTGTTTGAAGAAAAGACATTTATTTGTCCACGTCCTTTCCAGTACTTCGTTGTTGTTGTTGTTGTTGTTGTTGTTGTTGTTGTTTCTCCTGTATGAGATCCTTCCTTTCTCCTGCGTGAAATCCTTCCAGATTCCTGGGTGAGATCTTTCTTCTTGGGAGAGATCCTTCCTTTCTCCTTTGCGAGATTCTTCCTTTCTCCTGTGTGAGATCCTTCCTTTCTCCTGTGCGAGATCCGTCCTTTCTCCTGTGTGAGATCCTTCCTTTCTCCTGTGTGAGATCTGTCCTTTCTCCTGTGTGAGATCCGTCCTTTCTCCTGTGTGAGATCCTTTCTTTCTCCTGTGTGAGATCCTTCCCTTCTTCTGTGTGAGATCCTTTCTCCTGTGTGAGATGCTTTCTTTCTCCTGTGCGAGATCCTTCCCTTCTCCTGTGTGAGATCCTTTCTTTCTCCTTGGTAAGATCCTTTCCCCTGTGTGAAATCCTCCTGTGTGAGATCTTTTCTCCTGTGTGAGATCCTTCCTTTCTCCTGTGTGAGATCCGTCCTTTCTCCTGTGTGAGATCCTTCCTTTCTCCTGTGTGAGATCTGTCCTTTCTCCTGTGTGAAATCTGTCCTTTCCCCTGTGTGAGATCCTTCCTTTCTCCTGTGTGAGATCCGTCCTTTCTCCTGTGTGAGATCCTTCCTTTCTCCTACCTGTGTGAGATCCGTCCATTATCCTGTGTGAGATCCTTCCTTTCTCCTGTGTGAGATCTGTCCTTTCTCCTGTGTGAGATCCGTCCTTTCTCCTGTGTGAGATCCTTTCTTTCTCCTGTGTTGAGATCCTTCCCTTCTTCTGTGTGAGATCCTTTCTCCTGTGTGAAATCCTTTCTTTCTCCTGTGCGAGATCCTTCCCTTCTCCTGTGTGAGATCCTTTCTTTCTCCTTGGTAAGATCCTTTCCCCTGTGTGAAATCCTCCCGTGTGAGACCCTTTCCCCTGTGTGAGATCCATCCTTTCCCCTGTGTGAGATCCATCCTTTCCCCTGTGTGAGATCCATCCTTTCTCCTGCGTGAGATCCTTTCCCCTGTGTGAGATCCATCCTTTCCCCTGTGTGAGATCCTTTCTCCTGTGTGAGATCCTTTCCCCATGTGTGAGATCCTTTCCCCTGTGCGAGATCCATCCTTTCTCCTGTGTGAGATCCTTTCTCCTGTGTGAGATCCTTTCCCCTGTGTGAGATCCATCCTTTCTCCTGTGTGAGATCCTTTCTCCTGTGTGAGATCCATCCTTTCTCCTGTGTGAGATCCTTTCTCCTGTGTGAGATCCTTTCCCCTGTGTGAGATCCATCCTTTCTCCTGTGTGAGATCCTTTCTCCTGTGTGAGATCCATCCTTTCTCCTGTGTGAGATCCATCCTTTCTCCTGTGTGAGATCCTGTCTATCCCTGTCTAAACACACACAAGCACTGAAACAATTTACTCTCGGATCTCGCCTCCGTCTTTTCTCCTTCCCTTCCCTGCATATAACGCTTTAAAAAAAAAAAAAGCTTGCTTGATGTTTTTTTTTTTTCTGTCGTTTCTTTATACCGTTGAGAATAAACTGACGTTGCAGCTGTTTCTGTTCTTTGCATTATATGGTCGTTGCTGTACGCTTTCACACACGCAGGCACGCACGCACGCACACACACACACACACACACACACACACACACACACACACACACACACACACACACACACACGCACATGCACACAATACGTTCACAAGCAGCGGGGCAGAGGCGGAAAGACAGTTGAGAGTGGAGCGCACAGGAGAGTGTTTGGGGCCTGTCCTCCCTAGGGGGACGAAGTGTCTGTCAGTTAGTGAGTAAGGCGTGGTCACTCCTACACTTTTAGTACGGTTTCTACCCTGACTTCACCATTAACCACACACACACACACACACACACACACACACGCAGAGAGAGAGAGAGAGAGAGAGAGAGAGAGAGAGAGAGAGAGAGAGAGAGAGAGAGAACAGCAGCAGCAGCTGCAACAACAACAACAAACATACTGCCAGTTTTCTCTCTCTCTCTTTTTCTGCTGCTAGGTTGTATGCCAGAGACTGCCCCAGAAGAGTTCCAACAAGAATAGGACTTACCGAATGCTGCAAGTGTCCGAACTGTCATTCATATCAAGCGCCTGCAGTTGATCGTTGTGATCATGCGCTCCCTCCCATCTCCTCCACCCACCCACCCCCCATCCCCACACACACACTTGGCTGTGAAGGGGAACAGAGTAGTATGGACGGTGAATATACCAGGACAAAGACGGAAAGGACGACAATGACAGGAAGGACAACTCTTGTCCACTCGCCCACCCTTCTGCCCCTTCCCTCCACCCTCCCCTCCGTCCTCTCTCAGACTCATCCCAGCTCGTGGACGTGGGAGCAGTGTCAGGGCCGGAAACGACCTTCACCTCTTCACGCCCTCCTCCACCACCAACCCCCTCTCCCTCTCTCCCTCTTTCCATCATTCTGTTCGCCACGCACACAGGGTCAGCTGTGGACAGTAGTCACGTCACGGTCATTGTCGTGGTCAACAGCCTTCGTCCGCCGCCGTCTGTCCGATGGCACCGTGGTCACTTTTGTCTGCTGTGTCGTCGTCTTTAAAAATTATCTTCGCTTCTGGTTTTTTTTTTTCGTTTTTTTCTCCCCCCCCCCCCCCCCGCCCCTTTTTTTGTTTTGTTTGTTTTTTTCTTTTTTCTTTTTTTTCCTGTTTGGCACTGATACGGATTTGAAAAGGAAACTGTGCATCGGAATTAATGATTATAGCTTACGTGCACACGCATGCGACGCGTTGTACTAATTAATTATCCAGGCGGGTGGGGGTGGGGGATGGGCAGCGGAAGCACGCAGAAAGGTGAAGGGTTTACAAGATGGAGATAGGGCAGGAAGACGAAGAAGAAGAAAGAGAGAGAGAGAGAGAGAGAGAGAGAGAGAGAAGAGAGAGAGAGAAGTCACTTACCTGACGGTTGACGAATATACAGTGTCTCATATTTTGATCTGGGGCAGTAGTTCAGGTTCTGTGCCATAGCACCTGTGTTCATTATTATTATTGTAGTCTTTGATGGAATGTTTGTGTGCAAAGGTTTCTCCCCACGATTACTTATTTCACTATGAACTGGTTTCAGTCAGTCAGTCCAAATGCCAGCCAACAGACAGGATGTTGGCAACAACAACGCTTTGAAGTGGCATCAAAAGCAGTATTTATTATAAACTCTTAAACAACATAAGCTAGCAAACAAACAAAATGATAATAAAACGCGCCTTTGACGTCATGTAATCTCATACTAGTTCATTACGAATCACCAGTGTTGAAACATTTTAGAAAATGTGTGTGATTCGTGAAATGCATTGAGATTGTTTTGAGCCTGTCGGTGTACCATACTTCTCGTTTTCTCCCCCCCCCCCCCCCCCCCCATCTCTTTCTTTCGGCGTGTTGAGGTCACAGGTCAGAGGCTGGAATGAGGCCAAGGTCGTGAGAGAAAGGTCAGGTCAGGTTGAATTGGCTGTGACCCGGAGTCAGGGGAAGAGAGAGAAGATGGCGGACGTGATGGTGAAAGTGAGGCCCAAAGTCCCAACAGGCGGCAGGAAGTGTGGTGACGCCCACTTGTACGTCGTATGATGACCAGTCCACCACACAGGGCCAGCACTCGCTGACCCAAAAAGGGTACCGTCACAACACACACACACAAAAAAGAGGAAAGGAACAGAAACAAAGGCCCCCAAATAACGTAGTTCACAATAAAATTGACAACAGGGGTGGCTAAACTATAATTCACAATTCACAACACGACATGGCTGAACTAGTGATTTCCTGAAAGCAGAGAAAACTAGGCTGTGACGAGGGCGCCTGGCATACTTTTGTGATTTTCACACACACATGCGCGCGCGCGCGCGCGCGCGCGCACCCCCCCCCCCCCCCCCCCCACACAACACACACATGCCGTGAACAAAAAAAAACAAAAAAAAGGAGTGAAAAATGTATTACTAGAAAGCATAATACTGCTGCAAACATGCCTAACAAACACCTGGCAAATATTTACCGACGCTGCGGAATGGCCAGCTTAGTGCCCCGTGTTGACAGTGTGTATAGTTGCAGTTACATACAACCCAGTCGCCAGCTTACGACACAAAGCTGACTTACAGTGTGGAGAAAGAACAAATAGCAAAGACTTTGTGGAACAAAAAGAAAACAAAACGGGTGAATGGGGGCACGACAGCTTTGAAAACAAATCAATAAACAAACGAAACCAAAGCCGCGGACTTAAGGAAGATAAATAGGAAAAAAAGGAGAGATGGAAAGCAAGGTTAAAGAGAGTGACAGGGGAGAAAATGACGAGAGCAGAATGTGCAGAAAGGCGGGGATACGATGTACACAGAAAGGCGGGGATACGATGTACACAGAAAGGCGGGGATACGATGTACACAGAAAGGCGGGGATACGATGTACACTGATACAGCCCTCGGATGGCGGATAACACATGGAGGTTGGAGTTGGTCAGGAGAAAGGGGGCTCTCCCCCATCCCCGCGGGAGCAGTACCCACGTAATAAGACAATGCCTAGCGACAACGCTATCGGCCGTGTTGAGAACTATACCTAAATTCCATGCCAGGAATTCTAGTGCATTGCGCTGTTTCTTAGAATTTTACGATGTCAAAAGGTGTGTTTGTTTTGTGTGGAGTTTGGGCTTCCCTGATCTTTCAAAAGTCGATCTGTCTCAAGAATTTGCCACTGGGGACAACAGCCTCCATGATGCTGTGAGTTCTTTTACGTGCACAAAAAAAGGCGTGCTGCACACCGAGACAAGACGGCGGAAAACGTCGGTGCGAGTCCATAAACGCCGAATAGGCTCACTGTTCTAACACCAACAGTCAACAGAGCGTTATCGTTCACAAGACATCTATTCCCAGTTCTTCTCAAACGTTGAGTCATGACTGCATTCAACAGCAGGATCCGTCTGAAAATAGAGGACCACTCCATGGTTCCCAGGACCAGAATTTCCGGCAGAGTCGAGCTCATTAGGTAACGTACAGTAACATGTTAGTGAATGCTTGGCGTTGTCATGCAGTCAGAATCTGCCCCCCTCCCCCCTCCTTCACGCCCTATTCCTTCCACCCCCAACGTCTGTCTCCATCTGCTCCACCCATCCTGTGGCCCATGCGTCCTCTTTCCGTCATTGCTGTGGCTTGTATGTCGTCACACGTGAGTCCAATAGGCAAACTGCCTTTTTTCTTTCTTTCTTTCTTTCTTTCTTTGTTCGAGCTCTTGTTTTCTGTGCTGTTTGTTTACTTACTCTCGTTTTGCTAGACAGTTTAAAAAAAAATTATTTAGAAAGAAAAACTTTAACATCCCACCTCTGCTCTCCCCTTTCATTCTCTTCTCGCCCCCGCAACCTCACCCCCACCCCCACCGCCATCGTTCTACTTTCCTCCTCCCTTCCTCCTTAGTGCGCGCGCGTGCGTGTGCGTGTGTGTGTGCGCGCGCGCGTGTGTGTGTGTGTGTGTGTGTGTGTGTGTGTGGTGCGTGCGTGCGTGCGTGCGTGCGTGCGTGCGTGCGTGCGTGTGTGTGTGTGTGTGTGCGTGCGTGCGTGCGTGCGTGCGTGCGTGTGTGCGTGTGTGTGTGTGTGTGTATGTGTGTGTGTGTGTGCGCGCGTGCGTGCGTGTGTGTGTGTGTGTGTTGTGTGAGTGCGTGCGTGTGTGTGTGTGTGTGTGTTGTGTGCTTTTTCATTGTCTTCAGTCGTCATGTGACGCGTCTCATCATTTATTTGTGCCGGCGGTGAAGGCATCGGTTTTCTTCTTCTGTGCGGACCCTGTGCAGAGCTTTGTTGCCAGGGAACAACCAGCTGGATGCCTGGCATGTGTGGCCTTCAGGCTGAGCTGCATGGCACTGGTGGTGGTGCTGCTGGTGCTGCTGCTGCTTACTGCCCTCCACACTGGTTACAAAACCTTTCCTGTGTTGTCGCGGTAGTTAGTCCACTGATCTCGAATGTAAAAGGCAGTCTTCAAATTTCGGATCCACTGTCGCCCGCCTTTCTTAATTTCCTTTCTTTCTTTCTTTTCTTTTCTTTTTTCTCTTCTTTTTTTCTTCTTTTAGTTTTGTTTCTGTTTGTTTTCTTTTGTTTTTAAGTCTTTATTCAGTCTTAGGATTTTCGCCTAGCTGACCACACCGGTTTTCAGGGATGTCACCATAGCACAGAAAAAGTCATCTTAAATGACAAAGCTACTACAAAAACAAACAAACAAGGGGAAAAAAAAGAAAAGAAAGAAAGTAAATTAAAGAAAACTTTACAACCACAAGTGTTGTAACCATTTTCAGAATAGTCGTAACTGGAAGAGGACCCGGATGGGGAAAAGGGGTGAGGGTGGAGGGCTGTGGAAGAGGAACCGGATGGGGAAAAGGGGTGAGGGTGGAGGGCTGTGGAAGAGGAACCGGATGGGGAAAAGGGGTGAGGGTGGAGGGCTGTGGAAGAGGAACCGGATGGGGAAAAGGGGTGAGGGTGGAGGGCTGTGGAAGAGGAACCGGATGGGGAAAAGGGGTGAGGGTGGAGGGCTCATGAAAGGGCAGATTATTTTTGTTCCTTGCTCTGGAAGGCTGCTACAAAACCCACAAATCTTGGTTCTTTAGAAGAGAGCTAAAAAGCCCACGAGCTTTGGTTCCTTACTTTAGAAGAGAGCTACAAAGCCCACGAGCTTTGGTTCCTTACTTCAGAAGAGAGCTACAAAGCCCACGAGCCGTGATTCCTTACTTTAGAAGAGAGCTACAAAACCCGCAAGCCTTCCTTACTTTAGTAGAGAGCTACAAAGCCTGCAAGCTTTGGTTCCTTACTTTAAAGGAGTTACAAAGCCCTCAATGGGTTCCTTACTTTAGAGGAGAGCTACAAAGCCCTCAATGGGTTCCTTACTTTAGAGGAGAGCTACAAAGCCCTCAATGGGTTCCTTACTTTAGAGGAGAGCTACAAAGCCCTCAATGGGTTCCTTACTTTAGAGGAGAACTACAAAGCCCTCAATGGGTTCCTTACTTTAGAGGAGAGCTACAAAGCCCTCAATGGGTTCCTTACTTTGGAGGAGAGCTACAAAGCCCTCAATGGGTTCCTTACTTTAGAGGAGAGCTACAAAGCCCTCAATGGGTTCCTTACTTTAGAGGAGAACTACAAAGCCCTCAATGGGTTCCTTACTTTAGAGGAGAGCTACAAAGCCCTCAATGGGTTCCTTACTTTAGAGGAGAGCTACAAAGCCCTCAATTGGTTCCTTACTTTAGAGAAGAGCTACGAAGCCCTCAATGGGTTCCTTACTTTAGAGGAGAGCTACAAAGCCCTCAATGGGTTCCTTACTTTAGAGAAGAGCTACGAAACCCGCCAGCCAGACATTGGTCAAGGGAAGATGTGCCATGCGTTCATACTAGGGTCCGTGAACTCCTGATGCATTGCCGCCAGTGCTCATCGCCATGCTTGGACGTGGAATAACAGCAGAGGAGTGGATCCGTGTTGCTGTCCTCACTTTACTGAAGAGGGAGGTGGTATGAAAGGTCTATTTAGCAAACGTCTGCCAGGGATGATACAACAGATCAGCTACAATTTACAAAAGGTTATTCCTTTGTTTGTATTCATGAAAATAAACCAGAAGACTTGACTGTCATCGTCAAGGAAAACCACGCTATCTGGGACACCTCAGCTGGGCTGCAAAACAAGATGACGAAATGAACGTGAATGACGTGGTGTGTTAAGTGATATGATATGGTGGTAGAAGTCCAGCCTGACATGTTGAAAGAAAGACAATGACAGAAGAATGATGCCATGTGTTTGATTTTCTGTCAGACTGACAGATTTGGCTGCTGGTAGAGTCCAAGAGATGGACTTAACAGTGTACAGAGAGAATAGGACTGCCTGTCTTGTTTTGAGTGCAGGGCATTGAGCCAGTATACTGGTAGCATGTCAAATTGAGAATGAAAACCAAGTGATTGGGCAGTGTATGTACTAGTTAGGGATATACACACACACACACACACACACACACACACACACACACACACACACACACACACACCTCTCTCTCTCTCTCTCTCTCTCTCTCTCTCTCTCGCGCGCACACACACACACACACACACACACACACACACACACACACACACACACACACACACACAACGAGTCAGGAAGTCATGCTGTTTGTCGCTGGGCCGACAACGGATACCACATCAGCGTTTTGAGTTAACGAGTCGATCAGGCGTCTTGTCAAGCCAGGCCCCCCTCTCTCCTGATCTTTTCGCAGTTAGACCGCTGCCAATTGTAAACCCTCGGAGGAAACTGTAGACGAGTGTCAGTTTTTTGGTTTTGTTGTGTGTGTGTGCGTGGTGTGTGTGTGTGTGTGTGTGTGTCGTGTTGTGTCCTTATGTGTGTAGCTACTGTGGTTATGTAAAAAACAACCAAAAATATAGATTTGAACTGCCCCCCCTCCACCCCCCCCTCCTCCCTCTGCTGCAATCGCTGCATTGCAACTTTGTCTTCAGGCTACGCGAGCCTGTGGTAGGTGTGGAGAAGCAGGAGGTGGGAAAAAGGGAGGTGGGGGTGAAGAAAGGCGGTAGTGGGCCTTTTTTTATGCTGACAGCGGTGTGTGGGGGTTTCCGTGACACTGGGTTGACGGCCCACTCCTGGGACACCCCGGCGGGCAAGTGTTAATGTATGTAGGCCAGAGAGCGCCTGACTGTCTCTCTCGCGCGAGCGCGCATGTGTGTGTTTGTGTGTGTATGTGTGTGTGTGTGTGTGTGTGTGTGTGTGTGTGTGTGTGTGAGAGAGAGAGAGAGAGAGAGAGAGAACAGAGAGAGAGAGAGAGAGAGAGAGAGAGAGAGAGAGAGAGATTGTGCGTGTGCGTGTTTGTGTGCGTGTGTATGTGGTTGGTGTTGGTGTGTGTGAGCGCGCGCTGGGGATATAGTCAGAGTGTAGTGGTGTGTGTGTGTGTGTGTGTGTGTGTACGCGCGCATGTGCGTGCGCACATGCAGGTATATAATGCTTGAGGGAGTGTGTGTGTAGTTGGGGGGGGGGGGGGGGGGGGGGGAGGGATGGAGGAGGAGAAGTTGTGTGTATGTGGGCGCGCTCCTGTCGCAAGATAAGATATTGGAAGATAAAGAAGAAACCTATGTGCCGAGTCCAAAGCAGTAGTGTACATCGACAGACTGACAGGCAAATGCATCCAGTGGGTTTGAAGTTTTCGTTTTTGTTGGTTGGTTTGCTTTCTTTCTTTCTTTCTTTCTTTCTTTCTTTTTCTTTTTTTTTTAAACTGTTGGTACCACTGTATCCTATGATTAGTATGTACATGGGTTTTTCTTTTTCCTTTTTTTTATATTTAAAATTTTCAAGTTTACTTTATTTTATTTGATTTGACTCCCATAGTAAAACAAGTGCATGCCCACAGCGAGCGACTGGTGTCGCTTGCAGCACCCAGTCACCTGGAACTCCTGCAGCCACAGGGCACAGAGGGCAGACAAGGAAAGGTCCTGATAATTATTCTGTGGATGGTTGGTTCGTGTTGGTTGAAAATGGAAGAACTTGTACTCGTTCCATGTGTCTGATATTTGCGTGCGGGAATTAAGAAAGTTTCCTTATCTCGTTGTATGTGCCTCGTGTTAGAGAGAGAGAGAGAGAGAGAGAGAGAGAGAGAGAGAGAGAGACAGACACGCATCGATCTTTCTATTCAGCCTTTTCCTCTCAAGTCCCCTACACACTTCAAAAAGAACGCTGCACCGGTGACGCAACGCTTTTCCTCTCCCCACCTATCCCCTTTTCTTCCCCCACCCCCTCCCCGTTCCGTGCAGACCGTGCTGCACGTGCAAGGTCGACGCCTCCCCCCCCCCCTCTCCCTCCCCTCCCCGTGCGCTGAGGCGTGACTGCACTGCACGTCTAATTGGGCGGGCGGGGTGGGGTAAACAAACCGCCCGTCGCCGACCACCCACCGTCAGGCCCCCAACGACTTTACCGTCTGTCCCCCCCCCCCCCCCCCCCCCCCCCCCCCCCCCCCCCCCCCCCCACTGGGTCGGTCGGTCGGTCGCGCGGCGTCTAAAAGCCCCCCTTCCACGGGCTGCGCCGCTCCTGCTGCTACGAGAGAGACGCACAGGCGAAGAATCCCGTTACCCTTTTCTGCCTTCCGCCTCTTTTGGGGGTGGGCTGAGAGGTGTCATGGGATTAATTAATTAGTTAATTGACCGCTCCTCCCACACACACACGTGCCAGAGAGAAACGAGCAAAGGTGTTTGTGGCGAGAGGGGGAAAATAGAAACAGAAATTCTACAACTGTGTGCCGTGGTTTGAGAGAAGCTCTTTCTTGCATGTGAATATATCTGTGTATGTGTATAAGCCGTCACCAGCAGTTAAGGGGAAAAAAAAAAGAAGAAGCCATCGATGCATGCCTTTTGTGACGATCCTAGCAGTAGTATGCAAACCCACCGACGATATCCCGTTTAAAACACAGACTGGCGATTGTTGCTGATTCAACTGCCGACACTTCAGTGTATGGGACTCCAGCCTGGCTTTCAGGTCCGCCAGTTTCAAAGACGATAGCTGGCATCGAAACCATTCGCTTCCCCCTCCTCCCCCCCTGTAGTCCTTCCCTCCCCCTCCCCCCCCCCCCCCTCTCCTCTTCATGTGCACCTCTCCCAACTCATCCACTACTTCACGGAGGGGGTATATGATTCATTAGCCCACACTGAAAAGTTTCATGGAAGAAATGCTTCAACAAAACACTCACAGTCTCCTCCAACAAAACACTCACAGTCGTCCTCCCCCACCCTCCGATGCCCCTACCTTAACCCCCGCCCCCCCACCCCCACCCCGACCGCCCTCCCCAGTCATTCAATCACTGTTTGGTTGTAGGATTTTTTTCTCTTTTTTTTTGGTGCTTTTTAAACCGGCAGACTGGCTCTGCAGACACTTGGTATGTTTTTAGGAGAACTTGAACTGGAGTGATCGATGACTCACCTTTACAGGTGCTCGCTCCGCAGTGATCATTTGTTGAATTGTGATTTGTACTCTTGAGGGAAAAAAAAAAAGACTGCCTGTCACTTCGGCGGAAGCAGCGGACTAGCTAAGAGGACACAGAGAGAGAGAGAGAGAGAGAGAGAGAGATTAGCTGAGAGGAGGAGAGGACGAAGAAGTGTGCCTGAATGCGAGTTGAACGCTCAACTATTTGTAGGCTCGTATGTCACTGATCCTAGCGGCGAGCACCATGTACATTGGAGGTATATATGAACAGAGCCCCACACAGCCATTGAGATGCTGGGGTCATGTCAATGTGCCCCCGTCTCATTGTGCCCCCCGTCTCATTGTGCCCCCAAAATGCCGTCTCATTGTGGACCACGTCTCATTGTGCCCCCGTCTCATTGTGGCCCCCGTCTATGTTCGCAGGCTTAGTGATACTCTATAGATCGAAATCTTTCTCTCCACTAATTTTTGTTATTTCAGCAATAAACTATTTTAATTCCCTGCTGCATAGCGTTACCCCGCTATGCGTTACGCTACTTTGGGTTTGTTTGTTTTTTTAGTGGGTCAGCCTTCGGGGTGGGGTGAATCTTTCATGTACCACACTGAACGCTGTGTTTTCAAAGTTTGGCCTTGAGACGGGGGGACAACGAGACGGGGGCACAATGAGACGGGGGCACAATGAGATGGGGGCAGAATGAGACGGGGCAGAATGAGACGGGGGCACAATGAGACGGGGCAGAATGAGACGGGGGCACAACGAGACGGGGGCACAATGAGACGGGGGCACAATGAGACGGGGCACAACGAGACGGGGCACAACGAGACGGGGCACAACGAGACGGAGGCACAACGAGACGGAGGCACAACGAGACGGGGGCACAACGAGACGGGGGCAGAATGAGACGGGGGCAGAATGAGACGGGGGCACAACGAGACGGGGCACAACGAGACGGGGCAGAATGAGACACACTGGGGGCACAATGAGACGGGGCACAATGAGACGGGGCACATTGATACGTACCCGAGATGCTTCAGGAGCAACGGGCTTTGGATTGTCGGTGGAGACAAGTCGCGGTGGTCATGTCAATGTGCCCCCGTCTCATTGTGCCCCCGTCTCATTGTGCCCCCAAAATGCCGTCTCATTGTGGACCACGTCTCATTGTGCCCCCGTCTCATTGTGGCCCCCGTCTATGTTCGCAGGCTTAGTGATACTCTATAGATCGAAATCTTCTCTCTCCACTAATTTTTGTTATTTCAGCAATAAACTATTTTAATTCCCTGCTGCATAGCGTTTACCCGCTATGCGTTACGCTACTTTGGGTTTGTTTGTTTTTTTAGTGGGTCAGCCTTCGGGGGTGGGGTGAATCTTTTCATGTACCACACTGAACGCTGTGTTTTCAAAGTTTGGCCTTGAGACGGGGCACAACGAGACGGGGGCACAATGAGACGGGGGCACAATGAGATGGGGGCAGAATGAGACGGGGGCAGAATGAGACGGGGGCACAATGAGACGGGGCAGAATGAGACGGGGGCACAACGAGACGGGGCACAATGAGACGGGGGCACAATGAGACGGGGGCACAACGAGACGGGGCACAACGAGACGGGGGCACAACGAGACGGAGGCACAACGAGACGGAGGCACAACGAGACGGGGCACAACGAGACGGGGGCAGAATGAGACGGGGGCAGAATGAGACGGGGGCACAACGAGACGGGGGCACAACGAGACGGGGGCAGAATGAGACGACACTGGGGCACAATGAGACGGGGCACAATGAGACGGGGGCACATTGATACGTACCCGAGATGCTTCAGGAGCAACGGGCTTTGGATTGTCGGTGGAGACAAGTCGCGGTCATAAGACCTCTCTCCGTGGGAAAGAATGTCTGCTGTCGACAAAAAAAAAAAAAAAAAAAAAAAAAAAAGATTTGGAAACTTGATGAGATGATTGTCTTCATGGAAAGAATGTAGTATTTTGGTGATTGAAAAGATAGAGAAGTTTTTTTTTTTTTTTTTTTTTTTCATCAGAAAATCAGAAAATGAATAGAGATTTGGGGTCTGTAAACTCGGAACGGATCGTTGTCAATGTGAGGGCCCGTGGGTCGTCTGTATGACCTGAAAAAGGAGTTTGGGAAATGGGCGAATGAATTGAGGTCAGTGTGACCTTGATATATTTTCCAGCGAGAACAATATCAACACTTTGTATAAAAGGGGCGTCTTGTTGAATAACATCTGGCAAAAAGGAAAAAGAAAACAAAAGAGAAAGATTAAGGCTCCCCCCCCCCCCCAACCCCACCCCCCTTGCGCCAAGGAAGTGAGGCACTAATGGAAAGGTTTTTTATTTTTAATTTTTAATTTTTTTAATTTTTTATTACCGGGGTAAGAAATTGAGAATCGTACTCTATCTAGTCTTGTTGTATTGACAGAAAGAAGTGAGATGTGTTGTAGAGTGGGGGCACGTGTGGTCTCTGTGTGCATGGGACTGTCGTGTCACTACTAACTTTTCCACCGGGGAAAAAGTAAAGCAGGACAGCTGAAGGATTCATTGTCAGTGTTTTCCGTGAGGATCATCCTTGCTTTCCTTGGGAAAAGAGCGCTAGCCACTGACTGCCTAATAAGCACTGACTGCCTAACAAGCACTGATTGTCTAATTAGCGCTGATTTCAGGAAGGATAGCTGTGTTTCCAGTTATTTACCGCGGGGGACAGTTAAACACAGGTCAATGAGATAAGATTTTTCAATCTCTCTGGTCCCCAGCGCGTACTGTAGACGTGTGTGCGCTGGTGTGTATTCATCAGTGGGGTGATGCCAGCGTGTTAATTAGAGAGTCCGGGACGTGTGTGCAAGCGTTGGTGTGTGAGTGTGGTGTGAGAGAGAGTGAGTGTGTGTTTGTGCGTGCGTGCGTGTGTGCGTGGGGGACGGGGGAGGGGGAGAAGGTGTTATTGTTTGTGTGTGTGTGTGTGTGTGTGTGCGTGTGGGCGTGCGCGTTGTGTGCCTGCACATATGTGTTGTATTTGATGGTCTTGTTCTTATTCTTGATCCTAAGTCATCTTCTGAACATTCACGCACGCATTCACTACACACACACACACACACACACATCACACACACAGACACACACACACACACACACACACACGTGCACACTTACGCCCGCTCGCTCCTACGCACATACATATACACATGCATGCATGTGCACGTACACACCCACACGTGTGTGCACATACATGCATACACATGAACGCACAAATGCATACACACACATGCGTACACGCCCACATACAAAGACACACACACACACACACACACATATATGTACACATATATATGCAGATACGTGTGTGTGCTCACACAAACCCACAAATTACACACACACACACACACACACACACACACACACACACACCACACACATACACATATGCACACGCACTTCTGGACATGCGCACATACATGCAGGCACACACATGCACACACGCGCGCGCACAACACACACACTCACATGCGCACACACATACACAAGCGTGCACACACGCATATGCACACACATACACACACATCGCGCGCGCGCGCACACGCACACACATGGGCTTGTGCCCACACATCCATATACACACGTGTGTACATTCACTACACACACACTGTCAACCTCGGGTGATGTCAGTGGAGGAAGGACTAGCGCACAGCCCAAACACACTCACAGCTTGCTTACAATCTCATTCATATATCATGCATTCGTCACATCAAACCACTAGTAAAGTCTATAACTTTACTACACATGATCGTAGAACGAAACATCAATGCATATGGAATCAAACAAAATAAAACATTCTCTCTTTCCTGAACTTCACAAAATCATTTATCTAAAACATCATTAACTAACCCGGGTATAAATAGATTTCTACTTTACCTGGCCAGGTGATCTTAACTATTCACGAATCACTGTCTTTTCTTTTCTTTTTTTTTCTTTCTTTTCACTGTCACTTTCACAAGCACGACACAACTG
>CM031618.1:26702185-26704685 GCA_018398815.1 Conus ventricosus
ATTTTTTTCTTTTCTGTGTTTTTAAATAACCCCCCCCCCCCCCCCCCCCCCTTTTTTTCTTGGGGCTTCCCCCTTCTTCCCGTCGTCTGACGAAATTCCCCTTTTTTGTTTCCCCTTTTTATCCTGCAGCTGCCCGTGCCATCGTAGTGCTTTATAAGTGCTCTTCGCTCTCCCCCCTCGTCCTTTGCGAACTCCCCCCCCTTTTTCTTTTGTGGGGTTGTTGTGTGTGTGTTGGTGTGTTGGGGGTGTTGGGAAATTGTTTTTCCCAGTCTAACATCGGTCTTTTCCTCTTCTCCCGCTTTCTTTTGTCTGTCTGTCCCCTCTTCCTGTCTGTGTGTGTGTTGGTGTGTGTGTGGTTTTTGAAGTTGTTTTCAGTCTAACGTCTCTCTCCGCTGGCTTTCCCCCTCTGTGTGGGGTGTTGTGTGGGTGTGTGTGTGTGTTCCCCTCTCTCTCCTCTTCCTCCCCCCTCCCTTCCCCCCCCCCCCTCTCTCTTCCGTGCGCGCGGCCGTGGTGCAAACCTGTGCATTTTATAAGTCTTTCCCCCCCCCCCCTCCTCTTTCCCCCCCCCTCTCTCCCCCCCGTCCCCGCATTTTATTAACGAAAAAACCCCGTCGAAATTTTATAGGTCCGAAGGGGGTCATCCCCCCCCACTTTCATATTCTCTCTTTCTCTCGCAGTTTTTGTGTTGTCTTTTTATCATCCCCGTCTGTCCCCTTTCCCCTTTCTCCTTTCCCAAATCCCCGGAGTACTGAGGGGGGAAAAAAAGAAGCAACGTTTAGAAGGGGGACGGGGGATTACCGCCAAGGGCATCAACAAACAAAGACCAAAAGGGAAATTCTTTCCCTGTGCTTTTTTTGGTTGGCTTTTGCCTTGGGGGTAACTAAACCCCCCCCTTTCCTTTCCCACTCATTTCTGTCGAGCCCTTTCTCCCTTCCCCTTCCCCCTTTCCCCCCCCCCCCACCCCCCTCCCCCCCCCCTTCGCCCTGATACTGTGGGGGGGTCCCTACCCAACCCCCAACGTTTTTGGTTTTTTATCCTCTGAATGCCTTTTTTATTGTCAACCCAAAATGCACTCCCCCTTCAAACCCCCTTCCCCCCCCGTTTTTCTCACCCTCATTTCTCACCCTCCTCGTCCCCTTTTCCCTCTTTTTTTGGCCCCCCCCCCCCCTCCCTCCCTCCTTTCCCCCCCCCCCCACCCCCCCGCCCTGTCTCCCCCCCCCCCCCCCCCCCCCTTCTCCGGCCGCGTTGTTTTTTTTTTTTTTTTTTTTCTTCGCTTTTCCCTGTTGGAGCCCTTTTTGGGGTTTTCACATGGGGTTTTATAGTTTTCCCCCCTCTCTCTCTCCCCTCTCCCCTGTCGTCTGTCGTCCGTCCTTTCTCCCCCTCCTCCCTCCTCTCTTTCCTCTTTTTCTGTCCCGTCTGTCTTTTTCCCCTTTTTCTTTCACTGTCCTCCTCTCTCTCTCCTCGTCTCTCCTCCCTCCCCTCTTTTCTCCTTTTATCAACCCCAACCCCCTCTCCCCTCTCTTTGGTTTTGGGCCTCGTCTTTGCCCCCATCCTGTGTGACCGGGGGCCCGTGTTCGGGTCGATTATTTTTTCCCCTTTTTCTGTTTCAGGGATGCACGGGGGGGTAGTTTCGCACTCTGGGATCTAAAGGGGTTTTCACTGTTTTCCCTTTTGGGGGGAAATGCCAGAGAAACATGGGGTTGGGTCAGCCCCCTCCCCAAAAAGGGCCCCTCTCGGGGTCCCGTCTGTCTGTTCCGTCCCGTTTGTCCGGGCTGTCTGTCCCGTCCGGGCCCCCTCTCCCTCCCCTCTTTTCCCCCCTCTCTCTCCCTCTCTTCTGGGTTGGCCAAATCCCGTTTTTTTGTCCTGTCTGTCTTGTTTTTCCCCTCTCTCTCTCGCTCTCTCCCCCTCAATTTTTCTCCTCTCTCTCGCTCTTCCCCTCTTCTGGGCTTTTTTCCAGAATCTCTCTGGTTTTTTTTTTCTGTGTCCTGTCTTTTTGCTGTCTGTCCATCTCTCCTCTCTCTCCTCTCTCTCTCTCTCTCTCTCCTTGTTTAAAGGGGAAACGAGTCGTCATTTTCCTCGCTGTCGTCTTTTTAGGTACTTTAAAGGCTTATCGATCGTCATCCCTCTTTTGTCGTCTTTCTAGGGGCGTTTAGGGTGATCGAGCGTCATTCCCTCGTTGGCGTCCCAGTAAATTTTGGTTTTACAGCGTCAGTCGCTTTGTCTGTCCCCCTTTTTAGTACGTTTAGGGGATCGAGTCGCAGTTTGCTCGGGTTTTGGGCGTTTTTTAGGAAAGTTTACTGATCGAGTCGTCATTTGCTCGGCTGTCTCTTTTTAAGGAGTTTAGGGGCCGAAACGAGTCGTCAGTCGCCTTTTCTGTCGGGCTTTCAGGTACGTTTAGGGTGATCGATCGTCAGTCCCCCGTCCCGTCCCTCTTTTTAGGGACTTTTGGGGTGATCGATCGTCCTCGCTCGTCTGTCGATTTTGGTACTTTTGGTTTATC
>CM031618.1:26710252-26750252 GCA_018398815.1 Conus ventricosus
AAAAGAAAACCATTTTCCCCCCTCCAGAACAAAATATTATGGTATTAATCCATTGTGTAAAGAATGCCAAAGAGGATGAACACATTTTTTTGCTGTGCTGCCTGTTTCAGAATTTAAGAAATGATTTATTCCCCTAAATATCTAAAAGCCCATGCTGTTTAAAGTTGTAATGGCTCATGCAAATCGGAACGATTTATTTGAAGAATGTTTGCATATATTGTATAAGCATTTAAAGACGCACTATACTTACTCAGCTAAAGTATTCTTAGATTACCAGTCGGAATGGATTAATGCTCATACTGTAGGTCATTTGTATTATAATTGCTACTATCGCTGTTTACGCAAAAGTGATTTCCGTGTTTGTACCCCCTTCAGTAAGGGGCTATGGCCTATCTGATAAACTTCGCTTCCGTTCCCCCCCCCCCCCCCCCCCCACCCCCCCCCCCCCCCCCCCCCCGCTCCCCCCCTTTGTAAAGAGCGGATGATCTGGGGTCATACAGGACCCCCCCCCCCCCCCACACCACCCCACCGTCCGTCTCCCCCCTTTGTAAAGAGCGGAATGATCGGGGTCATACAGCCCCCCCCTCCCCCCCGGCCTGCTCCCCCTTTGTAAAGAGCGAATGATCAGGGGTCATACAGCCCCCCCCCCCCACCTGCATCCCCCTTTGTAAAGAGCGAATGATCAGGGGTCATACAGCCCCCACCACACCTGCCTCCCCTTTGTAAAGAGCAAATGATCAGGCGTCATACACCCCCCTCCACCTGCCTCCCCCTTTGTAAAGAGCGAATTGTTCAGGGGTCATACAGCCCCCCCCCCCCCCCCCCCGCCTGCTCCCCCTTTGTAAAGAGCGAATGATCAGGGGTCATTACAGCCCCCCCCCCCCCCACCCTGCCCCCCCCTTTCGTAAGAGCGAATGATCAGGGTCTACACCCCCCCCCCACCTCTCCCCCCTTGTAAAGAGCCGAATGATCAGGCCTACGCCCCCCCCCCCCCCCACCTGCCCCCCCGTTGTAAAGAGCGAATTTCAGGGTCATACAGCCCCCCCCCACCACCTGCCTCCCCCTTTGTACAGAGCGAATGATCAGGATCATACAGCCCCCCCCCACACACCTGCCTCCCCCCTTTGTAAAGAGCAAATGATCAGGGGTCATACAGCCCCCCCCCCCCCCACTGCCTCCCCCCTTTGTAAAGAGCGAATGATAGGGGTCATACAGCCCCCCCCCCCCCCCCCCCCCCCCCCCCAACTGCCTCCCCCCTTTGTAAGAGCGAATGATCATGGGGTCATACAGCTCCCCCCCCCCCCACCTGCCTCCCCCTTTGTAAGAGCGAATGATCTGCCTCCCCCCTTTGTAAAGAGCGAATGATCAGGGGTCATACAGCCCCCCCCCCCCCCCCCACCTGCCTCCCCTTTGTAAAGAGCGAATGATCAGGGGTCATACAGCTCCCCCCCACACCTGCCTACCCCCTTTGTAAAGAGCGAATGATCAGGGGCCCATACAGCCCCCCCCCCCCCCCACCTGCCTCCCCCTTTGTAAAGAGCGAATGATCAGGGGTCATACAGCCCCCCCCCCCCACCTGCCTCCCCCCTTTGTAAAGAGCGAATGATCAGGGGTCATACAGCCTCCCCCCACCTACCTCCCCCTTTGTAAAGAGCGAATGATCAGGGGTCATACAGCCCCCCCACTGCCTCCCCCTTTGTAAAGGCGAATGACAGGGGTCATACAGCCCCCCCACCTGCCTCCCCCCTTTGATCAGGGGTCATTACAGCCCCCCCCCCCCCCCCCCCCACACACACACACCTGCCTCCCCCATTTGTGAAGAGCGAATGATCAGGGGTCATACAGCCCCCCCACCTGCCTCCCCCCTTTGTAAAGAGCGAATAATCAGGGGTCATACAGCCCCCCCACCTGCCTCCCCCTTTGTAAAGAGCGATGATCAGGGGTCATACAGCCCCCCCCCCCCCCCCCA
Organism: Conus ventricosus; assembly: GCA_018398815.1. Lineage (NCBI taxonomy): Eukaryota > Metazoa > Mollusca > Gastropoda > Neogastropoda > Conidae > Conus > Conus ventricosus. Next base: position 26,712,222 of record CM031618.1, read on the forward strand.
CCTGCCTCCCCCCTTTGTAAAGAGCGAATGATCAGGGGTCATACAGCCCCCCCCCCCCCCCCCACCTGCCTCCCCCCTTTGTAAAGAGCGGTATGATCAGGGGTCCTACCTCTTCCCCACTCCAAAAAGAGTATGTATGTATGTATGTATGTATGTACGTACGTACGTACGTACGTACGTACGTACGTACGTACGTATGTACGTACGTACGTATGTATGTACGTATATATGTATGTACGTATGTATGTATGTACGTACGTACGTACGTACGTATGTATGTATGTACGTACGTACGTACGTATGTATGTACGTATGTATGTACGTATGTATGTATGTATGTACGTACGTATGTATGTACGTATGTATGTGTGTACGTACATACGTATGTACGTATGTATGTATGTATGTATGTACGTATGTATGAATGTATGAAAGTACGTATGTATGTATGTATATATATATATATCTGTGTATGTATGTATGTATGTATGTATGTATGTATGTATCTGTGTATGTATGCAGGCATTTCGAAGTGTGTTGTACACTAAGGGTTAAAGCGTGCGGTATGTTGTGCACTCTATCGGAGGAACGATCTGATTGTCTTAGCAGACCCCCTCGACCGTGCGAAAGCCTTCCTCTATCCCTCCCCCTCCCCCCCTCCCTCCTCCCTCCTCCCAGTCAGCAGTCAAGGTCAGTACGGTCGCTGACAAGACTGAGAACGCCCTGAGATGACACAGGGGAACACACAATGCCGTGTCATGACATAGGGGAACACACACTGCCCTGAGATGACACAGGGGAACACACACTGCCGTGTCATGACACAGGGGAACACACAATGCCCTGAGATGACACAGGGGAACACACAATGCCGTGTCATGACACAGGGGAACACACACTGCCGTGTCGTGACACAGGGGAACACACAATGCCGTGTCGTGACACAGGGGAACACACACTGCCGTGTCATGACACAGGGGAACACACACTGCCGTGTCATGACACAGGGGAACACACACTGCCCTGAGATGACACAGGGGAACACACACTGCCCTGAGATGACACAGGGGAACACACACTGCCCTGAGATGACACAGGGGAACACACACTGCCCTGAGATGACACAGGGGAACACACACTGCCCTGAGATGACACAGGGGAACACACACTGCCCTGAGATGACACAGGGGAACACACACTGCCCTGAGATGACACAGGGGAACACACACTGCCCTGAGATGATACAGGGGAAGACACAATGCCCTGAGATGACACAGGGGAACACAACTGCCCTGAGATGACACAGGCGAACACACAATGCCCTGAGATGACACAGGGGAACACACACTGCCGTGTCATGACACAGGCGAACACACACTGCCGTGTCAAGACACAGGGGAACACACACTGCCGTGTCATGACACAGGGGAACACACAATGCCGTGTCATGACACAGGCGAACACACACTGCCGTGTCATGACACAGGGGAACACACACTGCCGTGTCGTGACACAGGGGAACACACAATGCCGTGTCGTGACACAGGGGAACACACAATGCCGTGTCATGACACAGGGGAACACACACTGCCGTGTCATGACACAGGGGAACACACACTGCCGTGTCATGACACAGGGGAACACACACTGCCGTGTCATGACACAGGGGAACACACAATGCCGTGTCATGACACAGGGGAACACACAATGCCTGAAATGACACAAGGGAACACACAATGCCCTGAAATGACACAGGGGAACACACACTGCCTTGAGATGACACAGGCGAACACACAATGCCCTGAAATGACACAGGGGAACACACAATGCCGTGTCATGACACAGGGGAACGCACAATGCCGTGTCATGACATGGCAATGCACCAACTTGGGTGTCGTGATGGAAAATAATCCTGGGGGAGGGACGGGTGGGGGAGGGGGGAGAGGGGGGGGTAGAAAGGAGGGAGGGAGGAACCAGAAAAAAATCTTTCTGCGTCGGACACTTTGGAAGATACAGAGCCAGGTGAATCACATAAACCGGTGTACTGGGGGGAGGGGAGGGGAGGGGGGGGGATATAATGTTCGCGCTACTTGACACTGGACACGTTGGCGCTTGTTGACGGTCCATCATTGGCGCTTTTCGACAGCGAAACTCGCGCTATGACGGTTCGTGTTCTCCAAGGTATTCGCGCTTTGGGGCGTCTCCGGCCTACGCCGACATCTCTCTCTCTCTCTCCCTCTCTTTACTACAGCCACTCAGTCTTGGGGCGCTGAAGAAGAGAGCGGCGCCTGATTAACGACAACAATCTCTGCTACGTAGCCGGCAATCTTCGGAGGCCCAAATTGAGGAGACGGCGGATAAAGAGGGGAGCTGGACTTTTAAATTAGGGCGTTCTCACTCCCGACAGCTGGAAGTGATTAATGCTGAACTTATCAGAGAGAGAGAGAGAGAGAGAGAGAGAGAAGAAAGAAAAAAAAAGTATTTTCCACAACAAAGTGTTTTGCTTTCACTACAGATTGTTTCGGACAGAGTCAGCAACACTATTATTTGCTTCAAAAATGACCGAGACCTTTCTGTACATACCCTGAGAAATTTTGCATCCCCCCCCCCCCCCCCCCCCCCCCCCCAAATCACCTTCCCCTCGCAAAACCTTTTGGGATTTGGGGAATGACTTTGAGGTACATTCCAGAAAAAGTCGGAAGGGGTCGGTGCTACACAGGCTCCTTTGGAGCGTCAGGTTCTCTAAGACACCGTCGTCATGAAAGGCACACGGAACAGGGCAACATCGCCATCACCACCTCCATCAGCTTTCCCTTTTAGTCAGTCACAGCTCCTCCCATCCCCATCTCTCCGGCTTGTCTAGCCCCCGTCTATTCTTTAAGTGACGTCTAGTCGGGGGCAAGGGGGGGGGGGGGGAGGGGGAGGGGTGGTTTTATTCATCTCAAGGGCTTATAATAGCCATCATCTCCGTTTGAACTGTCCTTGCCTTCAAGTCAACCCTGATGCTGTTTTCACTGTCCTTGCCTTCAAGTCAACCCTGATGCTGTTTTCACTGCCGTTGCCTTCAAGTCAACCCTGATGCTGTTTTCAGTGTACTTGCCTTCAAGTCAACCCTGATGCTGTTTTCACTGTCCTTGCCTTCAAGTCAACCCTGATGCTGTTTTCAGTGTACTTGCCTTCAAGTCAACCCTGATGCTGTTTTCACTGCCGTTGCCTTCAAGTCAACCCTGATGCTGTTTTCAGTGTACTTGCCTTCAAGTCAACCCTGATGCTGTTTTCAGTGTACTTGCCTTCAAGTCAACCCTGATGCTGTTTTCAGTGTACTTGCCTTCAAGTCAACCCTGATGCTGTTTTCACTGTCCTTGCCTTCAAGTCAACTGTCACACTGTCACTTTTGCACACACGCATTCATGACAGCATTTGCTCCATACGCACACACAATCCCTCCAATCAACCAAAAGGTGCACTACCAAATGTTTTTTCTTCTCCCCTCTCCTTCGGGGAAAACACTTAACTAAATCACGTCGAACAACTAATAAACAGATTCTATACATGCATCTCTCTTTCTCTTCACACCAAGAGATAAATCAGGTTTCAAATTGAAATCAATACATTCACGATTCTATAAAGTCATGGCCTTCACATAACATTGGCCCAAGATCCAGACCAGGAGAATAAATAATTCCTGCAATCATGATGCCATACCTGCATCAGAGATAAGACTCGCCCCATACTGTCATGATGCTCTGTCTGCATCAGCAAACGTGTCGCCCCTTGAATTCTCCTGTCACTGGAGAAATGATGAGAACCGACTCCTCTACCTAGAGTCTTTAATTGCTGGGGCTGAACTACCGGTGTGTTCCCCACACCATGGCCATCGTTAACCACCCGTCTCAGAGGAGGATAACTGACGGAGTGAAGAGTGAAGGGCAAAAGGGTGAAGGGCTGAAACACGAATAAGGTTCGTGTAAATAACCTGCTTCCCAATTCAACATATGGATTCTTTCTTTCTCTTTTCTTTAGGTTTTCCCCTGTAGCTTTCCCCAACTATCTATGGCTCACCTGGTAATGACTGGTCAGCTGTGAGGACACCTTGCCCAGCTTCCTGACAGGTTCGAGTCTCTAGGCCATCTGCTGGGCTAAAACTGATTCTTTCCTCCCTCCTCCTTGTGAGTGCATACTCAGTGTTCAAAACACATGACCAGCACCTTACCAGCCCTTATTAAACTATCTCTCAGTGGTCACTTTCAACCAATGACCATCCTTGTTCAATTAATGAATAAATCTCACAATTATTTGGGGACGCCCGCTACACTAGTCAAGCCACATGAATATTCTTCCTTTTTAGTTGTGGCATGGGGAAATGATTCATATCACTAAACTACACGTGATGGAGCGTCACATGCCTTGATGTGAGGGCACGTCACATGACATCAACCCTGATGCTGTTTTCACTGCCGTTGCCTTCAAGTCAACGCTGATGCTGTTTTCACTGCCGTTGCCTTCAAGTCAACCCTGATGCTGTTTTCACTGTCCTTGCCTTCAAGTCAACCCTGATGCTGTTTTCACTGCCGTTGCCTTCAAGTCAACCCTGATGCTGTTTTCACTGCCGTTGCCTTCAAGTCAACCCTGATGCTGTTTTCACTGCCGTTGCCTTCAAGTCAACGCTGATGCTGTTTTCACTGCAGAGAACAGTAATATGCCGACTCTAAGCCACTTTCACCCTCAATCAGTTTTCGGGCGAAAGTGACCTAGAATCAGCATATTACTGTTCTTTGACAAGTAAGACTTCAATAACCAAAAATAACGATTATCTACAAACAAACATACTGTGCAGGGTTATCCGTTTTTAATACTAATTTACTAAAGTTTTCAGAGAGTAGCGTAGGGGAAAGTAGCCAGGACTGAACACGCCCCATAGAGTAACGTAGGGAAAAGCAGTTGTGGCTGAACGCGCCCATATACACGGTGGGTGCACCAGGCTATCCGATTACTTCGCGGTATGTTAATTACAGCGTGGGGAGAGCCCTGACAAAGCCCGTTAAGGTTAAGTTGCCCTCAGAACAGACAGACAGACAGACAGACAGAGAAGAGAGACAGAGAGACAGACAGACACGCACACACACACACACACACATACACACATGCACACGCACGCACACACAAGCACACACACGTGCAAACGCATGAACGCACGCACGCCACACACACACACACACACACACACACACACACACACACACACACACACACACACACACTATTTAAAAAAATGTGTCCCTGGTTTACAGTGGCATACCCCTCACCTACGGTGGCGTGCTCCTGTCTACATTGCAGGTGTGCCTCCGGCCAAAAAAATCAATACTGCTGCACTTATCCCCACCCCCACTCCTTCCCACCCAGCCTGCCCGGTTACAACATATGACATCAGCCAACATTGCCCGCGTGGCGGCGCTCTTACAGCCTGGCCAATCATCGAGTTAAGCGTATGCTTCCGGGCGCTCACATGACTAGGTAACCCACACATTCTTTCGCTGACAGTCAGACGAGCAGGACGGTTTACTGTGCGGTGGGTGTGTTATTTTAATAACCGGTTTACCGAAGAACAGAATTGTGTATCTTAAAGGTTTGTTGGCTTGTTGAAGACAATATTGTTGACAAAGATACCACAGCTAGTTTTAATACGTGTTTGGCTATCGATGAGATTGTTCGAAAGTCGGCCGAAGCAAAACAAACCATCACGCGTTGATTGTTGGGAGCTGGCTTGAGACAGCTAAAGCCATGTTTTTTAAACATGGCGTTCATTTCTTAAGGCGGAGGTAAACACGGCTAATTCGTATGCTAAAAAACTTATATTTGAAACATTTTTGCTGTTCCTCCAAGTAAAAATGTTCCTAGTTTGTATCAGAGTTGATTGATTGTTAACTACAGATTCAGTGTTCATGTAGCAAGCTGATCTGTGTTAAGATGTGTATACTTTTCTACTTTTCTAATTCTAACTAGTTCATCTGCCTTCAAGTGTGTCCTTATGCAACTGAATGGCGATTTTCGAATGTTCTGGCAAACAAACTAGATAGGGCTAGGCAGACCTTAGTACATCTACCAGTATGGAGAGGAGTAGTGCGTAGCCGGGAGGCGGCCTGTGGGGAAGTCAGCCATGCTATAAATAGCCGTTTATACATGAACGGCTATTTTTAGCAGCAAGAGGCCTGTGGGGAAATCCGCCTTGCTATAAATAGCCGTTTATACATGAACGGCTATTTTTAGCAGCAAGAGGCCTGTGGGGAAATCCGCCTTGCTATAAATAGCCGTTTATACATGAACGGCTATTTTTAGCAGCAAGAGGACTGTGGGGAAATCCGCCTTGCTATAAATAGCTGTTTATACATGAACGGCTATTTTTAGCAGCAAGAGGCTGTGGGGAAATCCGCCTTGCTGACTGCTACTATAAATAGCCGTTTATACATGAACGGCTATATTTAGCAGCATGAGTCTAACAGGATGTAGTGGTGCTCGTAACTGGGACAGATGTGCCCCACCCCCACCCCACGCATGCACACCTCTCCTCCCACCCCCACCCCACGCATGCACACCTCCTCCTCCCACCCCACCCCACGCATGCACACCCCCCTACCCCACTCCACCCCACCCCCCCGCATGCACACACTCAAGTTCCTTCTAAGTTTTAACTTAAGTTACCCCAAGTTACTTTAAGTTCTTACCAAGTTACTTCTAAGTTTTTAATTAAGTCGCCCCAGGTTCTTAATAAGTTCTTGATCAAGTTCTTAAGTAAGTTCTTAATAAGTTCTTGATCAAGTTCTTGATAAGTTCTTGATTAAGTCATCCTCTATGTACAACCAAGTTCTTTATTTAAGTTATCTTATAATTATCAAAAAAATACAATCTATGTTTTTATCTTAAATAGTAAATGTCTTAATATAGTACACACACGCCTCAAAAAACGCGTCATCGTTGAGGATGTCTTGCTCAGCGTTTTCTGCATAGATCTTAAGGAAGGTCTTACATCCGAAGCAACCGCATTGATTACAATTCGGGTCTATGGAAATGTCTTTTATAGACTCCAGGTCTTTATTTATTGACTTCATCATTTTATAATACGCCATGATCTATTTTTATAAAAAAATTTAAAATATTATTCCATTTGAAATGGATCAAAATGATGCTTTGTTATTGGCGGTTTTGGCGTGCTGTTGTCTTTCTCTGTATTTAACGGTTCAGATTTTTTGGTTGCTTTTGTTTCTGCTGCCATTGTGTATATATTTTATAACCGTAATAACAGCCCCCAGCAGCAGCAAGGGCGCCAAAAATGGCAACAGTTTTAAGTTCAATATACCATGAAGACTTTGGCGCCCTTGAATCACATGGAGTTTTTATAGCTGGCATTGAATCAACTTGTTCTGGCGTTGGCGGCGTTATGTTTTCATGATGAGTCATATTCTGTAACATTAATTTTTTTTGTCTGTTCCACTCTGCTAATTTTTTTCCTGCTTCAACACGCCCAGGATTTTTAATGGCCTCCACCTGATTCAGCGTTTTCTGCTGATTTTCTGGCTTGGTTACTTTCTCCACCTGATTCAGTGTTTTCTGGTTCTGATGATTTTCCAGCTCGTTCATTTTGAAGGGAAACAAAATCTATATGATTAAAAGTTATTAATCCCATGATCGCTGGCGATAATAATGTTCCAAATCTGTAATATAGATCACAGCCTAGAGACTCTAATGTTTTAGTTAAAACTGGATCCTGCGTTTAAATCATACGTAAGATCTTGTTCAGAATCAATGGGAGCAAATCTACCGATAGTTTAGTGTACAAACTAAGAACCGTTTGCCCACACTTTTCACCATTCTAGACCCTAGCTGCGCTTCATACTGTTATGATACTTTAAAATGTCTTGTGAAGACATCTGTTGAATCTGTTCTATGCTGAATTCAGTTCCGAGGAACTGTTTTGTTTTCCCACATGCTGCCAAAGAATACAGCCTCTCCTTTTTGGGCATAATAGCTTGATCATCAACTTGGTCATTCATAAGTTCGGGAAGGTTTAGGCTGCCTTGTAGCTGTAGGAGATCATCGCTTGTTCATGTTTTTTATTAAATTTTATTTTTATTTTTAAAAAATGAGCACCGAAAAAACTATTGCCAACCTTGTATACCATTCTGCTGTTATTGGAGGCCTAAGTGTAGGATACTCAATGCTCGGTAAAAGCTTGTTAAGAATTAAACCAGCAGATCTTGGCAAACTAGACTTTGAGGATTCAGCAAAGCTGATTGCTATCATTGCAGCTTCGGTTGCTACGAAAGATTTTCTAGTCAAGCAAGGAATAATTCCAGACAGTATAAATATGTAAATAAAAAAATACATTTATAAAAAATGGCTTCACTCGCAATAATGATAGGCGGCGCTGTGGTGAATGCGCTTGCTTTTAGCGGAAGTAATTTCGCATTTAGTAAACTGCGGGATGACGGCGAGAGAAAAAGACATAACAAAGCTATGGAGCAACTAGCAGCTGCACAAGACGCCTATGAAAAGCAGAGACTTGAGCAGTTAGATTTTATTAATGACACACTGAAAAAACAGGGGCATGCAGCTTACACATTTAAAAATGTTGATCAAGCAATAAAACAATATTATCTTGTAACAGGCAAACCAATCGAGACATTGCCCCCACCAAAATTCAGTGACTTTTATCAACCATCAGAAAAACAAAAGATGCAAGAAATCGGTTTATTGTCGTAGGTATGACCGTCGTGTATTTTGTTGCACATAATATTGGCTGAGTAAAAAATGAACAAAATTTATTATTCGCCAAAAGGATATTGGAAGGGAATCACAGCAATTAAAAAGCTAAGCCAAGCAGCGGGAGTCAGTGAACAAACAGCAAAGGAATGGTTATCTAAACAAGCGATTTGGCAAATTTATTTACCTGCGCCCAAACGAATACAGAGACCACACTTTGTGAACACAACTCCAAACGACACCCATCAAATGGATCTTCTATATTTACCCTCTGATAGGATTAGACGGAAAAGATTTAAGTACGCACTCACAGTCATTGACATGGCTTCAAGATATAAAGATGCGGAACCATTAAACACAAAAGAGTGCTTCTGCTGTTGCTGTTGCCATACAACTGATATATCAACGAGGCCCCCCTAACTTTCCCTCGCATGATTCAAGTCGATGATGGAAAAGAATTTAAAGGCCAAGTGAATCAATTATTGTTGAAACATAGAGTTACCATTAAAAGAGGCATTCCGGGAGTTCACAGATCACAGGCTTTAGTTGAAAACTTTAACAAACAGTTATCTGAAAGACTTTTCTCCTACCAGTATCACAGAGAGCTGATTGACAATTCTCGCAACACAGAATGGGTTAGAAGACTGCCTCAGTTTTGCGCGCAATGAATAATGAAGAATTTAAAGGCCTAAAACCAGTACAGGCAATCAAAAGAAAAACAATAAATGTTGTTGAAGGAGAGTCTTCATCCGGCAAACTATTACCGTTTGGTTTAAAAGTAAGGTACCTTTATTTACCGGGGAAGCAGAAGGGGACACTCGCATCAGGGCAACAGATCCAGTTTGGAGTGTTGACCCGTACGAAATAAAAAGAATTGTAAAGATGAATCCGCCCATTTATTATTTACGAGAAACTAACACAACAAAACAACCAGCTCCTCAAAGATCTTTTGTGAAGGAAGAACTCCAGATAATCCCACCAGGCACAGTTCCGCTTTAATTAATTTACGGTTCTCAGTGCCCAATTGCATATGAAAACTCTGGATTAACAAACACCCGTTTTGTGTTTGTTCTATCTAATGACTTCTTTGTTACAACTGTTGTGTTGATCTCATGTAGATTAGATCGCAGTTTTACGTTGTCATGATGAAAAGTCTTATTGCCAAACAATGCTTCTTTGTAGTTGTCATGTGATATGTTTGACTGCACAACGCTGCGGGATATTCCCTTTGCTTTCTTAATGATTTTCTCCTGGCTCGAAATACTGTACATTTTTTACCTTAACCCCACATACTCCTTGATCACCTTTCCAGATAATTCATCCTTCATCTTTCCTAAAACCTTCTTGTTAGTAATTGAATGTAAAGGCGACTCTTTAGGGTAATCGGACGTGTCATACCATCCCGCATGTCCTTTAGCTACTTCCATTTCCATGTCTTATTAGATGTCTTCAGTAGGGATATCTATAACAAAACTATCTGTATCTGTGTAAAGTACTCGGGACTCAGGATACGAGGGCTTAAAGTAGTCATAAAGAAACTCTAACATCAAAAGCTTTGATAATTCTAAAACAGTAAACCCAAAAAAAAACAGGTTTGTCTAATTTGACTTTCTTTTTCTTCATCATTATGCCAAAAAGCTGATCATGAAATCTTCTGAAGTCCTGATAATTAGGTTTTGAAGTCAGCTTAATTGCTTCGTTCTCTTTGGTGACCAATCTAACATCTTTACGCTTGTGCGGATTCTCCATAGTCTTTCCGAAACAGCTGTTGTTCATCAGCTTGAAAAAGTCTTTTTCTGAAGCATCTGTGGATTTAGTTCTAAGATCAGTGTTCTTCATGATGTATGGTTTCATGAACTGTTCTTGATCAAAAGCAATTATGCGATGAACTGCTGTCAACTTCAAACCATGTCTTAAATAAAATTGTAGAAGTCTGTAATGACAGACATAATTTTTTTTGCCTCGAAGATTAGGCACAAGTTTAGGCGGTTCTCTTGGATCCATCTTTAGACTTTCTGCTGCTAATGGATAGTCATTATGCAGGTCATGGAGTTCATGAGGATATTCTAAATCAACTTCTAGAATGAAACCACGCTGCTGATCAGGCGTTAAACTGCTCAACCACTTTAATGCCTTTTGAATATTTTTCGGATCGCACCTGTGTACATTTTAAAGTTGCGTAATGGAAGTGATTGCGCCATAGCCCAACCATACAGTATTGTTGCATCTAAATACTAAGATAGTTAGACCTTTTACTTGGATCATAGTCGCCCAAGTATTTGTTGTTTGCTTTACAGTAATGATGCGACGCCATACTAATTCCTCCACGCAATCCGTTTTCAATCATCTGAATCATTGGTAGGTCAGACAATAAATCAATCTGTACTCTAGTAAACTTTAAGAAAGCATCCAAACTCATCCCGGGCGCAGAAATGTAATGCGCGGGATCCAGGCTATAATGTTTCATGCAGGTCTTTCTATAATTTTCAAAGACGTCCGCCAACAAACATACATCAGCCATCAAGTAGGAGTCATGATAGTCTCCCATCGTTTTACACTCTAACTTTTGCACGCATCTTGAGCATGCTGGTAATGCGGAGTCGCTGATGTCCTTTCCTCTAAGACTAGAAAAGAACGCGCCTTTAGGTGGAAGTGTATCTTCGTCAAACCTTTCCCAACTGTTCATGTATTCATAAGGGTAAACACCCTTTCTAACAAGAGTTGAGTCAAAATATTTTTCCGTTATTGGGCAGGCCTTTAAGGACATAGCCAGTGCCTCTAATGAGCCCATCATGTGTTGCATAGAGTCGTAGAAAGACATGTTATTTAAAGTGAAACACATGTACTTTTCTGATGACTGTGCAATGCATGCTACCCTGAAGGCGCTGGTTTACTGCTTGCATTATAAGGTGAGAGTCATAACCTCGCAAGTTGTGAAAGAATACAGGCAGCTTCCATGTCTTTGGATCAAACTTTAGTTGAAGATTGCATTTACTGTGCGCTGCACCTCTAAACTTCCCACTAATGTGATCATGGTCTCTTACTGTGGGGTTTACACTCTTGGGCGTTAGCTCTAAACCGCAAATCCAACAATGCGTGGCTGAGCCATACTGTTGTTGGTCTTCAGGCGCCATTATGATTTCAGATAAGTTTAGATTATTAGAACAGGCGTTACGCACTTGCTGCATGCGTTTTAAGATGTTTCTGCAGCATCTGGCCCTCTATATAATTCTGGCTCTGAATAAACGCCATCCGACCTGACAAAATGAAGGCAATATGAACAAATCTGTGATTACTCATTAAGACTGTTTTTCGAAGTTTTTGTGGTGCTGGTCCTTCATAAGGAACAATAAGCGACTCGAAGTCTGCGTAAACTACGTATGGAGAATTTTGCAGCCGTTTCCAGTTCTTAAAACATACTTTAGATCCTGAGGGGGCGTAGTTAGTTCTGTCTTACAGTCTACAGAACTTTTACAATGTTTTATATGTTCAAGCGCGCTGAGCGTTGGAATTCTTGTTAAACATTTTCTCAGAATTCTTGTTTATGTTCATGCTTTGAAGTATGCGCTAATAATCTGCTCATTGTGCGTATCATGTGTAATGGGGCAGCCCTGCTGGCGAAAACATTAGGAGTAAGTCCACATGACTTTTGGCTGGTTCGCCTATTGTTGGACTGTTCTTGGACACTTTAATTGGCACCAAATTTGTTTCCTCATCCCATGGTATACATTAACAGTTATTGGTTTGTTTTGTTCTTCAAACTGATCAATTGGTTACACTAACAGAAAGGATATTCCATTGAGTTAAGATCTTTGGTGTATTGCCGATAGTTAGTCACTCTCTCTGCGTGTTCGCGGACATGATGCAGCCTTGCAAGAACGCACCACATGAAACATTTGTCGTCTGAATTTTTATGTTTAAACTGCTCTCTTTAAAACCAACTCTCGAGGTAGCGGAATGTAAGCCTTGCCTACATCGGTGCATACTTAGACTGTTTTAATCTGATCTCTAGGACTTCGCCCTCTGACCAACCGGAAGCCTCTCATTTTAGCTTCTTCAGCGGCAGCAGTCAAACTGTGCAAGCAGTTCGTCTGCCCAACCGGGTGTTAAGTCATTACGAGAAAGAATAGTCTGTTGTTTAGTCGAGAACCAGACTTCTAGATTTTCTTCATTTATTGTTACATAGTCGATTAAAACAGCTAACATTACTTTAACTGGCGGGTCTATTGTTAGTTTGCCTGGAACTTGAGAAATAGCATGAACAACACTTGCCTGTACGTTTGTTGGGTCAATGACTTCTAAATCAATATCATTCAGTGCTCTTGATAAACGCTCTCTCTCGAGCATTCCTTCAAAAAATTCGTCTTGTCCTTCATATATCTTAGCCATGCTGTCTTTCTTTTCTAAGCCAACATATTTATTTAAATTAAAAAAAATACAACGGCTTAATCAGAATCAATATCGACGGTCTTTTTGCGCTTGGACTCATAAACTAAAGTTAATAACACCTTTTGGTGTTGTTAATGTGAGCTGTTTAGAGCAGAGTTTAATGTCTCGTTTACTTTTTTTAAGCATTCCTTTTTTATCTGCTCGAGCGTTGGCTGTTGAGAAAAAGTTGTCCCCGCCTTTCTTTGAAGATCAAACTTTTGTCTTTTGTAGTCATCAAAATCGGCCTGTAAACGATTAAATTCTTCATCCGTGATGTTTGAGTCAACTAGCGCTTTATTTATTGTCAGTTTAAAACGAACTAAGTTTAGCTGTTATTAGTTGAACCATAGCTGTGTGCTTTTGGAGTTTAGTTTTTATTTTTTTTGCTAGCAGCACCTACAGCTAATGAACACAGCCGAGAGCTAAAGACAAACCGCCTAGAGGTAAAGCTGGCCGGTGCGCCTATACCGTTGCTAAGAGAACCAACACTCGTTCCTGCTGATAGAGCAACTTATAGTCGATGCCCCGTATTAACATATGTAACAGCATTAAAGGCAGCAGAATACCTTCGTTTGGTTTTGCTGTATTTTGAAAGGTCTTGCTCTAGTTTTTGTTGCATTTGTGTAATGTTGGTTAATCTGAAGGTTTTTAGTTAGGGCTTTCTACTATCTCTTCTTTTGGCGGCGCTGTAGGCACATTTGGATAAACCTGAACAGACATGCTTTTTTAAATAAAAATAATTTAGTATTACTACATCCTTTTAATCTGTTATTTACAATATTCAGCTGCGCATCATATAATAAAAACAAATGTACATTAAAGCGGTTTATCGGCTTCTTCTTCTTTATCAATTTGAATGTTTATTACGTCTCTCACAGTTCTCTCCGCTTCCATGCAACTGATTATCCTCTGTTGACCTTAGGTCAATCCATAAACCGTATTCGTTGTTAAATAATCATCAAGCCTAACATTGTGAAGATGTAAATCTTTAGACACAAGGTCAACTGTTGGATTTCTACACCTCCCGCCTCCAAACAGTTTTCTTATTTCATCAAAATGCTGATAAGGTTTAAGCCCGCTAGCGTAGATTGGTTAGGACTACCCTCAATCGAACATTGTACTTTCGTTATTTTTGGATTAAAAAACTTTTCACTTGCTCTTTTAAACGGTTCTTCATCTTCGCACAGCAATAAAATACCTTTAAGCGATCTTGCTGCAACACTAAAACTAAAATTCCATATAGTGTCTGCCCTGCTTCTGGGATATGTTGTATGATGAATCACTCTTTCGTTAATATATTGGGAAATGTGAATGAATATTGGTGCGCAATCAGCTCTGCTAAATTAGAGTTGCTAACAACGTCAAACTCTAACGAGATGTCAGAAATGCTGTACTTTGCTTCGGTGTCTGTTGATCTGATAACCCGTTTGTTTCATTAAAAGTTAGTTCATATGACAATCTGTCTTTTAATGCTCCTTGAAAGTATGGTGCATGCGCTTTTAACAACTCAAAATCTAAGGGAATGGAAAAGCGATTTCTATACGCAAAATTTACTGCTACATACTTTTTGCCGTCTTTAACATCTGCGGCGCCTATTCTATGTTTTAGTGCTTCTTCATTTTCGATTCCTTGAAACGCAAAGTCAGCCCTTTCATTCCCGGTTAGCCATAGATCAGAATAGGTTAAAATATGTCTGCATTGTGTAAAGAAATATTTCTTGCCCCTCAATTTTTATAGAAATTTTCTTAACAATTGCCCGTCCCAGATTCTGTACAACTGTCCTGTTTGGGTCTGTTGTTGAATCGAGTTCTATTTGAAAGTAAGCCGCCAGAGCCTGGCACAATCAATTCATCCGCTCCTAAGTCTGGAAATTTGACAGTAAGAATTTGATCTGCATCAATAGTAGATGGATTATTTGGAACAATAATATTCGTTTATTTCCCTTCACGCCAAGGGCTCTTTCAGTTTTCTATGCGGGTTAAGAATCGAGCCATATGTTTGCTCCGCCATTTTTATGAAGCAAAATAAAAAAGTTAATTATTTAAAAACATGGCAGGAATTGAAGGCGAAGAAGATTATGATGTTTTTGATCGTGGAGACGATATGAGTGAAATGATCCCTTTGACACGGCATCGCTCAATGCGGCATGAATTAACAGAAAGTAAGGTTAAATCATTTTACGAAAGTTTAGGCCAAGAACCTCCCGAATTTATAGACCCAAATGATTTTGAATTAAAAGATGATCATTTGTCTGTAAAAAACGAACAAGGGCAACTTGTTCGGCTTACAACTAAACCAGACCCATCAAAGTTTTTAGCCGTGGGTTCAATTAGAAATAGACTCAGTGTGAAAGATCCAAATCGCCTTGCATTGCTAGACCAAAATTAGATAGGGATGCAGTTGCTAAACTTCAAAAACACACTACAAGAACTCCCGACAGATAACCAAATGCAAAACATGGAACTTAAAGAATTAAATCAATCAGCAGGCGAATTAATAAATACAATAGAAGCAGAAACCAGTTTTTCAGAAGAAACAGCGTTAAAAACAATTAATGATTCCCATTGCCTATGCGAGAATTATTAGCCCTTGATCGTACTTTAAGAAACCATCAGAGGCGAATTAACAAACAATTTAGCAAAACTAGGTGAACTAGATGGGCATATAAAAGAGAAAAAGAAAAACTCGTTGAGGCTGATGACGCCAACTTAGGACCTGATATTAAAGAAAGAATAACCAAAGACTAAAAGATCTTGAACAAGAGAGATCAGCAAGACTAGAAGTGACGACTACTAACCGGGACCAATTACGAACTCAAGTGAATAGAATAAGAGAAACTATCGAAAAAATTTATATGAAGACGCAACGCTAGCAGAACGAATAAGAACATTGTTTAGAGAGCAGGGAGTCACATTGGCAAGCGTTATAACAGCCTTAGGATTTGCAATAAGTACACTGGTGATGGCTATTACAGGCGGCGGTGGTCAAAGTTTAGTGCCTCCATCACCATCTCCTGATAAATCATGGGTAAAAAAAACAGCTTGATCATCTTGCGAGTTTATTAAAAAATTAGCCGGTAAAGCTATAGACTCTTTACCGGGTATATTAGGAGGTATTGTTAGCTGGCTTTTGTCTACTGCAAGCAAAGTAGTTGGCTTTATGGCCGAGCACTTATGGACATTAGTTCTCGTAATAGTTGGGTTACTATTTAGTAAGATAAAGACCAAGTAATCCTATGCCAGTTTAATCCAAGAACAAGCGCTGTCTTTTCATATTCATGGTCATCGCGAACAGAGCCCGCGAGCTTTGCTGAGTCTTCAATGACTTTGGGGTTTGGACTTCGGGGATTGGATGACTTAATCTTGGGTGTTCTTTTATTGTTTGTAATATTACTGGCTCAGAATTTATGTCGTTTTTCCCAACCTTCTGTTCATTGCCTGCTATAAGAATTTCATTATTATAGTTTATTATTATTCCTACCTGGAGTCTAAGGTCAGAAGGCAGCATGTATAAACAGTGCCAACGGCAAAGTCTACTTTCGATCTTGCGTATTGTAAAACATTTTGGTATCTTTTAATACTTGAAGGTAAATCAACTGTAGAATTAATGGCGTCCTCTTAAATTTGCTAAGTATTGTTTTTGGGCGTCAAAGCCAGTAGAAGGATCAGTATGCTCGATCTTGCCTGTGCTTGTGAACCTAGCAAACACCAAACGTAAGTACGAATAGAGTCGTTTATTCGTTCTATTCCCGCTCTAGTTAGGCCTTAGAAGTGTCTAAGATAAATGTTGTCCATGCTGTTTTATGCTCTTGCTCTATGGACCCGAGGTGACAGTTGTGCCTGAGAGAAAGATGTGTAAGGAGGATTCCAGTCATACTTATACTTCTGTGCACGCCCCAATAATAAGGGGTGCCTAAGCATGATTAAGATCAGACTTTGTCTAAAGTCTGTCTTGGTGTTAATATTGAATTCGTTACAGATTCTTTCAAAGCCTTCATGTCTATTCGGTTGCTAAATGGATTAAACGGTTTGTCATTGGTAATGGTGCTTGCAGTTCAGTCAAAATACGTCTGAAGGTGTAATAGAAATGAAATCTATACACTGACCTAACCAAAGGATCAGGATGATTTAATGATCGGCATACGACACTCCACACCCAGTTGATGCACAAAACACAGCAAAGTTTAACTGTTCTGATAAAACTGCATCGGATGACTAAACCACGCTTTCGGGATGCGGTCGTTTTTAATAGGAGGTTAAGATATCTGTTTAATGGAGTACTTACCTTTTATGAAAGGTGTCAGTCTGGGTCACAGAAATGTCGAGGGTGTCAGTTGTTATATTTTTAAGATTGTAGTGCGGCCCAACAGAATATTTTGCATCAGTATATTTGAATGCACCATTTTTAATTTGTTTTAAAATAATGTTTGTAACAATAACAACTCAAGACCGCCCTTCGTTTTTAGAACATGCTATTAATAACGAATGCGGAACCAGAACGGTCGCGCTCCATGAAATATTTTACAAAGTCGTATGGTTTAATATAAGCAAAGCCAAGGAGAATAACAAGATTCTAAAAGTTACCAAGCAGGGACCAAAATTAGCCAGTTAATAATACCTGATGGTTATTACGGGTTTTGCTCACTAAAAGAAGCAATGAGTAACTTTGACATTACTCTCAAATTAACAATGGCAAATCTAAAAACAATGTTAACATTCAAGCCTGAAGAAGTATCTTACTTTTTTGATAGAGAGCTAGCTAAAATGTTAGGCTTTACAACTGGCAATCTACCCACTTATAGTTTTAGTGCTGCGCCAGATGAAACTACTTATGAGGGGAAAGTCCGCTCGATCTTGCATTACATTCATTACTCTATGTTCATTTGGATGAGCTGAGCACTGATGAAAACTTATATGATGGAAGGCCCTCAACTGTTTTAAGAGCTCTTCCATCAGGGAAAGCTGCATATTGCGATTATGAAATTATACAATTCCCTAATTTACAGTTTAAAAGATTAGTTTGTGGAGGGTCGATCATTTAATATAAAAATTGCAGACAAAGCGGGGAAAGTTGTGAAATGTGATAACCTGCACATTGTTTTGGAAATAAAATAATACGCTACTAAAAAATAATGTCGCGTGGGCCAGAAGAACCAGGAGTTACATTAGCGCCTGTGAGGTGTATAACCTTAGAATTAAAGACCTTGCAGATGTGCGGACTTTGAACAGAACGGTGAGATAGGCGCTTTGTATGGTTTTGAGTACACTAAAGATGGTGATTATAAACGCAAAGAGGTTGGCGACACCAAAAAGTTTCCTAAACTAGAACAGCTGCGCAATCTAGAAGCAAATAATGTGGCCAGTATGAATATAAAATAGTTCGAAAGCCTGACTCAAAGGCACTTAGAACCATATTTAGAATGGGACATAAAATTTGAATTCATAAGCCCATTTACATTTTTTGGCCGTCAAAAAAGTTTCAGAAAAGCATTCAACTCTGGCCCTTTACATGTAAGTCTTATGCCAGACGACAATAGCCGGAAAGAGATTGAAATAACGCCGTATGGAAAAAGCAGTACATCCTCCACAGAAAAGAAACAGTGTAAAAAAGCTTCTACAAAATTACAGTTCTTTCCAAGCAGAAAATTAGGAGACACGTTCACAATGATATTTGAAATTTCTGTCTTTAAAGATGTGGAGAGGGATGGGTTGTGGGCGTTAGTGATGACCTTATAAAAGGAATTAATATTAGCTGGCAAAACTTAGACGTTAAACGCCTAACGTTGTTGTCGTCGTTCTTCACAATGGCGAGGATATTAAGATCATAACAACAAGCAACAAAATCAATGTTGACTTAAATAGAACAATCTTACAGAACTAAATTGGATTAATCTTACACATTTAGGCCTCATAGGGTTTTATTATACTGAACAAGTTTTGACGGAGAGTATGATAAAAATAATAACTGGATTAGATTAAACTCTGTTATAAAACTATGGAGCAGTTAAACTTTATGACAAAAACTCCTCATTGCTCATTGATTTGTGGGCAGACTGGTTGTGGAAAAACAATATTTATCTCGACCTGTTACAAACAGTTTATCGTTATAATTTTAATCATATTGTGGTTTTCTGTCCAACACTTAAATGGAACAAAGCATATCATGATAGAAGGTTTATATGACAGATGAATGACATATATTTAGTTAATCCTAGCCATAAACGAGTGAGTGTTTAGAACAGTTTTATAGACTGTTTGAAGGAACGCAGACACTATTTATTATAAGATGACTGTTCGGCAGAAAGAGACATAGTAAAAAGAGAAACACTTTGTCGAAACTAGCTTTCAGCGGAAGACATGCTGGATAAGTGTGTGGATTTTATGCCAGAAATATAACTCGGTTTTAAAAGACTTTAGAGAACAGTTAAAGACTGTAGTTTTATTCACATGAAAGACAGAGACTCATTTGAAGAATGTTTGCGCGAAAATGATGTTATTGAAAATGACCATGAAAAACATAGGATTAAACAAAAACTGAAATCTGAAAAGTTTAGTAAATTAGTATTGAAAACGGATAACCCTGCACAGTATGTTTGTTTGTAGATAATCGTTATTTTTTTGGTTATTGAAGTCTTACTTGTCAAGAACAGTAATATGCTGATTCTAGGTCACTTTCGCCCGAAAACTGGTTGAGGGTGAAAGTGGCTAGAGTCGGCATATTTCTGTTCTCTACTGCCGTTGCCTTCAAGTCAACCCTGATGCTGTTTTCACATGCCGTTGCCTTCAAGTCAACGCTGATGCGTTTTCACTGCTTTAGAATTATGACTCCTTCTCTGGCCTTTTGGCTCGGTGTAGCAGTTACCATGATCGCCATGGAAACATACCATTATGACTCACGAAAACACATGACTCATAAACAACAAATTATGACTCACGATAGCATGTAATTCTGAGTCATGACTACAGACGACATCAACACAGGAAAACAGATAATGACTCATTATGCCAACGTAAAAACACAATGATTGTGACACACGAAAACAGACAATGATCAACACTTAAAACAAGATAGTCATAACGAATTATGACGTGTGAAAACAGAATTATGACAGACGAAAACGGACAATCAGACTCCCTGAAAACTGAAAATTATTATACCACATGAAAACAGACACGTACGACTCAAGGAAAACTAGTACCTTCGACTAACGCGCCACGCACACTTGCACCAATGGCAATAAGCGCACGACCGCTCTGCTCAGCACAAAGAGCCGGCAGCCGGACACAAAAGGTCAGCAATCCCTCTTGTCCCCCTTGCCCACGGGTTAGATTAGGGTCCAAGGATGTTGTTGTTCTCCCTTGCGACTCATCTCTCCGTGTCTTCAAACCGCAAGAAAACAAAAAGTGAAGCACTGAAGTTTTCCCCTCAATGACCGTCAGCACGTGACAACAGCCATTACCCTCCGCTCAGAAGTTAGCCTGTTTTACATCCGTGTTCCTTGGTTGGTTGGCTGGCTGGCTGGTTTGGTTGGTTGGCTTGTCAAGCCACATCACGCCAAAAACTCACTGACCTCATTCTGACCACCCTTTGTGACCACATGGGAAACGGCCCGTACCGACAAACCAACCCTGGGGTGGGAGTGAGGTGGGGGGGGACCGGGAGGAGGAGAAGGAGCGACCCAGGGGCAGATCCCTCTCAAAACGACGAGTCAGGAACGGTAGGGCAAGACTATACACATTCTCCAATGAACATGCACGCCATTCTTTTACCAACTAATGATCATTAATTTATAAACTAATATTTATTATCTTCTTGGAATTAAAACCAAAAAATACAAAACAAAAAACGCAAAGAATTTATCCATTTTTCAATGACCCCCCCCCCCCCCCTTTATTTTTTCTTAATGCATGGACGTAACTCTTTCAGTTCGTATCTACTATTACTTCCCCTGCCGCTGTCAAAAAAAAAAAAAAAGAGCATTCATGCACGAGCAATGTCGTTGATCTCGCGGAGGATTGTCTCTCCTGAGCTCCCTTCTACTTATCACCTTTTGGGGGATGATCATCACTTTTTTGCTTCTCTCCACATGAAACGACAATGACAACCTTTGAAGACAGGCATTCCCGTACAGTGTCGGCGTCAGGTTATCGCCCCTGCCACATCTCACCCCCCCCCCCCCCCCCTCCTCCCCTCTCTTGCTCTAACAGCCTCGATCCCCACCCATCTCATTCCCCCCACAACACACCCCCACCACCCTCTCGTCGTCGTCCCCTGGCAGTGCGGACTGTGGGTGTCGATGGAAGATGCACTAAAATGACTGGCACACCCAAGCTACGTCACTGCTGATGAATAATTCATGACGATGACGCCCCTCGCACTGCCGAGCCTGGCCACGCTCTGTGTGTGTGTGGTGTGTGTGTGTGTGTGTGTGTGTGTGTGTGTGTGTGTGTGTGTGTGTGTCTTCCTCCCATCTCGTTTTTCTCCTTCCATCCTGGTCTCCTCCATACCTCTCCCCACTTTTGTCTCCCTTTCTTTCTCTCTTTGTCCCTCTCATCAACATAAAAACGTTGATGGTCTGTCTTCCTTATTTTCTTTCTTCTCCCCCACCCCCTCCCCCCGAATCCCTCACCCTTCCCTATCCTATCTCCCATCTCCCCCCTTCCTTGCTTCCCTCCGTCCTCTCCCTCCCACCTTCCCAACCTCTCTCTCTCTCTCTCTCTCTCTCTCTCTCTCTCTCTCTCTCTCTCTCTCTCTCTCTCTTCGCATTTCTCTTCCCCTTTCTTTCTCCGTCTATTCAGTTGTCTGACTGTCAAGTCCGTCTGTCGATCTCCCTCTCTCTGGTTGTACGTGTACGTGACTGTAGGTGAGTCGGTGTCGTCCCCCCCCCCTCCCCCCCCCCCCCCCCCCCGACTCCTCCCTCCCGCCCCACCATCTCTTCCCCCCCCCCCCCCTTCCGCCGTCTTCTGGAGGGACTCTTTGCGAGTCACATTTCTGTGACCTGGCCGCCGCCTGGCCCTTCGTTAACAAGAGGCAGCCCTTGGTTTGTCTTCTGCAGCTTTCGCCGGTTAATACAGGCAGATTTGCCGTTTCCCTCTTTCGCCGGTTAATACAGGGAGATTTGCCGTCTCCCTCTGCAGTTCTTTCCAACTCTTTCCTCCCATCTCCCCCTCCCCCTCCCGTCTTCTCTGGATAAATCTCCAGAGAAAAAACAGTTCACACAGCAACATCTTAGAACGGTAAGTTCTTGTACCCGATACCCATCCTTTTCGCTGTTGTTGTTTGTTGTTGTTGTTGTTGTTTTTCTTTCGAAGTTCATTAACATTTTTTTGTGGTGAAAAGCTTACGGAATCAGCAGAGAATAGACCAAATAACTTTAACCAAGTAAAACTGCTGATAATCCACAGGAAGCATTCTTAGTCGACGTCGAAAGGGCTGTTTTTGTTTTGTTTTGTTTTTTATTCTTAACACGACCGCTGTAATGATCTAGACATCTTTTCTTTCTTGCCTGTTCTGCCCACCTACGCCCCCCCCCCCCCCCACACACACACACACACACACACTCTCTCTCTCTCACTCTCTCTCTTTCTCCACTTCCGTATGATTTTCTCCAAATCACTGATGTCATGAAGAGATCTTTCATGCTTTAATTCTACACATGCTTCCCATACACAGCTGAGGAACATCACAAGGTGGAAGGAGCGACGGGAAAGAGAATGTGTGTGTGTGTGTGTGTGTGTGTGTGTGTGTGTGTGTGTGTGTGTGTGTGTGTGAGAGAGAGAGAGAGAGAGAGAGAGAGAGAGAGAGAAGAGAGAGAGAGAGACAGACAGAGAGTGAAACACGAGAGAGAGAGAGAGAGAGAGAGAGAGAGAGAGAGAGAGAGAGAGAGAGAGACAGACAGAGAGAGAGACAGAGAGAGAAAAACACACAGAAACAGAGAGAGAGAGAGAGAGAGAGAGAGAGAGAGAGAGAGAGAGAGAGAGAGAGAGAGAGAGAGAGAGAGAGAGACAGTGAGAGACACACAGAGAGAAAAACACACAGAAACACGGAGAGAGAGAGAGAGAGAGAGAGAGAGAGAGAGAGAGAGAGAGAGAGAGAGAGAGAGAGAGAAGAGAGGGGGAGAGGGGGGGAGGAGAGAGAGAGAGAGAGAGAGAGAGAGAGAGAGAGAAAAGAGGGGGAGAGAGGAGAGTGACAAAAAAGAGAGAGAGAGAGAGGGAGAGAGAGAGAGAGAGAGAGAAGGAGGAGAGAGAGAAGGGGGGGAGAGAGAGAGGACAGACAAGAGAGAGAGAGAAGAGGGGGAGAGAGGAGTGCAGCAAAAGAGAAGAGAGAGAGAGAGAGGAGAGAGGGAGGAAGGGGAGCGAGAGCCACCACCACACCCCCAAAAAGTTTTCATATGTCCCAGCTAGACCCGAACACTTTCCAAAACCCGGGAAAACCCATAGTTTGGCAGGGGGAAAAATTCCCCATCAAAGCAACAGCATTTTCAGAGGGGGGAAATTTGCGGTTTTTAAAAAATTCCTGATCGCTTCTTCACTGAAGGGCTCATCGAAACCACGTCCCCCTGTTTGGGCACGTGGACGGGACTGCCTGTTTTGGGGACACGTGAACGGACTGCCTGCTTTTGGACCCGGGTTAACAGAACTGCCCGCTGGGACACGATGGCAGGACTCCCGCTGGGGCACGAGGGAACGGGACTCCCCTGCTTGGAGCACGATGAGACAGGACGCCTTTTTGGGAGCCGAGGAAGGACTGCCTGCTTTGGAGCACGTTTCCCGGACTCCCGCTTTGGAGCACATGGACAGAACGCCCGCTGGGAGCACGATAGACAGACTGCCCCGTGGACACGAGAGACAGGACCCCCTGCGGGGAAAACGATGAAAAACCCTGCGTGGAGCACGATGAGACAGGACTCCCTTTTGGGGCACGTGAGACAGAACTGCCTCCCCTGGGACACGATAGACAGGACTCCCCTTCTGGGAGCACGATGAACGGGATGCCTTCTGGGGAGCACATGAGACAGGAGCCTCCGCCAGACCACTTACATCCCACGGCGGAAAAGTACCATGACCCACTCGGCCCATGCCGATGGGCCTGTCTCTCACCCCGAAAATGAAAACAAAAAAAAAAAGAAACTGGTTTTTTGCACAAATTGAAAAAACATATATTTTTTTTTTTATTACATCTCTCTCTCGTCTGTCTCTGTCCTTCTCCCCTTCTTCTGCTCTGTCCCTTAGGGGGTTTGTGTGTGTGTGTGTGTGGTGTGGTGTGTGTGTGTGTGTGTGTGTGTGTGTTGTTGTGTGTGTGTAAATACATACACTCTGTCTCTTACCTAATTTTTTCAGATTCTGGGCCCATGATTCAGCATCTCCGCCCCGATCCCCGCATCTCTGGGGCCACGATGCCAGCATCTCTGGGCCCATGACCCCAATCTCCCCCCACTGATGTCAGATCTCTCGGCCACGATACCACACTCTCGGCCACTGAACCAACATCCCCGGGCCCCTGATCCCTACTCTCGGCCACAAAACAGCATTCTGGGCCACTGATGCCAGCATCCCGGGCCCACTGATTCACATCTCTCGGCCCCTGTACCACATCTCTGGGCCCTGTCCCCGCATCTTCCCCCACTATACCAGCATCTCTCGGCCACTGATACCACATCTCTCGCCACGTCCCACATCTCCGGCCACTGATGTCAGCATCTCTCGGCCAGATTTCAGCATCTCTCGGCCCACTGATGTCACATCTCTCGGCCAGTTTCCACTTTTCCCGGGCCCATGCCGCTCTCTGGGCCCTATGCCAGCATTTCTCGGCCACTGATGCCACATCTCTCGGCCACTGAGCAGCATCTTCGGCCACTGATGCCAGCATTTCCCGGCCCTGAAACCACATCCTCCCACTGAGCCAGCATCCTGGGCCACGGGCCCCAGAAATTTCCGGCCACTGTACCGCACTCCGGCCACTGATCCAGCATTTCTCGGCTGTTGAAGCAGTCATATCTCTCCCCCCAAGATGTCAGCAGTATTTGGCCCTTGAGTCATATTTCTTGGCCACTGATGTGGGCCCCATTGGCCGACTCAGCAACTCTCAGCCACTGTCGTCCTTCTGGCACTCCTCCTCATCGGCCCAACTGCAGCCCGTGATGCCCTTCTACAGGGTGGCCTGGTCTCTGGCAGCGGGCCCCGACGCCCCGCACCGTGATCCCTTCCTACAGGAGGGGGTGAACTTGCCAGCCCCCGGGGGGCTCGGCGCAGTGCGCGTCCCCCCCTCTGGTGGTTTGGTGCACAGTGCCTGGGCTGTTGGCACTGGCTACGAGGGTTTTGAGAGAAAGAAGTGGGGGGGGGCGCTGAGGGTGGAGGGAACCAAAGGGACTGGATGGGGGCAATCATGCCACGATGGACAGCATTAGAAACAAAGAGGAGGAGGAGGGGGAAGAGAAAGGAGGAAAGGGGGAGGAAAGGGGAAGGGGGAGGAGAAGGAAAAAGAGGAGGAAAGGGAAAAGGGGAAAAAAGGGGCAAAGGGGGGAGGAGGAAAGGGGGATGAGAAAGAGGGGGAAAAGGAGGGAAAAAAGAAGAGAAGGAGGAAAGGGGGAATTCGGGAGAAGGAGCAGGAAAAAAGAGGAGGTGGGGGAGGAGGAGGAGGAGGAGGGGAAAAGGGGGAGGGGAGGGGGAAGAAGAAGAAAAGGAAGAGGGGAGGAGGACGAGGAGGAGGAGGAAAAAAATACCACGGAGGAATGTATTTACAACCCTTCCCGGGTATTACAACCTAATGGTATCTACAACCTTCACAGGGTACCTACAACCTTCACAGGGGCCACAACCTTTAAGGGGATCTACAACCTTCAAAGGGGATCTACACCTTCAAGGGATCTAAACCTTCACAGGGGGACCTACAACCTTTAAGGTACCTCAACCTTCATAGGGTATCTCCCAACCCCAAGGGTTCTACAAACCCTTTTGGGGATCACAACCCTTTTAGGGTACTACAACCTTCATAGGGCATCTACAACCCTTCTAGGTATCTACAACCTTCATAGGGTCCTAAAAAATTCATAGGGTTCTACAACCTTTACAGGACCTACAACCCTTTACACCCCCTAACCCCTACACAGCCGTCAAGGTAACTAAGAGCGGAAAGGAGGGAGGGGTACAGGGGGGTTTTTGGGGGAGGGGAATTGGGTGTGGTGTTGTGTGTGGGGGGGTGTTGGCGAGGGATAAAAAAAGGGTATGAGGCGGATGAAAAAAGGTGAGCTCTTGCATATGTAAATCTATGTAAGACCGCCAGCACCCTTTTTTTTCCCTAAATTTGACGCATTCCCCCCTCTCTCTCGTCATTCGGCGCGCAAACGTTCGCGGCTATGTAAACACACCCACCACAACACACACACACCACCCCACACCCAGGAAGAAGAGAGAGAGAGAAGAGGAGGAGAGAGAGAGAGAGAAGGAGAGAAAGAGGGGGGGGGGGGGAGGGAGGGAGAGAGAGAGAGAGAGAGAGAGAGAGAGAGAGAGAAGAGAGAAGACAGACAGACAGACAGACAGCGAAATACACATTGAAAAACAGAGTCAGTGAGAAAGCGGAGAGAGAGAGAAGAGAGAGAGAGAGAGAGAGAGAGAGAGAGAGAGAGAGAGAGAGAGAGGGGCGGGGGGGGGGAAGGGAAGCGGGAGGGCGAGTCAGGTCAGATTCGATCATTATTTTCCCGCCACCACCTTCTCTCCCCCCCCCCTCTCCTCTCTCCTGTCACAGCCCCCCCCCCCCCCCCCCCCCCACCTCAACCCTACTCTCTCCCCTCCCCACCCCTCATATTTTAGTAGTTTGGCACAGATAATACCAGACAACCAAACAGGCAAGCACAAGTAAGGCAGACGAGCGCGTTACCCAAATACCACCACCACCACACCACCCTCATCACCCTCCACACACACACACACACACACACACCGCGCGCCCGCGTGCGCCCGCACGTACGCGCGCGCACGCACGCGCGCGAGCGCGCATGGAAACACACACGCCCGCTCACACGCACATATACACACACACACGCACGCACACACATATGTACACACACACACACACAACACCACCACACACCACCTCCCTTATCTTGCCCGGCCTTCCGACATGACGGAGGCAGCTGTGTCTGACACAGCTTTCCCAACCAGCCCGCCTCCCTCCCCGTAACCCTCCCCCCCCCCCCCCCCAGCCTGTTCATCCCCCCCCCCCCCCCCCCCCCCCCCCCCCCCGCACACACACACACACACACACACACACACACACACTCGCGCGCGCGCGCGCACACACACACACAGGGATCTCACCCACACCAATCGCAACAATCGAATGTTTTCATTTACCGTCTGCTCGCAGCTCGGAAGGTCGATCATATCTTGTCTTCCTTACCCCCATCCCTCCCTTCCCGCCTCCCTTCCGCTCAAACACCCCCCAACCCCCTTTTCTCTCCCCCATACGCCCGCCCGCGCGTGCCCTTGTGATGGATGCATATGGCTACTTTCCCACCAACTACAGGAAAGTGGTAAAGAAGGAAAACGCAAAACAAAATGAAAGAAAAAAAATACATGTGCGCCCTCCCCCGTGTAACCAACGGCAGACATGAAGGCACAGGGAGTCTATTCAACGATCACATGAATCACTCCGGAGCGACTAGGGCTTCCATTCATTACACCATGTCGGACCTCGCCATCACCTAGGGGTCTGCCGGGCTGATCACCCTCCTCCTGGAGTCCGCAAGGTTTAAATTAACCACTCCCTTGAGGTCTACATGGCTTATTCCCTTTCCTGAGGTCTACATGGCTTATTTCCCTTCCTTGAGGTCTACATGGCTTATCTCCCTTTCCTGAGGTCTACATGGCTTATTTCCCTTCCCTGAGGTCTACATGGCTTATTTCCCTTCCCTGAGGTCTACATGGCTTATCTCCCTTCCTTGAGGTCTACATGGCTTATCTCCCTTCCTTGAGGTCTACATGGCTTATCTCCCTTCCTTGAGGTCTACATGGTTTATCTCCCTTCCTTGAGGTCTACATGGCTTATCTCCCTTCCTTGAGGTCTACATGGCTTATCTCCCTTCGTTGAGATCTACATGGCTTATCTCTCTTCCTTGAGATCTACATGGCTTTTCTCCCTTCCTTGAGGTCTACATGGCTTATCTCCCTTCCCTGAGGTCTACATGGCTTATCTCCCTTCCTTGAGGTCTACATGGCTTATCTCCCTTCCCTGAGGTCTACATGGCTAATCCACTTCCTCGAGGTCCACAAACCTTAACCACTTCCTTGAGATCTACATGAGTTTATCCACTTCCATAAGGTCTACATGACTTCTCCATTTTCTTAGATATCTACGTGATTTCTTCACTCTCTTGAGGTCTGTCTGCAGGGCCTCCTCCATTTCATAGGGGTATAGATGGCTTATCCATTTCTTTTGAGTCTGCATGGTTTTCACAATGTTGTGTATTTCCTCTTCATACATTAATGTGTGGCCTCTATTCATTTTTTTCTCTTCCCCCCCCCCCCCCCCCCCCCCCCCCCCCCCCCCCCCCCCCCCCCCCCCCCCCCCCCCCACCCCTCACACACACACACCTCCCTTTTGCGCACGTTGAGCGAGGGTTGGTAATTTTGTTGCTGTTGTTGGTCAGTTATGGACGATTGTTGTTCCTAGACACCATGATTATTCCCCTCTGCGACCCCCTGAAAATGTGTGTGCATGTATTGTGCATAACTGAATGACCCTAGAAGGAATGTGATGATTTTCGTCTTGATTTCCTTGGTAACATAACGCGTGACGCCAAGTACAGGCTTGTTGTGCGCTGATAAATGTACTGTGCATTATCACAATAATGTGTCACATTTTTGCAAGCTTATGCATACGCACACACACATATTCACTCTCTCATTCACTCACTCTCTCTCTCTCTCTCACCATTTGTCTATCACCAACACACACACAGAGACACTATTTCTTACTGCATGTCTTTTTTCTCTCTCACCTATGTATCTCTTCTCTCCCACGTGCCCACACACACACACACACACACAACACACACACACACACACACACACACACACATAACACACACACATACACACATACACACACACACACACACACACACACATACACACACACACACACATACACACACACACATACACACACACACACACACACACACACATACACACAAGCAAGCAAGCAAGCGCACACACACACACACACACACACACACACACACACACACACACACACACACACACTCACACATACACACAAGCAAGCAAGCAAGCGCGCACACACACACACACACACACACACCACACACACACACACACCACACAAAAATTATGCATTCCTGCTGTGGGAAATGCTCATCCCAGGAGTATTCCCCTTCAGTTTCTCACGCCACTGCCGACACTGTCGACCCCTACCGCGTCACGCCAACTCCTACACTGTCAGCCCCCCAATTCCACAATGATCCTCAGCCTGCTCTGACAGCGTTAGGGTCACGCCAACTTCTACACTGTCCGCCCCCCCCCCCCCCCCCCCCCCTCAATTCCACAATGATCCTCAGCCTGCTCTGACAGCGTTAGGGTCACGCCAACTCCTACACTGTCGGCCCCCCAATTCCACAATGATCCTCAGCCTGCTCTCCCAGCGTGAGGGTCATCTGCACACAGATCTGGGCTGGGCAGACGGTGCCATGATCACTGACTGCAACATGGCTGTAGCTCTGGCAGGCCCTTGCTGCCTCTTTTCACACTAGGTCCGGGCATCTCCAACAACAACAGACTGGCGTCTTCAGAGGTCAGGTGTGAGACTATTAATTGATAGACGATGTAGCGATGTCTCTCATAGGTAATGACGTAATCAGCGACTACCGGTTTCTTCTTATCTAGGTCAGCACAGAGTACGCGCGCGTGTGTGTGTGTGTGTGTATGCGAGAGAGGGAGAGAGGAGAGAGAGAGAGAGAGAGAGAGAGAGAGAGAGAGAGAGAGAGAGTGCGCGCGCTTGCGTATGCGCAAGCGTGCGCGTGTGTGTCTGTGTGTGTCTTTCTGAGAGAGAGAGAGAGAGAGAGAGAGAGAGAGAGAGAGACAGACAGACAGACAGACAGACAGACAGACAGTCTGTCCAGACGAAGTCGATACAGGCAATGACAGAACGGTGGTGGGGATGAAATTCGAGGATGAAAGAGGGCGGGTGTTGAAGACAGAAGGGCGGGGAGGGGGGGGGGGGGGTCAGATGGAGACAAAGAAAGTGGTTATGAAGTGGGCCAAGGCAAAGGCCGCCTACAGCCTTCACACACACAAAAAAGAAAACAAAGAAAAAACAGGCCACGCATGATAGCGCAGGTGAAGAAGTCGCCCGTGTTGTCATGACTTTGCATGAATGCGGGCCGTTTTGTCCTCAACTCCGCTCCACTAGGTCCCCCTCCTCCTCTCCTCCTCCTCTGCCACCCACCCCCGCACACCATTCCCCCATCCCATCCAGTTCTCTCTCTCTCTCTCTCTCTCATTAATACCCATATAATGTCAACATTCACAAAGATTTGTTGATACTCCCAACTTCGCCTTCGGTCGTGTCAAGGTCAATCAAACGCGCGCGCGTAAATATGTAAATAGTGTGTGTGTGTGTGTGTGTGTGTGTGTGTGTGTGTGTGTGTGTGTGTGTGTGTGTGTGTGTGTGTGTGGCGCGCGCGCGCGCGATCGTGTGTCTTACATCCAAGCCTTTGACTTTGTAGTTTTCGTTTTCAGATAGCGATGCTACCATAGCTGGTCTTACAACATTCCATGACAATGTTTGTTTTCTCTTTCTCGTGTATAAGCTTTCACCCCCCCCCCCCCCCCCACCCACCGAAGATCGCTACGTCATCCAAGGCCACTCATTCCGGCCATGCCATACACAGCTTCACCCAGCTCCGTCCAGTGGCATATACACAGCATCACTCATTCCGGCCATCCCATACACAGCATCACTCATTCCGGCCATCCCATACACAGCATCACTCATTCCGGCCATCCCATACACAGCATCACTCATTCCAGCCATCCCATACACAGCATCACTCATTCCAGCCATCCCATACACAGAATCACTCATTCCGGCCATCCCATACACAGCATCACTCATTCCGGCCATCCCATACACAGCATCACTCATTCCAGCCATCCTATACACAGCATCACTGATTCCGGCCATGCCATACACAGCATCACTCATTCCGGCCATCCCATACACAGCATCGCTCATTCCAGCCATCCCATACACAGCATCACTCATTCCGGCCATGCCATCCACAGCATCACTCATTCCGGCCATCCCATACACAGCATCACTCATTCCGGCCATCCCATACACAGCTTCACTCATTCCGGCCATCCCATACACAGCTTCACTCATTCCGGCCATCCATACACAGCATCACTCATTCCGGCCATCCCATACACAGCATCACTCATTACGGCCATCCCATACACAGCATCACTCATTCCGGCCATCCCATACACAGCATCACTCATTCCGGCCATCCCATACACAGCATCACTCATTCCGGCCATCCCATACACAGCATCACTCATTCCGGCCATCCCATACACAGCATCACTCATACCGGCTATCCCATACACAGCATCACTCATTCCGGCCATCCCATACACAGCTTCACCCAGCTCCGTCCAGTGGAATAAGCCCAGCTCCGCATGGAGCGGTCAGGTCTGGTCATCATGATTCAGCACACATACACCTCTCCCGCCCTCCCCCCTCCTCTTCCTTTCCCCAGGAGACCCAGTACTGTTCCCGAGCCACAGAGTCGATGGTGTTCAATGGCACCTGTTCTGATCCAACATAATTATGCAAGATACTACCTTAAAAAATCTCCAACTTCAGTGCTTAGCCAGTGTTACATAAGCATCCCCCAGAGGGCGCCACCACATACACACTATCACAGTCCACTGTTACATGCCGAGGCCAGCGACATCGACGACGACCTCA
Organism: Conus ventricosus; assembly: GCA_018398815.1. Taxonomy (NCBI): domain Eukaryota; kingdom Metazoa; phylum Mollusca; class Gastropoda; order Neogastropoda; family Conidae; genus Conus; species Conus ventricosus. The sequence goes on from CM031618.1 coordinate 26,744,403, forward strand.
TCACGGGCATGGCAGCGGAGAGCAGATCGATGCTGAGGTCACCATGAGGGCAGATTTTATTACAGTCTGCAGAAGAACTGAAAGGGGGAGGACGGGTGAAGGGAAGAGAGGGTGTGTGTGTGAGGGGGTGTGGGTGGTGATGGTGGTGGTGGTGGTGGTAGTGGTGATGAGGAGGGTGGGAGGGAGAGGAAGCCTCAGCGAAAACTGTACCTATACTGACGATGCAAAACGTCTTGTTTGTTCTATAGTGGACAAGAGAATCGAAAACGCAAAGAGAGGAAAAGACTGGATGACAGGACTAAAATATAAAGACAAACGAAGGCATCCCCTCTCCCAATGCCGGCACTCCCCCTCCCCCCTCGTCCCCTTCCCGAAGAAAAAAAAATGACTGCCATTCCAAGCACAGAACTAAATCCACCAGGGGGCAGCAGTAGTGGGAGGTCTGGAAAGGGCAGTAACTCAAGGAGGTCGCCTGTCACCGAGGATAATCCAGCAGGGGTTTAACTGCCCTCCGTGATTTAAGTCTGTGTGCGAGAAGGAGAGGGTGGGTGAGGAAGGGGGGGGGGGGTAGAGGACGAGGGTGGGGAGAGGGGAGGGGAGAAAGAATTGTGACTGCTCTGTGGTGAAAACTATGCTCCCTTCGGGAAGACGTGACCCAGTTTAAAAGAATGGCGCTGTGACGATTGCAGCACGACGCAGACACGCAAGACCCAGTTGGCAATTGATTCAGTCACACAGAAAGTCTATTAAAAAAAAAAAAAGTAAAACAAAAAGGCGTCGTTGCTGAAACATGGCGAAAAAATCATGAAAAATCATTATTAAGAGCTAAAAGATAGATTTTCTTTCCCTTTTCATTTATTCTTTTCTTTATTATTTTTGAAAATCTATCATTAAAATATTTTTTTTTATAGTTATTTATTCATTTCTGTTGTGACTATGAACTATATATTTTTTCCCCTTATGTCCCAATAGCAGTTTTTGACACTTGTCAAATAATGATTTGTGTGATGGCTACTTCTCACGCTGGTCAGTTGCATAACTGTTAAAAGGTTAGCTTTTATTTATTCATTTTTATCATTTCTCTGTCTGTCTGTCTGTCTGTCTGTCTCTCTCTCTCTCTCTGTGTGTGTGTGTGTGTGTGTGTGTGTGTGTGTGTGTGTGAAGCATTCTATATACGGGGAAGTCACGGGAAAGAAAGGTAAATCTGGAATTTTCCATCCTAGCTCTACACAAACGTGACCCTTGGGTGTTGACAAAAGTGAATTCCATATTTCCCACAGTGTTTGCTTCAACGAGAGGTGTAATGTGTAACGTTTTAAGCACTTTTATTCACACCAGTCCTCTCCCTCCACCCCCACCCCTTCCTTTTTTTCTTCCAATCTTTGTAAAGTTATTTTTAAAATGGCCGAAAGAATGTTTTGTTTTTTAATTTCCAGTATTCATTTTCTCTCTCTGTTTGTCTCTCTCCTCTGTGTGTGTGTGTGTGTGTGTGTGTGTGTGTGTGTGTGTGTGTGTGTGTGTGTGTGTTGTGTGTGTGTGTGTGTGTGTGTGTGCGTTCGCGTACGTGTGTGTATGCAGGCGCTTGTGTGTATGTGTGTCCACGCGCGTGTACATGCTTGCGTACGAGCGCGCGTGCGTGCGTAGGCGTTTGTGAGCGAGTGTGCGTAGTAGTAGGAGTAGTGGTAGTAGTAGTAGTAGTAATTCCATTTTACGTCTGTACACAAAATCATGTGATATTTAATTAGACTAGCGCGCGCGCGCGCGCATGTGTGTGTGTGTGTGTTCAGGGAAGGCTATAGGCGGTGAAAGGAGAAGGATGGGCTCCGCTTTCCATCATGCCCTGTGCTGGACACGATGAACCTCTGAGCCTTCACTGTCCAAACAGCCAACAGACTATGGCAATGTTAACCTTCAACCTTTCATGTATGGGCTACAGGTGGGGGTGGGGTGGGGTAGGCGGATGAAAGATGTGGGAGTCACACTACTAAGACGACGCAGATAAGAAAGAAAACTTTATACATAAAAATCCGAAGCTAGAACCAAACCACAGGGAGTTTTGTACATTCCGAAACACCAAATCGACTCGGGGAAATGGAAAGAACGAATGGAGCGGGCCGACCCTCCCAGCGACCGAAGCACAGCGAACAGAAGACGGCCTCACGACCAATCGCCCTACTGCAAGATCGACTACAATCGGCCGACGAGTGGAGCGATGTGGTCAGGTCTTTAGCCAAACCGGCTATCAGCAACACAGCCCCGCATTATTAGCCAATCAGGCTCTGCCGTCCCGGCATCGATTGCCGTCACTTGCCACCGACACAGGAGAAAAGGGGCGGACTAGGGGGGGGGGGGGGGGGGGGCTGAAGACCAGTCCCTCCCCAGACGCCATCTTTAGCCTAGCAGTGGTTGTCCCCTCCTCACAAACACAGTCTGTTGTCCCAGCTCCTCAATAAGCGTTTGGGAACCACTGCTGCTTTCGGGGGCCCGTAAACGACACGGATTCTGACAGGCGGAAAATTAGTCGTCCCTCCACTCTCTCTCTCTCTAACACACACACACACACACACACACACACACACACACACACACACACACACACACGCACACACACACCCACATACACGGAGAGAGAGAGAGAGAGAGAGAGAGAGAGAGAGAGAGAGAGAGAGAGAGAGAGAGAGAGAGAGGAGAAGGACAGACAGACAGACAGAGAGACAGACAGACAGACATACACAGAGAAAGACAGAGAGACAGGCAGACAACAGACAGAAACCAACGAAGACAAAGACACACACACACATATATACACCACACGCACGCACGCACGCACGCACGCACGCGCGCGCACACACACACACACACACACACACACACACACACACACACACACACACACACACTCACACACACACTCACACACACACACACACACACACACACACACACACACACACCCCCACAGACCGAGAGTGAGACAGAGAGAGATCGTTCACAATTTCAGTCACCGATCAATTCCTCTAAACAAGACATGACAACGAAACCGCATTTACTACAACGTGTTGGGATCCAGAAGGTGGGGAAACGGAGGGGGAAAGGGGGTTGGGTGGGGTGGGGGTGGGGGGGGGAGAGGGGGAGAGGAGGGAGTAAATGGTATGTGGGGTGTGGGGGTTAGTTAGACAGAACACGAGAACATGAACAACATTTTTGCACTTTCCTTCAAAACATAATTCGAGTTCACCCCTGTCAAACCGTAAACAAAGCCTCCATCCTCTCACCCCCCCTCCCTCCCTCCCTCTCTCTCTCTCTCTCTCTCTCTCTCTCTCTCTCTCTCTCTCTCTCTCTCTCTCTCCTCTCTCTCTCTCTCTCAGCGGGCATCGTTTGGGGGTACCTGACGTGGTTCCAAACCTGTTTCCCTCCCTGCTGCCAACATGCACATTCCAGCCAATGATGAGGACGATGAAAATCGGTTCCACTGTTCGCACTTGTCGCATCATGTGTCCTTCCTTGTCCATCCGCCCTCTCGTTTCTCACAACATCAGTGTCTGACACAATCCATGCTATTTTTTTTTCTTTGTTACTTATTTGTACACAGAAACAAACAAAAAGGAATAACTATAGTAAAAAAAAATACTAATTAAACGTTCGGCTTTTGTATATGTATTATACAGATGGTGTTGTTTTTCGTGGCTGTTTGCAAAAACACTAACAGAGTGGTCAAGTAATATAATATCATATATGTTTAATCTTCCATCTCTCTCTCCCCTTCACTCCCTCTCTCTCTTTCACTCATTCTTCCTCTCTCTCTTTCTCTTTCACCCACCCTCTGTCTCTGCCTCTCTCTCCTTCACTCTCTCCTCCACTCACTCTCTTTTTCTCCCTCCTTCAATCACTCTCCCTTGCTCTCTCTCTATCTTTCACCCACCCTTCTCTTCTCTCTCTTTCACTAACTCACTCTCTTTCTCTCTCTTTCACTCGTTCTCTCTACCTTTCTCTCTCACTCTCTCTCTCTCTCTCTCTCTCTCTCTCTCTGTCTTGCTCTTATCTACATTGTGTGCCAGCTGACGTTTCCTTTTCCCTCCCTCTTCTACCTTCCATTATCTCCTAGGTGTCATTTCCCTCTTCTACCTTCCATTATCTCCTAGGTGTCATTTCCCCCTTCTTACTTCCATTATCTCCTGGGTGTCATTTCCCTCTTCTACCTTCCATTATCTCCTAGGTGTCATTTCCCCTTCTTACTTCCATTATCTCCTAGGTGTCATTTCCCCCTTCTTACTTCCATTATCTCCTAGGTGTCATTTCCCCTCTTCTTACTTCCATTATCTCCTAGGTGTCATTTCCCCCTTCTTACTTCCATTATCTCCTAGGTGTCATTTCCCTCTTCTTACTTCCATTATCTCCTAGGTGTCATTTTCCCCTCTTCTTACTTCCATTATCTCCTAGGTGTCATTTTCCCCTCTTCTTACTTCCATTATCTCCTAGGTGTCATTTCCCTCTTCTACCTTCCATTATCTCCTAGGTGTCATTTCCCCCTTCTTACTTCCATTATCTCCTAGGTGTCATTTCCCTCTTCTACCTTCCATTATCTCCTAGGTGTCATTTCCCCTTCTTACTTCCATTATCTCCTGGGTGTCATTTCCCTCTTCTACCTTCCATTATCTCCTAGGTGTCATTTCCCCCTTCTTACTTCCATTATCTCCTAGGTGTCATTTCCCCCTTCTTACTTCCATTATCTCCTAGGTGTCATTTCCCCTCTTCTTACTTCCATTATCTCCTAGGTGTCATTTCCCCCTTCTTACTTCCATTATCTCCTAGGTGTCATTTCCCCTCTTCTTACTTCCATTATCTCCTAGGTGTCATTTTCCCCTTCTTACTTCCATTATCTCCTAGGTGTCATTTCCCCTCTTCTTACTTCCATTATCTCCTAGGTGTCATTTTCCCCTCTTCTTACTTCCATTATCTCCTAGGTGTCATTTTCCCCTCTTCTTACTTCCATTATCTCCTAGGTGTCATTTCCCCTCTTCTTACTTCCATTATCTCCTAGGTGTCATTTTCCCTCTTCTTACTTCCATTATCTCCTAGGTGTCATTTTCCCCTCTTCTTACTTCCATTATCTCCTAGGTGTCATTTCCCCTCTTCTACCTTCCATTATCTCCTAGGTGTCATTTCCCCTCTTCTTACTTCCATTATCTCCTAGGTGTCATTTCCCTCTTCTACCTTCCATTATCTCCTAGGTGTCATTTTCCCCTCTTCTTACTTCCATTATCTCCTAGGTGTCATTTCCCCTCTTCTACCTTCCATTATCTCCTAGGTGTCATTTCCCCTCTTCTTACTTCCATTATCTCCTAGGTGTCATTTTCCCTCTTCTTACTTCCATTATCTCCTAGGTGTCATTTTCCCCTCTTCTTACTTCCATTATCTCCTAGGTGTCATTTCCCCTCTTCTACCTTCCATTATCTCCTAGGTGTCATTTTCCCCTCTTCTTACTTCCATTATCGCCTAGGTGTCATACCCCCCCCCCCCCCCCCCCCTTCTTACTTCCATTATCTCCTGGGTGTCATTTTCCCCTCTTCTTACTTCCATTATCTCCTAGGTGTCATTTTCCCCTGTTCTTACTTCCATTATCTCCTGGGTGTCATTTTCCCCTCTTCTTACTTCCATTATCTCCTAGGTGTCATTTTCCCCTCTTCTTACCCCCATTATCGCCTAGGTGTCATTTTCCCCTCTTCTTACTTCTATTATCTCCTAGGTGTCATTTTCCCCTCTTCTTACTTCCATTATCTCCTGGGTGTCATTTTCCACTCTTCTTACTTCCATTACCTCCTGGGTGTCATTTTCCCTCTTCTTACTTCC
>CM031618.1:26765252-26767752 GCA_018398815.1 Conus ventricosus
TGTGGTGGAACGGGGGAAGAAGAGGATGAAGAGGAGGGAGGTTGTGGTGGAACGGGGGAAGAAGAGGATGAAGAGGAGGGAGGTTGTGGTGGAACGGGGGAAGAAGAGGATGAAGAGGAGGGAGGTTGTGGTGGAACGGGGGAAGAAGAGGATGAAGAACGTGAAAGTGACGGAACAAGCACCTACCAGCCGATGAACAAGATCACTGTGTAAACAGACGACACACGTCCACGAAAAGAGCGAAGTCAGAGGGTACACGAAACGTTGTCGATATTTGTTGTTTTCCTTTCTTAAAATCTTCTGAAAATCCTCAAAGACATTTATCATTCAAAGTCATCCTCAAAGACATTTATCATTCAAAGTCATCCTCAAAGACATTTATCATTCAAAGTCAGAGGGACAAAGAGACCGTAACACTTCAGAGAACGAGATGGGCCGGGTGTGTTTCTGTGTGTGTGTGTGTGTGTGTGTGTGTGGGGGGGGGGGGGGGGGGGGAAGCGGAGGGAGAGAAAGAATACGAATAGAAATATTCTAATTCAGGTTATGGCCATAGCCTCATACTGAAAAAGGGCGCAATACACATCGTATCAATACTACCATGGAAAAGGTTGAACAGAGAGAAACTGGAACATGTGCAACACACACAAGATTAGGCATATATTACGTAATCTTTTTTTTGTGCTTCATAAATGTACATAGCAAGACTGAAGAGGATGTTTTCAGTTCTTGACGCTAGAAGTAAGCTTAGTCTGAAATTACAAAAAGTCAGAATAATATCTGCCTTTATAAATTTTACTCCAAGGTCATGAAAAGCAGGACAACAAAAAGGAAATGGATTTCAGCTTCCTTGGCCAGATTACATACGCAGCATGTCAGTTCATTTTCAATCATGTTAATGTATCTGAAACGATGACAAGCAATGTCAGAAACGCCAAATCTAAACTTACCTAGTGCGCTCTTAAAACACCTATTCATAGTCATTTTAATGTATGGTTCAATCACATGCATTCTTTAAAAAAAAAAAAGCCTGTATTGTGCAAATCTGTCGCTACTATAGATACGGTCATGCCAGTCATGCCACCTGCAGTCAATCATTCTTTGTTAAAAACATTTCAAAACCCCTGAAATATTTTCAACTCCTGGTTGTCCCAAACAGAAGCAAAGCCGTATGAATTTAAGCACTGGCGAACACTGGATACAATTCAGCTTGTATTAAATGTAAAGTATAACTGTGACTGCTCTCTCTCCTTTTAGTTATTTGCAATGTCTTGGCAGCCAAAAGTGACACTTAACCTGGTTGTCAAACAAAATCCAAGACACATATGCATTGACCACTACCACAATATTCTGACCCCCATAGACCCATCTCTCTTTTCGTGCCAAATACCCACTTTACGAAATACAATATCGGTTTTATTCAATACAATTCTAATCTGGTTGCAGCATAACCCAAGCTATTCAGTTGCCCTTGAAGACAACAATCAGTAGTAAACAATAAAATAATGTCAGCAAGGAGCAAGACACACAGCTATAAAAAAAAAAAAAAAAATCAAAATTTATACCGTGTCATCCTTTTTAAATAATTTCTGAAACTAATTTTTTTGCAAAAAAAACAAAAAAAAATCCAAAATAATTCATTTGTAATCAAAAAACCAAAACTGGACTAAAACGTTCCCTTGCTTAACTCCTTGGGAACCCCCCTAAAAAACTTGAAAAACCTTGCCCCTGATCGAATTTTGTTTAACTCGCTTTTATACTCTTTACACATAAATTAAAATTTACTTTTTTCCCATCTTAAGAATGGGCCAAACGTTTGTAAAATGAATAAAGATTTTTCGAAATAAACGAAAGAAATAAAAACTTTTGTTTATTACAATTTAGAATGAGTTTTTAGTTACGCTAATGACAATGACAAAAAAAAGCACAAGACAAGCCGAGATTTAACCTTGGGTCTTCATCAGGCAAAAAAATAAATCACTTTTAAACATGTGGGACAGTAAAATACGAAAAAAAAAAAAAGGAAAATGCAAAAACTTTAATGGCCCGATGTTGTGTTGGGTGGGGTTTTAAAGTGTGGGCGAGGTTTGGGTCGGTGGGGGCGGTATACCAGGTGTTGCGATGGTTTTTCAGTGGGGTGGTTTTTCCCCTATGAGATTTTGCACCAAGTGGCGTGGAGGCATTTAAGTTGCGGTCTGAAGGGAAATGTGCTTTTGACTGTAAAGGGTTTTTTGGGGGCCTGAAAAGTGGTGTCTGGTTTGGTGGGGGGAGATTTTGCTTTGGGTTTTTGGAGCAGGGGTGATCCCTGGTGGTGTAGTTGGTTTTTTTTAAACAGAACCAAGAAAACCACCAGGTACTCCCCTGCTCCAAACCCCAAACTGAAAAATTCCCCCCTCACCAAACCCAGAACCATCTTACAGGGCCCAAAACTCCTTCACATTTCAAACGCAATTCTCTGTCAGACCCGCAACATTATATATGCCACCCACTGCAGTGTGTGGAA
>CM031618.1:26775252-26788228 GCA_018398815.1 Conus ventricosus
CACGTGTCCTCAATTCATTATGGTTATTTCCATTATCATATCAAGTTCCCGGACCCATTTATTCAAACTAAGACTGTTGACATGTATCGCCCCTTTGCTTAACTGCGAAAGCATGTGCAAAATACACTCAAGCATGCACTCGCGTAAAACACACCCCACATCACCCCCTGTCTTTCTCTCTCTCTCTCTCTCTTCTCTCTCTCTCTGTCTCTCTCTCTCTCTCTCTCTCTCTCTCTCTCTCTCTCTCTCACACACACACACACACACACACACACACACACACAACACACACACACACACACACACACACACGTTATTTAATATCACTGACACAATATTATTAATACAGAAATTCTCTGGCGTCTGCAGCCAGACCTCACAGTGACTGACAACGGTGAAATGAAAATAAAGCAGCAAAATGCCTGTACGCTGAAAACACCGCCAAAGTGCCAATGCTCCATTAGCTAGGAATGCATCCTTGACAACGAAACAAGTTCATTTTTCATTTCTGTGGTTTTAGGTCAGGTTTGAGTTGTCAAATTAAAACTAAAAGGACGCAGCCTTTTCTTTTCTGACCCTAATCCTGTTGACGAGCGCGATTCTCTTTTAGCACAGCACGTTCTTGTTCAGCACACTAGTCGATTCCTGCCTTTCGCTTCATCTTCAGCCCAGATGCGGTTTTCCCTGACTCTCCAGTCACTGGGCGGGCGGAGGTCCCAGTCTTCCCCGAGTCATACTACAGATCCCGGCTGCAGTGAAAAAAGTGTACAACGAAGGGTTCACAGAACATGGCGCCACGCCATTATCCTACAGTGGTCGGGGTTTGTGTCCATGTTTAAGTCCTCCGACATACAAGATACTTCTATTTCATTTGGAGAGAGAGAGAGAGAGAGGAGAGAGAGAGAGAGAGAGGAGAGAGAGAGAGAGAGAGAGAGATCAACGATCAACGATCAACGACGAAAGTTTAATGAAAAAGGCCATTTGCCCGTCATACGGGAAAAAAAAGGAGGCATCGAAAAAGGCAAGTACATGAGCTAATTCTTTAGGAAAATGAAAATATGATGCAAAAAACCATAGACTATAGGGAAAAACAGGGCTTAATACAGTGGTACTGCATGCAGTATAAACTGCTGTATTTAAAAAGGTGTCTCAAATCTGCCCAAGAGAATGAATAGGATGGGGTTTTTAAAGGGAGGGGGGAAAAAATTCTGTTTTTTATGGGAATAAATAAGGGGAAATTGGAAGGGGAAACCCACACCACACCCCCCCAACAACACAACCACAAAACACCCACACCCCCCACAAAAACAAAGTGTTGATTGAATTTTAATTTAAAAATGCTTGGCAATGAAAATACGACAAAAGTATTTTTTTGGGTTCCCAATAGAAATCATTTTAAAAAAACCGTGGGGTTGCAAAAGTTTTTCTTTAAAAAAAAATTTTGCCCCTTTGGCTGTATCGGGGATTTAAGGAGAAAAGATACTCCTTCGTTTGGTTGGACAAAAGGGACAGTGTGTTTTTTGTCCCTTTTGAGAAGCAAAAAACGGGGGGGTTTTCAGAATGTTACCTAATCAAATTAAATTATTGGTTTACGAAAAAATTTATTTTTTCATTTCGTTGGTATGGAGAAGGCTATGTGTGATTGATAGGGAAAGGAATTCAAATCGCTTTTTTAGATTGAATTTGCTTTTTCCATCCTTGGCGAAAACAATCAATTAATCTTTGTTGAAATTTTGAAAAGAATTCTTCTTTCCGCCCCCCTTTGACTTTCCACACAAAGCCAAATCCTGATAGTCAATGTAAACAAAGGGAAAGAAATCATTTTTTTTGTTTTACAATGCAAAGTTAAGGGGTTTTTATAAGTTTTTTTGGGGGGAGTTCTTGAGGCATTTCAAAATTTTAAAGCAATATTTTAATCTAGTTCTATTTGTTATACTAAGGGTATTCCCTGTTTCGCCGTAACTAAGCACTGGGTTTGTATGCGGCGTTGGAATCTTTTTAATTGCAAAAAAATGATTTTTCATTTCGCTGTGATCGGTAAAGGGCCCCCAAAACTTCAAACCATAAGGGGGAAAATTTTTTTGACTGCAATAAAATAGCTTAAAATTTTTGGGAAGGGTTACCGTTTTCCAAGTTTTTGTTTATTTTAAAAAACCATTTTTTTTGCTCGTGATGCCTGTATAAAGCGCGTAAGAAAAACTTTTAAAAAGTTGAAAAAAAAAATCAAGTATTTTAGGGTTTTAAAAATTCTTTTTTATAAACCAAAAAAACCATTTTTCGGGAAAGCGTATCCCCCTTCCCTGAACTACTATTTGATTTTGATTGACGTAACCCTAATTTTTCCGGCTGGTTCTTTAAAAATTTTGGGAGTGTTGTTGGAGTCCGTAATGGTTAGAAAACGAATAATTCTTTAGCGAAAAAACTTTTTGGTTTCTTTTAAAGGGGGCAAAGGAAGCCATGTTTCCCTTTTTAAAAATTATTTTTTTGGGTGTTCATTATAAATAGGAAAAAAAAAATGGGGTGATATTCCCCTTTGTTTACCCTTGGGGCGAAAAGGTGTTGAAAGGTTTTTTTCGCTTTTCTCTGTTTTTCCACGGAATACTACTTTTTAATGCCTTAAACATTTTCCCTTTATCCGTTTTTTCTCAGTTTTCTCCCTGTAAATGTCTGTAACAAGATAAAGTTTTTTTTAAAATAAATAAATGCAATTTTAATTTTTTGGTTTTTAGTAATTTTTTTTTTTAACTGGCAAATAGAGTATGTATGGTCATTGTCTGTATTTTTTCCAAAAGCCGCTTGCTTTTCCAATTTTTATTTTATTTTTTCACCAGGGTTAGGTTTATTTGGGGGAGAAAATTTTTAAATTCCCCCTAATGTTTAAAAAAGTGAATCCCCCGAAAATTGTTGGAAGGTTAAATTCCCCTTTTTAAGTTGGGTTTGTATTTAAACTTCTGCCCATCATAGGGAACAGTCCTGAGTAACGTTTTTTAAAAAATACTTAAGAAAGGAATAACCGGTATCAGGATTTAAAACCCCATACATAGCTTTGGGCCCAGCGCCTTATTTTTTTTTAAGCCCTGGCATCCCTGATTCATTTTTAAAAAATTTCTTTTTCCGGGCAAAATATCATAATCTTGCTCTTGTTCTGCTTTAAATTAATGTTTTCATGAAGTTGTCAAAATCTTGCTTGTATAATCAGAATTAAAATTTTTTATAAATGCTGAAACCACGTTCCTTTGTTGTATTGGTAGTTGGGCAGTTTGGATACGTTTTTTTTTAGTTTGCCAAATGTTTTGGGTCATTTTTGTTATCCTCAAATGCTTTTTTAAAAACGGTTTCTTGTTTTGTTGTTTTTTTTAATAAGTTTTTATAACTCTAGGAGTTTAAAATATATCCCTGAGTCTTTTCATCACTACGTTGTTAATGTTAAAAATTGTCGTGGCAATCTGGCTTTCTGTTTTTTTTCCCCAAAATCGGGATAAAACCCAGGTTTTTTTCTATCTTGCCACTAGAAATTGTTTTTAGATACCTGCCCGCTTTGTATAAAGCTTCATTAAATTTACCCTGGCCAAATTTGTCTAATCAATTAGATTTAAGCATCAAGAAAAAATTAATTGCATCTGGAACAAGTTGGTAATTTTTTTTGGTTTTTACCCTTAGCCCCAAAAATTTATTTATTTGCTATTTTTTACTTCTTTACATTTGGATGATTTTTAGAAAGTGTAGCTCAAAAGAACGGGTTTTGTTTGATCGATTTTGAAAATATTTTTAGCTTTCACCCAGTGAAAATGGAGCTTGACATTAAAAAAATAGCCATTACATTGACCCTTGCGGATTTTAAATTTTGTAATGCCATTTCATCACCTGCAAGAATTCCATTAAAATTTAAATTTGAATTGTTCAACCGCAAAAAGTATTTTCCAAATCATTGAAATTTCATCTTCAGTTTAATATAAACTGGTTTAACGTCAGAGTCCTCTTTCAAATCCTCAAGCATTCACCATTTGGTAACAAAGTTTTTTAAAACATTGTATTCCCAGTTTTGCTTTGGGGGTCTCAAAGTACAAAGGAAGGTCCCCATGGTCTTGTGTGGGTTTAAGGGGATGCAGTTTAAAAGTTATTTCCATTTCATTTTTTTCACGTAATAAATTTTGAAGTGGAGGTAAGTACTCTTCGAAACATTCCAAGTCCCCGTTGTCTTGAAATAATGAGAATTTAAACAATTGTCCATTTGTGGGGGTTAAACTTTATGAGTGTACAAATTTGTTTCTTAACTAAATCAAAATCCCTCCCAGAAGGGGCAGTGATTGTTGATTTTTTTACACCCGGGGACACAAAAACCTTGTAATTTGGAAAAAAAAACGGGGAAAATAAAATGAAAGTTTTGTCGTAAATAAAATTTAATGATTGTAGAAAGATCTAATTTGGTTCATGATTTTAACAGTCCTTTATATTTAATTTTAAAAAAAAAAAGAGTAGTTTGAATCTTTTTGAATTATTTACAGGGACAAAGAACTGGGCAAAGGCCCTGACCCCTGGTGTTTTTTATTGGGGGGGTTTGGTTGTGCGTTTAGTTGGCTTTCCACGGAATTTTGAAGTTCTGTGGGGTGAGTTGTTCCCAAAAGTCCCGCTTTGTGTCGGGGACCCCAAAAAGGGGTGTGGTCCTCCCCACTCCCAAAGATATGAAAAGGTGTTTTGAGGGGGTGGAGGGGCTGTGAAGGCTTGCAACAGGTGATTGGCTTTAAGTATCCTGAAAAACAGCATCAGTGTCTTGTGATGTTCGTTGTCGCAGTTTCTTTTTTAGATTGTTTTTTTGTTTACAATTGCTGGTTTCTACTCTTGTCTTTTGTTCGGTGTTTGTTGTTTGAGTGTTTTCCTTGGTGGGGGAGTTTTTTTACTTGGTCTTTCTTGATTTTGAGTATGTTGAGAATGTTTAGGTGGGATTTGATCTTTGTTTGTGTTTTACGCGGGGCGTTCTTGATTCGCTAGCATACGACTGTCTTTCTGTCTCATAAAAGCGACCCTGGATCTGAGTGCCCCTTTAAAACATGTTTGGCTTAAGTCCAGTTCGTTGTTTGTTGTGGATGGGGTGATAGGCATTCACCGATGGTGTTTGATGGTAGGGGGGGTTTGTTGTGGTGAGTCACTTCGGAGGAGCTGTCTTGAGCTGTACCTGGAGAGGGGCATTGAAGATTGGAGTCCATCACCAAAGGGCAGAAAGGGTTGTCATAGCATTTGGTGCTGAGGTAAAGCAGTTGATGCATCATCACTGGGAGTCTGGCACACCACTGTATTAAAATGGAATAGGTTTCTGGACTTTTTCATAGGCCCCCTTGCTGGGGGGTGGAGAATCGGGTGTTTAGTTGGGGCCCGCATTTTGGTTAAAGGGTGAAGCCCGGGAGCTCTTCCCGCCCGTGTGGGGGGCCTGCTGGCTCCCCAAAATTTTAATTTTTGCCTTTGCCTAGTGGTGGGTACGTTGAGGCATGGGAGGATTCCTGGTGGTCAGTCGTCTTGTTTGATGAAGGAGGTGGTGGGGCTGTATCTTCCCTTTCTTCCTTTTCCTTTTAATTTCTGCACTGGCTGTCATGCTTTCCGGGGTTTTGGTGTTTTATAAGTGGGGGAAAGGGTCCAAGCTTGCAAACCGGGTTTTTTCACTAGCATTGGGAGTTTGATGTCTTTTCATTTTTTGTTTTTTGGGGAATTTAGATGGATGCTTTATCATCATTTTCATTTTTGTTTGGTGCATCATTGGAGTGTTTGCATGTTCTTGGGAATCTTTTGGGGGAGAACCATTTGTTTGTCCCTTTTTAAAGGGAAAGGGGCATTCCCGAAGTATGCGACTTCCAGCATTTCCCCTCTTCCCGATGATCTGGTTTTTGGCGGGTGTCAAATCTGTGGCGACAGAATGTGGAGTTCAGAGGAAAGCAACGCCTAAAGTCTTTTGTTTCGATAGTAATTTATTCTCCAAATGGCTGAAAGCAGCAACAATTGGGGGATAAATTTTGGGGTTTTTTTTTTTGTCAAAACCCATGTGCCCGTTTTTTTCTTGGGATGGGCCATGTTTGCAGGAAAGAATCTATTTAGCTTTTGGGCAATCTTTCGGGTTGCATCAGTATCACTTCTTGTGGGCCCTTTAAAGGGCATTGAAAAAACAAGTTGTTCCTGCGTGTAAAAAAGGTTGTCTTCTTTGGTCCTCATTTTTATGTAGACTTTGTAAAGAGACCTTCATGAAACAAATTTTCCTTGTTCTTCCCGGATTTTGGCTTTGGTTTGGGGGATCCCACTCTGTCTGGCCGGTATTGTCTTTCGCCGGGTTTCAAAAACTTTGATTTAATGTGCTTTTTGGGGGCAATGGTTGGGGGTAAACCCGCCATGGGAAACTTCTTTGATGCAAAAATTATCGTTGTATTGTTATCGAATCTGTTAAAGTCATTTGACTTGGGGGGGGGTTTTTCCTTAATATGGCCCGCCCCGGGTAATGCTTTGTCGAGATTTCTGTACAGCTGAAAAATTTAAAATTGGTATTTTTTGGGGAAATTTGTTGCATTGGTCCAGGGGGCTCTATATCCCCAAGACGGGGAAACCCGCTTTGTAAAAAAGAGTGTTTCAGAAAAAAGAGGCATTTGACCAGCCAAGAAAAGGAACGTATAAAAATAATTAGTTTTGATTTTTTCTTCCCCCGATAAATTCGAAGCGTACGCCATGCCCAATGAGGAACAATTATTCGATGTGTAATTATTGGATTTTTGTAAGGCACAGTTGGGGGCGAAACTATTCCATCCCTTGTGTGTTATTTTGATGGGGGGGAATGCCACGTGAGGGGTACGCCACTGTAGACAGGGAAACACACCACCCAACGAAGGGGGCACCTCATATATACGAAGGGGGTATCCCGTAAGGGAACCCCATCCAGTGATGGGCATGGGCAACCCCGCCCAAAGGAGGACCCATTGCGACAAGGTGATGCCAAACCCCGCCAGGAGGACCTTGCAACAAGGTGCATGCCATGGACAAAGG
The DNA here is from genome assembly GCA_018398815.1 of Conus ventricosus. Lineage (NCBI taxonomy): Eukaryota > Metazoa > Mollusca > Gastropoda > Neogastropoda > Conidae > Conus > Conus ventricosus. The sequence goes on from CM031618.1 coordinate 26,782,270, forward strand.
GCACCCCCCCCGGCCCCGGGGGGGAAATCCTGTAGGGAGGGGCACATACAATAGAGAGATGCCCTCATGGGGTAGGGGGCACCCATCGTAAATAGGGGATGCCATCATAGTTTTGGGGGGGATGCCCCTGTAGTGAAGACTACCTAAAGAAAAAAGGGGTCTTGTAAATTTTTAGTTTGACGCATTGTAGAGAGGGGAAAAACCACCATGACAGAGGGGGGGCACACCTCATAGATAGGAACAGCCCAAGACAAGGGGACCCTCCAATTAGACGGGGGAACACCACGTAGGTGAGGGGTATGCCACGGGGACCAGGGACAACCTCCAATGAGAAGGGGGAAACCCCGTAGGTGAGGGGTATGCCATGTGACCGGGACACACCCATGTAGACAGGGGGCCAAAACCCCGTAGGTGAAGGGCATGCCATGTAGAAAAGGGGGAAAATTTCCAAAGTAGACGAGGGCACACCACGTGGTGAGGGGTTTTGGCCCCGTAGACCGGGAACATCTGCAATGTAGACTGGGGGCCACCACCGTGGTGGGGGGCCGACTGTTGACCAGGGACACATCTCCCAAAGCAGACAGGGGGCACCCCAAAGTAGGTGAGGGGTTTGCCACTGTTGACCAGGGACAAAAATCCAAATTTTTTTAAAGGGGGCCCCCCACCGTAGGGAGGGGGATCCCTGTAGCCGGGACACCCTCCCAAATTTGAGGGGGGGGACACCCCGTGGTGAGGGGGGTTTTCCACTGTAGCCAGGGAAACATCTCCCAAAGTAGGGGGGACACCCCCGTAGGTGAGGGGTATGCCTTTTAGACCAGGGAACTCTCCAATGTAGACAGGGGGCCACCACCCTAGGGAGGGGTATGCCTGTGAACGGAGACACACCCAATGTATACGGGGGCAACCCCGTTGGTGGGGGGGCAAGGGGCCCTGTAGACCGGGGAAAATCTCCCAAAGTGACAGGGGGCACCCAACCCCAGAGAGAGAAGAGAGAGAGAGAGAGAGATGAGAGAGGAGAGAGAGGGGGGGGGGAAAAAGGGGGGGAGGGGAGAAGTTAGAGGAGAGAGAGAAGGGGAAAAGGAGAGGGGTGGGGGGGGGAAAAGTGAAAATTGTGGGAAAAAAGGGAAAGAAAGGGTAAAGGAAAAAGAATCGGGGAGGGAAGGAAAGGGGGAGAAACCCGTTGGGGAAAAGGGAAGGGGGGGGGGGGGGGGGGGAGGGGGAAGGAGGGAGGGGAGGAAAAAGGGCAGGGTTTTGTTTGGGAAGAAAACAGGGGGGAGGGAAGGAGAGCGCCGAGGAAAAAAAGTGGGGGAAGGGGGGGGGGGGGGGGGGAAGGAAGGGGGAGGGGACAGAAAGGGGAAAACGTTTTTTTTTATTTTAAAAGAAAAGGGGGGAAAGAAAAAGCCCCCCCCCCAAAAAACATTTTGTTTTTCAAAGGGCGCGCCCCCCCCCCCCCCCCCCCCCTTTTTAATTTTAATTTTTAATCGAAATTGATATGTGCACAAGCGTGTGTGCGTGTGTGTGTATGTGTGTGGTTGCGCGCAAGCACGCATGTTCCTGCCAATCTCTATCTTTCTCTGTGGCCCAACACTTACCTCTGCCCCCCCCCCCCCCCCCCTCTCTCTCTCTCTTTTTGGCATGTCAAGACACAACTACAGGCTTCCATCATATTCCTCTGTCCAAGAACTTTGATTTACGGGTGTTGCACACTGTCTGCCATTGCAGTCTGACCTCTGACACAGCCTGCAGTGTTGCACACTGTCTGCCATTGCAGTCTGCCATTGCAGTCTGACCTCTGACACAGCCTGCAGTGTTGCACACTGTCTGCCATTGCAGTCTGACCTCTGACACAGCCTGCAGTGTTGCACACTGTCTGCCATTGCAGTCTGACCTCTGACACAGCCTGCAGTGTTGCACACTGTCATGCCATTGCAGTCTGACCTCTGACACAGCCTGCATTGTACACTGTCTGCCATTGCAGTCTGACCTCTGACACAGCCTGCAGTGTTGCACACTGTCTGCCATTGCAGTCTGACCTCTGACACAGCCTGCAGTGTTGCACACTGTCTGCCATTGCAGTCTGACCTCTGACACAGCCTGCAGTATTGCACACTGTCTGCCATTGCAGTCTGACCTCTGACACAGCCTGCAGTGTTGCACACTGTCTGCCATTGCAGTCTGACCTCTGACACAGCCTGCAGTGTTGTACACTGCCTGCCATTGCAGTCTGACCTCTGACACAGCCTGCAGTGTTGCACACTGTCTGCCATTGCAGTCTGACCTCTGACACAGCCTGCAGTGTTGCACACTGTCTGCCATTGCAGTCTGACCTCTGACACAGCCTGCAGTGTTTGCACACTGTCTGCCATTGCAGTCTGACCTCTGACACAGCCTGGAGTGTTGCACACTGCCTGCCATTGCAGTCTGACCTCTGACACAGCCTGCAGTGTTGCACACTGCCTGCCATTGCAGTCTGACCTCTGACACAGCCTGCAGTGTTGCACACTGCCTGCCATTGCAGTCTGACCTCTGACACAGCCTGCAGTGTTGCACACTGCCTGCCATTGCAGTCTGACCTCTGACACAGCCTGCAGTGTTGCACACTGCCTGCCATTGCAGTCTGACCTCTGACACAGCCTGCAGTGTTGCACACTGCCTGCCATTGCAGTCTGACCTCTGACACAGCCTGCAGTGTTGCACACTGCCTGCCATTGCAGTCTGACCTCTGACACAGCCTGCAGTGTTGCACACTGTCTGCCATTGCAGTCTGACCTCTGACACAGCCTGCAGTGTTGCACACTGCCTGCCATTGCAGTCTGACCTCTGACACAGCCTGCAGTGTTGCACACTGTCTGCCATTGCAGCAGGGAGGTGGGAGAGGGGAAGAGGAGGACGGGGGAGAGACGGAGCCGGTGAGGGGGGGGGGGGAAGGGGCGGACATAAGAAGAGAGAGAGAGAGAGAGAGAGAGAGAGAGAGAGGTGGGGTGTGGTGGTGGTGGAGGTGGACTGGCACTGTTTTCACCTCCAGTCCTGTCTACACGGGCAGACAGACAGACTCCTCGGACACAGCTGGCAGAGTTCCTTCCCTTTGCGGAAAGGACATAGGAAGTGTTTTTCTTTGTTTTGCGAGTGTGCTTGTGTTGTGATTTTGCTTGTTTTGTGCTTGTTTGAATGGTCTTTCACCTTCCTTTGTTGTCTCACTCTTCCTTAACTTCCAGCTCCCCTGTCTCTTCCTTCACCTTTCCTTCCACTACTCCCTATCTCTTGGTCTTCTTCTTTTATTTTACTTCCTCTTCCCCGTCTTTGGATTGGTTGGTCTGGACGTTTTTTTTTTTTTTGTTAGCCCCCCCTCCCTCCCCCGTTTGTTTCTCCTCAACTTTTTTGTTCCTTTCCAGCAGCCTGCCATTGTTCACTTCTTTCTTTGTTCCTTGTAAATCTTCAAAATTTATTTTTCCCCTGTTACCGTCTTTTTTTTTCTCCTTCTTCTTTCTTCCACTCTCGCCTGTTTTGTTCTTCACAATTTCTTCATCCGTGCACCTGCCTGCTCGTGTTTTCTTTTACGTTTATTCAATTTTCCCCTACTCCATTCCTCAACAAGGCAACAGCTAAGCTCGCTCTTTCAGGTCACGATACATGGATTCATGACCACCCCCCACCCTGGGTGTTACAGCAGATGGGGACAAGAGGAGGGGGGGGGGGGGCTGGGGATTTGGGGATGGTCGTGTGCGGCACGCGGCAGAGATCGACGTTATTATCATTTTTTTTCATGACTTCTACCAAGTTAACATTTGACTCAGGAAACATTTTATTCTTCCTTCCCTAAACATGACTTTTAGCCTTGTGCTGCAAGCACAAAGCCCTCAGGAGCCTGTCACACACTACACTGACATCACCAGAACGACAGCCTCAAAACGGAATGCGTGATGCCAGGTGGCAGTCGAATTCGAACTGTCAAGGTATGGCAAGGTTATGTTGCTTATAGCCCAGCCGACCGCAATGGGCCATATCAGGCCACGTTGAACTCAACCCATAAGTAAAAAAACAACAACAAACAAACAAACAAACAAACTCATTTACACAACCAACTGGAACTGGCAGAACGTCCGACTGCTAGAACTCGGTAGCCTAGCAGCCTGCTGCTGAGCCATTGTTCAGTCCACGTTCCACACACAAGCAGAGAGGGTCAGCAAGAGATCATGACCGTACTGCCTATCTGGTCTGAACTCTTGGAGACAAACCAGCTCACCCTCAAACTTACTGCCCTGCTGAAGGAAAGAAACAAACCATCCACAAAAAGAAAACATGACGCGTTTTGACCTCTTTGGTCTTCTCGAGGCAAGACAAACAAATCCATTTTGTTCCCAATTAGAGAAGACACGTGACTGTTCGTTCTTCGTTTTCATTGTCTTGAATGTTCTTTGTTTTGCTTGAAGAAGACCACAGTGGTCGAAACGGTCGTGTTTTGTCTTGTCATTTGTAATTTGTCGGTAGAGCAATCTAAAAAAAAATTTAAGTTTGAAGGTGAGCTGGTTTGTCCTCAAGTTTCTTTCAATTTCCTCCTGCAATCACATCCCTTTGAAACTAACCGGGTCACCCTCCGTTCCCTCCTGTCACCCTCCGTTCCCTCCTGTCACCCTCCGTTCCCTCCTGTCACCCTCCTCCGTTCCCTCCTGTCACCCTCCGTTCCCTCCTGTCACCCTCCGTTCCCTCCTGTCACTCTCCGTTCCCTCATCCGTTCCCTCCTGTCACCCTCCGTTCCCTCCTGTCACCCTTCCTTCCCTTTTGTCACCCTCCGTTCCCTCCTGCCACCCTCCCTTCCCTCCTGCCACCCTCCCTTCCCTCCTGCCACCCTCCCTTCCCTCCTGCCACCCTCCCTTCCCTCCTGTCACCCTCCCTTCCTTCCTGTCACCCTCCCTTCCCTCCCTGTCACCCTCCCTTCCCGCCTGTTACCCTCCGTTCCCTCCTGTCACCCTCCGTTCCCTCCTGTCACCCTCCGTTCCCTCCTGTCACCCTACAGACCACGTCACCCTCCGTTCCCTCCTGTCACCCTCCGTTCCCTCCTGTCACCCTCCGTTCCCTCCTGTCACCCTACAGACCACGTCACCCTCCGTTCCTTCCTGTCACCCTCCGTTCCTTCCTGTCACCCTCCGTTCCCTTCTGTCACCCTACCAGTTGTGTACGGGACTTTCCCCACGCACATGTGCCCATGTTTGTCACAAAAAAAGAAAGAAAGAAAACAAAAAACGACGATTCACACAAGCCGGGGAAACATTGACAGGGAAGAGGGAGGTGGGAGAAGTAGAGACGTAGGTAGTGGTGGGGTGTGGATGGTGGGGGAGGAAAGGAGTGGGAAGGTAGTGAAGGAAGAAGGAGTGTGGGGGGGTGGAATGGGAGTGGGTGGGGTAGGAGGTTGGAGAAGAAGAGATAGGAGAGATGGAGGAGGAATGACTGAGAGAGACAGAGAGAGAGACAGAGAGAGAGAGAGAGAGAGAGAGAGAGAGAGAGAGAGAGAGAAGACAGACAGACAGACAGACAGACAGACAGACAGAAGAACAGACAGACAGACAGAGAGAAAGGAAGGCAAGGGTGAAGGGTATGGTCGTGATGCTGGTGTGGTGGTAATGGCGTGGAGGGGAAAAGGGGGGGGGGGGGGAGGGGGAGGATGTGGTCGCTCATCACAGCACCTCTCCTCCTCAACGAGGAGTATGTCTCTATGAATATTTCACAGCCCCTGGCGTCTCTTGCTGATCCACATGCTCTGATCCTGTCTGACGAAAGGGCGTGCACCACTCCCTCACCCTCCTCACTCTTCCCCCACCCCCTCCACCTCTCTCTCTCTCTCTCTCTCCATCTCCGAGGTAATGACCCCCAACCATCAGAATTCCTCACAATGGCGCCATCCTGCCATCCCGAGGCCTCCCTTCTTCCCAGCACACAACAGCAGTTCCGACTTCACAATCCA
>CM031618.1:26788328-26798328 GCA_018398815.1 Conus ventricosus
CATTCGTCACAAATCAAGCTCGTGCGAATGATCTGTGGAATAATTTAGCTGAATATTTAGAAAGAAACTTGACGTCGCAATTAACTTGCGTATTTTGTGTTATGTCATTTTACCATCTCGCAGTGTGTGACTTCACAAGTAAAAAAAAAAACGTCTACAGCATACAAACGGAAATACCAGTAGGATACCACATATTCTTGAACGAAAGCAAGAAACCACTGGAAAATTATGCTATGAATCGAGAAACAGATTCCAGGATTCATCGTGTATTGATTACAGCCAATCACATGCTTCATATTGATCATCTGACTTCTACCGAAGAAACGACCAGTCGACTCAGAGAGCTAATAGAAGTCTGACAGCACGGCACTACCGCAGTAGGGACAGCAACTTCAGCGTCTGAGGCGATTTTGCTGTGTATTTTTGTACCTGAAGACCGCAAGTGGAGGCCTCAGTGCAGGGAATTCCTCTTCACTTAAGACGGAAGGAAGAGTAGCTGGACTTGGTGCCGTCTCCAGTTATGGACCACATCAAGGGAGACGATCCACTGGCAGATCCTGGGCAAGACTGGTGGTCTTGGAGACACCACTCAGGTGTCAACGTCTGCGACCATGTCTGGTGACTCTGGTGTTGAGGTTAGTCGTTTGTCTGAGGCAGACATTGACACGGTATCGTGTAGTTCGTTAGAATTGACCTAGAGTCGCTTATTTCGATGTTATTTCTTAGTTATCATTAACTGCGATCAAGATGGATCTAGAATTTGGATCGGAAGACATCACCGTGATTTCATGTTTTGATGGAACTTGTGAAGTCCATTGTTCTTTTATAATTGTGAAGTCCAGCTATTCATTTTTTTTTACGTAAGGCAGTAGTGCCCATGTGTGCTTGAGGGAATGCAGTCTCCGGGGTATTAATATGAGATTTTCCTATCATGTATTATTTTGCTGTCATAAACTATGATCCTGATCCTGATCCTGATTCTTCTGTTGATCGATGTTTGACAAGACGCCGTAGTCATGGTTTAGGCATCGTGGTGAGTCATCACTACCATTGTCATCCACATTTTCATCTAAGCATGTGCTGTACTAGTTACGTTATTTCTTTGTGCAGGTACCCCAGCTATTCCTTTGTTCCTTTTTTTACGTAATGGAGTTGCATCCATGTGCGCATGAGAGAATTGAATCTCATTGATTGATATGAGATTTTCCTTTCAATTATAAGCGAGAAATATGGAATCTCAGAAGAACGGATGTAAGATTTTTGTAATTGGCGATAAGAAATAAGTTTATAAAATCTTTACAGAAGTGAATAAATGATTTCTCCAGACAAATGTTTTCTTACATTGGATGTATAAACTCATATAAAATTGAAGTTGCGCTTAATGGTCTAACCATTTGATCCTATTGTCGCATTGTCAACTGTTGATTCTAAAGTAAATCTGTCGAGAGAAGATTTTTTTTTTCATTTAAAAGTAAAGTAAAAAAAAAAAGTGTACATCGCTCTGAATAGGCTAGTGCTATTGTAAAGGGATGGGTGATGAGTGTGAGTGTGATGGGAAAAGGACAGATTAGCAAGGAATGAGTTTTTGATGCAGCCCACTTTTGCAGGTATTATCATTCTTTTATTGTTTGCTGTTGCTGCCTACTGTCGCACTGACGTCTACACCATCGTCTTCGTCGTCATCCAGTGCTCCTGGTGATGCCGATGCGCTGTAACATGGTCCGCAAGTCATCTGTGGAGATGTGGGGCGGTCTGGCGATGGCAGAGTGTTTGTCTACGGACTGTTCTTGTGGCCAGTAGTCTGCGCACCGACCTGTGAGGCCAGCGAAGTGTCAAAAGAATTAATGACGGTCCCAAGACACTCTAACCCTAAACCTCTGTGGAAGTACACGCACACAGACACAGACACAGACACACACAGACACACACACACACACACACACACAGACAGACAGACAGACAGACACACACACACAGACACACACACACACAGACACACACACACACACACACACACACACACACACACACACACACACCACACACACACAGAGACAGACACACACACACACACACACACACACACACACACACACACACACACACACACACACACACACACACACACACACACACACACACACTTCATTTCCAAAAGAACACAAACTGTCCAAAATATTTAACAAAAACACTGTCAAACTATCGTACTCATGTATGCCCAACCTTAAAAACCTAATTGACGCATCCAACATGGCTGGGGTTAAAGAAAAAAACCTCTATCGATGGGGTCTACTGGTCTTATTCTGTATGTGTGTGTGTGTGTGTGTGGGGGGGGGGGTATGTGTAGTGTGTGTGTGTGTATGTGTGTGTGCCTGTATGTGTGTGTGCGCGTGCGTGCGTGTGTGAGTGTGTGTGTGTGTGTCTCTGTGTGTGCGACATGCAGACATGGAAACACATAGACATGGCGACATGCAGACATGGATACACATAGACATGGAAACACATAGACATGGAGACATGCAGACATGATACACATAGACATGGCGACATGCAGACATGGATACACATAGACATGGAAACACATAGACATGGAGACATGCAGACATGGAAACACATAGACATGGCAACATGCAGACGTGGATACACATAGACATGGAAACACATAGACATGGAGACATGCAGACATGGAAACACATAGACATGGCGACATGCAGACATGGATACACATACACATGGAAACACATAAATAAGATAATGTTGCTTATAGCCCAGCCGACCGCAAAGGGCCACATCAGGGCTGTCACCACGTTAAAATCAACTCACAAGTTATTAAAAAACAAAACAAAAAAACTTTCACACATCTCTTTAAATGACATCTTCTAGAAACGCACCATAAACTTCGTTAAAAATCTTTCTTCCGTAAAAATCTTAAATCAATGAAAAATGTTAATCTCTCTCAAAAACTCAAGATCACGTCAGGCGGGACATCCCTGAACAGGATCTTCATGGACTCCGCTGTAAAATGTTTGTGTCTCACATCGTGCAAGTCCCAACACTCTAAAAGAACATATTTCATTGTGGATGGCGCATGACATGGAATGCACCACGGAGCTTCTTCACTCTTTAAAAGGTAAGAATGGGTAAAATACGAATGGCCGGTGTGCAGGCGGCACAGAACTGTTTCTTCTTTACGACCACCAGACGTAGATGGGAGGAACTCCTTAAGGCTTGGACGGATCTGAAAGAGTTTGTTATCCGTCTGCGTATTCTAATCCTCCTGCCAGAGGTCTCTCACATAATCATTAAATTTGGGTTTCAGATCTGAGCAGGGATCTATATGTTGAACAGTTTCTCTCTTGTGGCATTCTTGACTAAACGATCAACCATTTCGTTCCCTCTGTCACGGTCAAAAATAAACACAACCAAATTCGTGGTCAATCGCCACCAGCCCAGTTGGACATAAGCTCTAACGCAAATATTCTGGGCGTCAGGCAGACGGCCCCATGGTTCGGATCCAGCCAATTAAGCATAGGGGAGAGGTTCCACGGAGACGGTCTGTCTAGCCAGACGGACTAAGTAGCTGACCGACGCCTCGATGTCTGGTCAGACGAGTCTCGATGCCCGGATCAGACTCATCCGGCCAATTTGAGCACGGCGAGAGGCTAATCCTAATCTCCTCGTAGACAGTCGGAGTGGCTGACCAAGGTCTCAATAGGTTGGCCCGACCTATTGCAACGTCTGGCCGGACTGATCTAGCCATTTACGACGTCGCCGAAAGGGAGAGGGAGAAGGTAGTATGTGGTGGGGGTGAAATCAAGCTAAACAATTAAATGACCAATTGACCACCACAGAGAGTAAGGCGTGTAGGCGTGACTGTCATGATTTGAATATCCAATGGAATTAAGAGGAGATAACTTCGGTACGAGGTGGTAAAAATACTGACCAATGGTACTGGCCCTGGACACGGATTAGGGCATAAAGTAATGCGTGAGTGAGAGAGAGGAGAACGAACAGAGAGACAGAGAGAGGAAGAGGTTCTAGGTCTGCTTGAGAGAGAAGCAGAGAGATGAAGGGAGGAGAGAAGAGAACCAAGTTGAGAGATTAGCAGGAGATAGTCTGCAGGGAAGGACTAAAGAGAGATGTGGGGGAGAGAGAGTTGCTACTAATGAAGAGAAAAAGAAAGAAAAGAAAAGAAAAGAAAAGCAACCATGTCCATTTGATAGAGCAGACTAGAAGAGAGAGAGAGAGTGCAATGCGTTAATGCAGGAAGGAAGAAAGGAGAACAGATCGATGTTGATAGTCACTGTTCCATCTTAACTGGGGTTCGACCTCATACCTGGCAGCGTCACTTCGTCAAGCAGAACCACAGACCAACGCCAGTGCCAGCAGACCAATACCATGCCAGCAGTTTGTGTCGTGCTTGTGAAAGTGACAGTGAAAAGAAAAAAAAAGAAAAGAAAAGACAGTGATTCGTGAATGTTAAATCACCTGGCCAGGTAAAGTAGAAATCTGTTTTACCCGGTGTTTAAGATGATTAGATAATATTTTGTGAATTCAGAAAGAGAGAATGTTTTATTTTGTTTGATTCCATATGCATTGATGTTTCGTTCTATGTCATGTGTGTAAAGTATAGACTTTACTAGTGGTCTGATGTGACGAATGCATGATATATGAATGAGATTGTAAGCAAGCTTGAGTGTGTTTGGCTGTGCGCTAGTCCTTCCTCATCGACATCACCCGGGGTTGACAATTTTTTTGGCGAGCTTCCCAGGAATTCCGCCCTTTTATTATAATTGTTAAATTCTCAGCAGGAAGCGGGGGGGGTTTCAATATTTAATCCTAAGAAAAGGGGGTTGTTTTACGTATTTTCCCAAATATTTAAATACGGGCTTGGCATTGTTTCCAAGTTTATTAATACGGGCGGGCATTTCAGCCCCCAGAAACTCTTTTCGCCAGATTGCCTTTTTTTTCGCTCTCAAAAATTGGGTAGGCGCTGGCGTCTTAAAAAACTAATTACGTTGCCCCAAGCTAATATTATCATTCATGGGAAATTGTGCTATTACTCACTCGTTCGGAAACCACCAGTTTGGCTGTCGTGTAATAAAATCTTGTTAAAAAAAAGAGATATAATGGCGGAAGAAAAGAACACCCCTATTGAACAACTCGTGACGTCGCTCGTGATTTAGGTTATTGGGGAGAAGATTGCGAGCATTCGTTGAAAACCAACAACAGATGGAAAGAGAGAGCGAGCAGAAAGACGACGTGTCGCTTTGGAAATAGCAGAGCGGGAAAACAGAAAGATAAGGGAAGCGCAGAAACAGAAAGATTAAGGATTCAGACTACGAAGCGCAGGAAACAGAAAAGAATAAGGGAAACGCAGGAAACAGAAAGAATAAAGCGGGAGACAGAAAGATTAAAGATTCAATTAGAGTTAAAAGGTGAAAAAAAAGGGAGACCACCGAGGATGGAGTTCAGTTTCCAGTGACTCTGTGCGCAGTTACGCCCCCCGACCAAAGTTGCCGAAGTTTCTCTGAAGGAACAGATTCGATTGATGCATACACAGCCCGTTTCGAAACGTTTGCGACCAGTCGGGGTTGGCCTTCAAAGAGGGGGCAGTCATTTGTCATGTTATTGACTGGTAAGGCATTACAGATTTTCACTGCGTTGCCAGCAGACACCCAATCTGATTTTGGTGCTGTGAAGGAATCATTGATGAAGGATTTGACCTCACAGAGGAAGGATTCAGAAAGAAATTCGTTCAGCTAGATTAAAAACAGGTGAAACTACACTCAGTTTGGTGCACGTTTAGATCACAATTTGATAAATGTTTAGAGTTGAGCGGTACAAGAAGGAGTCGCTGAATTGAAAGAGCTGGTTATGAAGGAACAGATTTTGTCAGGTTGCGGCCCTGAGTTAACCATACATTTGAAAGAAAAGACAGCCAGAACAGCGGGGGAGTTGTTGAAGTTCGCAGAGGTGTATAGAGAGGCACGTCTGGGCACTAAGGTGCAGGAGAAACAGGTGCTAGCACAGTGAGAAGAGTGCAAGGAGACTGGGGGAGTTTTCTGCACAGTCTGCAAACCCAGTGGGGGGCAGAAAGGAGGACAAGGGACAATAGGTGTTTCATTTGTCACAAGAAGGGACATGTGGTGAGGGATTGTCGCATAGGTTCCAGAAGGCAGCAGCCTTGCAGGAGGGGATAAGGGTGGAAAAGGGGAAACGACCTTCATGGAACCAACAGGGATCCAATCTGAAGAGGGTAGAGTGCGGCCTATGGCTAGCACTGGACAGCATCAGTGTCAGATGGAGCACTAGCTGAGGGGTTTTCGTTACCATGGAAGAAGGGGGAATTGGCCAGCAGAGGTGAAAGTGTTACGAGACACGGTTGTACATGCGGTGGGGTAGAACAACGCTGGCGAGAAAGGGGATTTGACGGGGCAATCCAGACCTGTACTCAAATCGATGGCACTGTGAGGGATTTCCATTTTGCTAAATAGAAGTACTACCCCTTACTTCTCCAGGCAGTTGTCTGCGTTGGTGATGGAGAAACCCCTTAAATGATTTGATCATTGAAATATTCCAGGGGCAAGGGATCCAGGGGATCCTGATTGTTGACTGCTACAGGGGCAGCAGTTTCAAACAAGGAGCAAGAAGGAGGAAAGGGTTGATAAACCGTTAGTCGTCCAGCAAGGACGTCGGGCATAGATGTGTCGCCTGAAGATTTTAGGGCAGGCAGGAACAAGACCCTTCGCTCGTGAAGTTTTGGGGAGTTGGCAAGAGGTGGAGAGAAACAGGTGGTAGAGGAGGTGAGACTCAGCACATAAGGCGCAGCAGCAATCATTGATGAGGTGAAAGAGACCCAGCAGAAGAAGGGGAGATTTTGTTGCCTAAGTTCCAGAAGAGTAAAAAAACAGGATGTGTCACTTATGAAGGGCTACACAGTAGGATTTCCTAGGTTTTGTTGTGGGAGGCGACAAAAAAGCAGCCAAAAAGGGAAAGGTGGAGAAGATGATAAAATTCAGAGGAAGTCAGTCATATCCGGGTGCTTGTTGATAATATGTGTTGATTACAGTATGTTGATTGGATAGGGGTTCATTCCCATTTTGGCTATGGTTCATATTTTTTGTGTGAACTTGTTCAAAATTTTCTTTGTGAGACTTGTTCATGTGAATGTAGTTATGCTTGGAGCATACAGTCGCTTGGGTAGTGATGCTTTAAATTTGCAATAAGTGAGGATGGAGATTCCTCAGTGAATTTGTCATGGATCGGATCATACTATATTGTGCTTTTCATAGAAATTGTGAAGAGAAATGTGGCAAATCCGCAGGTAGGGGAATTGCATAAGTGCGCACAGAGTTGTTATAAAAGAGTTGAAAATAACGCAAGAGCGCCCGTCAATGAAACTCATTGGAGTGGTAATTAAACTAATGATATTTTTTTAAATAATTTATAAACCGTGGTTGTAAAGTATTTTTCAAACTTTGCACGTGTAGCTGTGGTCAGCAAATTGGGTTTTTGTCTTTTTTTGTACCGTTGTTTTGAGACAAGCGGTGCAATAGTCTTTTGCAAGGGGAAATTGTCAGGTCAAAATAAACACCAACCAAATTCGTGGTCAATTTCGCCACCAGCCCAGTTGGACATAAGCTCTAACGCAAATATTCGGCGTCAGGCAGACGCCCCAAGGTTCGGATCCAGCCAATTAAGCATGGGGGAGAGGTTCCACGGAGAACGGTCTGTCAGCCAGAGGGACAAGTAGCTGCCCTCGACCCTCGATGTCTGGTCAGACGAGTCTCGACGCCCGATCAGACCATCCGCCAATTTGAGCACGGCGAGGGGCTAATCCTAATCTTCCTCGTAGACATCGGAGTGGCTGACCAAGTCTCAATAGGTTGGCCCGACCTATTGCAACGTCTGGGCCGGACTGATCTAGCCAATTTACGACGTCGCCGGAAAGGGAGAGGGAGAAGGTAGTATGTGGTGGGGGGTGAAATCAAGCTAATCAATTAAATGACCAATTGACCACCACAGAGAGTAAGGCGTGTAGGCGTGACGTCATGATTTAATATCCAATTGAATTAGAGGGAGATAACTTCGGGTACGAGGTGGAAAAATACTGACCAATGGTACTGGCCCTTGGACACGGATTTAGGGCATAAAGTAAGCGTGAGTGAGAGAGAGGAGAACGAACAGAGAGACAGAGAGGGGAAGAGGTTCTAGGTCTCCCTTGAGAGAGAAGCAGAGAGATGAAGGAGGAGAGAAAGAACCAAGTTGAAGATTAGCAGGAGATAGTCTGCAGGGGAAGACTAAAGAGAGATGTGGGGAAGAAATTTGCTAACTAATGAAGAGAAAAAGAAAGAAAAGAAAAGAAAAGAAAAGCAACCATGTCCATTTGATAGAGCAGACTAGAAGAGAGAAAAAAAGTGCAATGCGTTAATGCAGGAAGAAAAAGGAAACAGATCGATGTTGATAGTCACTGTTCCATCTAACTGGGTTCGACCTCATACCTGGCAGCGTCACTTCGTCAAGCAGAACCACAGACCAACGCCATGCCACAACCCAATACCAGTGCCAGCAGTTGTGTCGTGCTTGTGAAAGTGACAGTGAAAGAAAAAAAAAGAAAAGAAAAGACAGTGATTCGTGAATAGTTTAAGATCACCTGGCCAGGTAAAGTAGAAATTGTTTATACCCGGTTAGTTAATGATATTTAGATAAATATTTTGTAAAGTTCAGGAAAGAGAGAATGTTTAATTTTGTTTGATTCCATATGCATTGATGTTTCGTTCTATGGTCATGTGTAGTAAAGTTATAGACTTTACTAGTGGTTTGATGTGACGAATGCATGATATATGAATGAGATTGAAGCAAGCGTGAGTGTGTTTGGCAGTGCGCTAGTCCTTCCTCCACCCGACATCACCCGGGGTTGACACCCTCCGATGCCAACATGACCACAACCCAAGCCAAAAATGTTGTAACCATCCGCTTTCAACTTGCTAAAAAGTTCAAAGAAATGAAAAAGGGTTCTGGATGCTGAAGGTTTGGCCAGCTATGCCCTCCAAAGCTGACAGCGAATCCGCCCGAACCAGAAAGTCCTTCTTCGTAGATTGTGAAATTATCTGCAATGCCAGAACCAGAGCAGTAAGTTCAGCAGAATAGACAGAAGCACTGGAGGTATATGTTTTAACAGAAATCTGAGAAGGAGCACCAGGGCAATAGCTGCACAGGCTACTCCATCTTCAGACTTGGAACCGTCAGTGAAATTTCTGTAAAAACGGGAATTTTGAATAGGGTCAGCATACAAGGCCTTGTATGCCAGAGAGCTGGTAGACTCTTTACGAAAAGCTGCAAGACAAAACGAATCTCTGGTGTGAAAAAGGTCCAGGGAGGCTGAACTGGAACTTGGAAAAATCGGACACAACTCCTAGTCTAGACCCTGCATTCCGCACTGAGGCTGCATACGAAGACCTAACGGGGGAATACAGTTAGGGTTGGTTTCGAATTGCTTTGAAACTGGGGGTCAAAGACACAGTCATAAGCAGGATTCTGCGGTTCTGAGAACATCTGATATAGTATTTAGAGACATTTTCAGCCTGCGTTGGACAGTGAGGGTCACCTGCCTCTGCGTACAGGCTGTACACGGGGGTGGTGCGGAATGCTCCAAGACAAGAGACGAAGCCCTAAAGGTGGATGGGAAATCCAAGAGTTTTCAGATAAGAGGGTCTTGCAGAGCCGTACACAGCACAACCGTAGTCCAGTTTGGAACGGCCCAAAGGGTTCTGTAGAGGTTCAGCAAAGTTTCTTACAGCGCCCCAGTCAGTGTGCGCACTACCCCGCAGAATATTCAGAGCTTTCTGGCAAGAAGTTTTGAGGTTTTAAGGGTGCGAAAAGTTTAGTTTTTTGATCAAAAATAACCCTAGGAATTTGCTTTTTACAGCGGGAAAGGTGGACTTGTCCAGACGAATTTCAGGATCACAAAGAATTGACGAAAATTGTGGAAATAATT
>CM031618.1:26803328-26807266 GCA_018398815.1 Conus ventricosus
GGCTGATACCCTCGGGCACTCCCTGTATAGACAGGGTGAGACACTCCTGCGGACACTCCCTGTATAGACAGGCTGATACCCTGCGGACACTCCCTGTAAAAGACGGCTGATTCTCCTGCGGACTCTCCCTGTATAGACAGGCTGAGAACTCCTGCGGACACTCCCCTGTATAGACAGGGTGATACTCCTGCGGACACTCCCTGTATAGACAGGCCCGATACCCTGCGACACTCCCTGTATAGACAGGCTGATACTCCTCGACACTCCCTGTATAGGCAGGCTGATACCCTGGGGACACTCCCTGTATAGACAGCAAGGATGAATCCCATCTACCCAATAAAAGGGAGTGCATTTTTGCGTAAATGACCGGTTTTCTTTTATGCCGCCATTAAGGCAGCCATGCTCCAACTCGAGCAACGTCTTCCACTCGAAGCGGCGACCTTTTTCTGTGAAAGAAAAGTCTAGCCGGTCAGTCAACCAGACAACCATGCCACCATTTATCCAAATACCTGTCGACCACCTCTAAAAACCCAACCCGACTGATCATCCGAGCAATCTTCAAACACTATCCAGTCAACTTACCATTCCATCCGTCCATTCTAACAATCCGTCGTCTAGCTTGCAAATCATGTGACCAAACACGATCAAATCATGCAACCAACCAACCAACCAACCAACCAACCAACCAACCAACCAACCAACCAACCAACCAACCAACCAAACCCAAACCCAACCCCAAACCCAAACAACCAAACAACATCCAAGCAAACCCAAAACAAGCCATTTTTCCAACCAGCCAACAAACATCGAACAAGCAACCAACCAATTAGCCACCAACCATCCAACAACCAACCAACCAACCAACCCCCCCAACCAACCAACCAACCAACCAACCACCCAACCAACCAACCAACCACCTACCGCCAACCAACCAACGAATCATCTAACTGACCAACCATCGCACTTGACAACCAACGAAAAAAAAAAACCACCAACAAACCCACCAACCAAGCAACGAACCAACCAACCAACCAACCAACCAGCCTATCCGCCAACCAACCAACGAATTATCCAACTGACCAACCATCGCACTTGACAACCATCGAAAAAAAAAATCCACCAACCAAACCCATCAACCCACCAGCAAACCAACCAACCATCCTCTTGACCAACTCATCAACGAACCTTCCGATTTAGTAAACGATTAACTATTGAGAAAAACAGTCAGGCAGCTATCCCTCAACAACCCTCCAGTCAGTGAAACTAAACAGGGATCCTTTTGGACCAACCGCGGATCCCGGCAATGACCTGTCCTTTCAGCTGGCTGACGATGGCAGCCTGGGCAACCCAGCCCCGAACTTGCCCGTGCGTGAATCGCGTGTTAGCTGACGACAATTAATTAGAACAGCGGTCGACCCCCCCCCCCCCCCCCATCCCCCACTGACGTGTCCGCCTTGTAGGCGGTCATACCACCCCCGACGTTTCATGTACGTAGGACGCGTCACGTGGTGTACGTGTTGGCTTAAAATGCCTTTTCTTCTCTATATAAAAGATGTAGATGTTCACCAAGTTCACAACTGTACAGTCTGCGTCAGCAGCTTTTGACATTCTTGTGAAAAAGGTTGTACAGGTGGACATCTCCCCCCCCTCATCCCCCCACGCCCCCCTCCCCCCGCCTTCCTCTACCTTCCGACTTGTCCCCTTGCGATGAATTCTTCTAATCTAGCAGTAGCTGAGGGTGACTAGGGAACTGAAGATGCACGAGCTGTGTTCGAGGGTGTCATTCTGGATTGACCTGAATCGGTGTAGGTGAGGAGATCCATGTGCACGTGACTCATGGGGAAATGCGGAAAAGCTGAGGTAGGGTAAACCCAAAAGCTGGCTTATCAGTGTGTTCGCAAATATGCCTAAAATGCCGAATTCAAATACCGAGTCCCACACTTCGCGTGTAGTGAACTCTCTCTCTCTCTCTCTCTCTCTCTCTCTCTCTCTCTCTCACTCTCTCACACATCACTACTCACACACACACACACACACACACACACACACACACACACACACACACACACACACACACACACAACACGCACGCACGCCCACACACATACACACACGCACACACTGTGCGTGTTTGAAAAAAATGTCAACAGTGTTGATAAATTCATGGGGGCTTGTTGTCGATTTAGGCAGTGACGGTTCCAAGAAGCAGCGGAGGAAGGTGGAGTGGGAGGGGGGGGGGAGGGGGAGGGGAGATGAGGGGGGGGGCGAACCAACCTTCCTCCCCCCCCCCCCAACATCTTCATGACTTCATGTGGATGGCATTGTCATTCTGTTTCGAACTCACCCGTTTGGTTGTCCTCTCTGGCAGGAAGCGTGATGCACACGGGGACTGGTCTGATGCTGGAATGGTCGGGTCTGGTTCAAATGAACGACCAATGGTTTTTTTTCGTTTTTTTTTATTTTGCTTGTTTGTTTTGGTTTTGGTTCCCTCCCAGCCCCCTTCCTCTCTCTCCGACTTCTCCTTGTGCTATGGGGATCAACTTGGGTGATGATGATGGTGATGACGAACATGGCTTTTCCATTCTGGTCTGATCCCACGTGCAGGGGTGTCCACTTCACTTCTTGTCATGTCAAACTCCGGTTAGGTCAACCAGGCCCAGGGATAACAGACACCTGCAGTGCTGGTGATGGAACTGGAGCAACAGCCTCAGAGAGGCATCCATGAAGTAGATGAAAATCTCTGCGTGGTTCAAGTCATCATTATTGACCCCCTTGGCCCCCCCTCCCCTTCCCCCCTCCCCTCCCGCCCTCACTTCTGGGTAGGAGCCGAACACGTTGAAAATTTCCCACATATGTGTTCGGTGAGATTTGAACCCAAGACTCCCCAGCTGGCAGAGCGCTACACGACCACTGCGCCAGAGCAGCAGGTGCATGTTGACCGGTCTGTATCGCTGTGATCCAAGTGCCTGGTCTGATGAGCAACTCTTTATCTATGCATCCCCTGTTCCCTCCGCTCCTGTCAGTCACGTGAAAGGCATCAAACATTAAAAGCGAGGAGCTCTCTGTCTCTGTCTGTCTGTCTGTCTGTCTGTCTGTCTCTCTCTCTCTCTCTCTCTCTCTCTCTCTCTCTCTCTCTGTCTGAAAAGCAATGTTTCTTTTGAGGCACACCGCTTCGCCCTCGTTCATGTCGTTGATGAGAGATTATCAAAAGAGATTAATCTCATTGTCATGCATCACCCTGCGCCCAGCCTATCCTTTTTGACACGGGCGGAAACGGCTTAGATACGAAAACATCCCCAAACTCTCTCTCTCTCTCTCTCTCTCTCTCCTGCCAATAAATTGTCAACCTCTCTCTCTCCTCTCTCCTCTCTCCTCTCTCTCTCTCCCTCTCTCTCTCTCTCTCTCTCTCATCAACCCGGGTATCTCATTCATATATCATGCATTCGTCAAATCAAACCACTAGTAAAGTCTATAACTTAACTACACATAATCATGGAAAAAAAACATCAATGCGCATGGAGTCAAACAAAATAAAACATTCTCTCTTTCCTTGAACTTCACAAAACCATTTATCTAAATCATCATAACTAACCAGTAAGTTAGTTAATAAATTGTCAACCTCGGGGTACGTCAGTGGAGGAAGGACTAGCGCACAGCCCAAACACACGCACAGCTTGCTTACAATCTCATTCATATATCATGCATTCGTCAAATCAAACCACTAGTAAAGTCTATAACTTTACTACACATAATCATGGAAGAAAACATCAATGCGCATGGAGTCAAACAAAATAAAACATTCTCTCTTTCCTTGAACTTCACAAAACCATTTATCTAAATCATCATAACTAACCCGGGTATAAATAGATTTTCTACTTTTTACTGGAGTTAGTTAGATGGATATTATCATAACTTTACTCTCCTTCTCCCCAAAACTG
>CM031618.1:26807366-26818888 GCA_018398815.1 Conus ventricosus
AATAGCTACTGCCTTTGTACTACATTAGACCTGTTCAGATAGCACTGTTTTGTACTACATAGACTAAAGACACGCTTTAAAAGCCAACAGATGTTTACTACATAGACCGATCAAGACAGCACTGCTTTTCTACTGACTGATCAGACAGCACTGCTTTACTACATAAGCCCCGATCAGATAGCACTGCATTTACTACATAGACCTATCAGACAGCACTGCTTTCTACATAGACCCAGCAGCATGCTTTGTACTACATAGACCGATCAGACAGCGACTGCTTTGTACTACATAGACCCAGACAGCACTGCTTTGTACTACATAGACCTGATCAGTATAGCACTGATTTGTACTACCAGAAGACCTTGATCAAGATAGCAACTGATTTGTACTACGTAGACCTGATCAGAGAGCACTGACTTTGTACTACATAGACCTGATCAGATAGCACTGTTTGGCTAGTATACTTACCATGTCAGACCATAGCATTCCACGGCAGTTAGTTAGGTCTGGAGGCCGAGATTTTTTTGTGGCTAATGCAGTAATAAGACCATCACGTGACGTCCACACTACTTCCGCCAGGCAAGAAACAGGTGTAAACTTCCTGTTCCTCATTCAACCTCGGCTCCTGCCTAACAAGGACAGGTTTTTGCTCTGTCTCGCCTATACTTCTGTTTTTTCGTAGAGATTGCTTGTGTGCTTGCCCTCTTTACTTGCTCTGTTGTGGCTTCGTTCGACCATGGGTACCATTGCCGCGTGAGGCTTATGGATTGCATTTTATTTGATTTTATTTCATTTTATTCATGCTCTAGGCGTGACGGCTCACGACTTCTCTTCACCCCATTGTTCTCCATTCGTCCCTTACTCGTCGGGTTTGGGAACGCGCCACCCTGTAGTACGCGTCATCCACTCTCTCGTTATTTTCTTCCCCATTTCCACCGATTTATATCGATCTCGGCGCGTTTATTCCCTATAGCCATCTCGGTCATTCACATCGACGATCGATCTTCGTCGGTCGCATCGAGCCGCCATCTTTATTCTCGCCATTTCGGCCGACCCCTGCGTGGTCGTCCTCGGTCTTCGTACCGCTTCACTGCTATGGAGGTTTTCCTCCTCTATTATTATCTCCTTCTTTTCCTTGCATCACTACACCTGATCGTCTTCTTCGATCGCTCGTCTAGTACGGTCGATCGGGCTTATACCCACATTGCTACCATCAAATTAGGATGGCGGACGTGTTTTTAAGAAAGAAGAGGAGGAAGAAGAAGAGTTCGCCTTTCTATCTCCCGTCAATCATTTAAGCCAATAACAAACATTTGTTATCCTAACATTCCCTCTACGGAGTCTCCTTTCGGCCCCTCGTATACCTTCAGTGCGTCAGTCGATTTTACTCTTGCGCCATTTCTTCTCTTTCGATGCCTAACCCTCACCGGTCAATCGACCCTCCATCTTGGATTTTGCCACTACGATCGGCTTCTCCTCCATATTGCTCACCGCATGGTGCCCATTTTCGATCGCACATGCTTGCCGGTACGGGGATTTCACCCAGGCATCTATTTGTACCCTATATGGCACTCTATGTATCCTTACTACAGGTAGATCGAGTGACTTACGATCTCTTGATCTGCCTACTGGTGCACATGTGTTTAGTACCTAATTTATCACAGGAAGATTGATGGTCTTTACGATCTCTTCATCTACCAGCTGGTGCACATTGATTAGTACCTCCTTAGCATTATTACAGGTACACCAGGGGTATTTTACTCTCGCGCGCCAGTGCGCGTCACTCTCGGCGATCGATCCCTTCCCGGTCAATCGATCCGCCATGTTGGATTGTGCCACGACGGTTGGCGTGTCCGCCATATTGCCTGACCGCATGCAACTTGTGTGGCGGTACGCCGCTTCCCGGGCGTATTTTCCTGTACCTTATTTATCATTATTACACGTAGAGAGAGTGTCTTACGATCTCTTGATCTACCAACGTGTGCACACTTATTAGTACCCCATTAGTAACCTTTATCTGTTCCCCATTTATCATTACTCCTGGTAGATCAGGTGTCTCTACGATCTCTTGATTACCAACGTGTGCACATTTATTACTACCCCCATTTATCATTACTACTGGTAGATCGGGTGTCTCGACGATCTCTTGATCTACCAACGTGTGCACATTTATTACTACCCCATGTATCATTATTACAATGTTGATCGAGTCTCTGGTGGGATTGGATTGAATAATTTCTCTCCTTTCACGATCGTCGTACTCTCGCGATTTTGTGCATTTCGCGAGTTGTGGTCAGTGCCATTCTGGCACTGTCTCCGTGCTTTGTGCCCCAGCTTAACGCAACTATCTCCTTGACATACCTGCTCGGTATTTCTCTGCACACGCCCTTTGTTTATTTTCCACGATCGTACACTCGCCTGTCGTCGGCCGCCATTTTCTCCCGCGCCGGTCGTGTTTCCACCATTTTGTCTTCTGGCCGGCCCGTACTTCGTACTGGGTCTGCCTTAGACGGTTTAGTGCTCAATTCTTCGTACTAGTACACAATATCCACTTTAGTGCTAGAAATTTTGTCCTAGTACAAGTTCGTATATACTACACGCTGATCACGATTGATATCTAACATTACTCAGCATTCTCGCTGTTGGTGGCGTGTACGGGTAGTTCGAGTTTTCTGTCGATTTCTCGACTCCTTTACACAACACCACACGGCCGATCGAGATTAATTTACTTCTTCTCGATCGACCATTTTGTCTCCTCTTTGTGATCGTGTGATCCGGGTTTGCTCGGCCACCATTGCCCAACATGGTGAAGGACACCGTCGGGTCGAGCCATTCACCACTCAGAACTCGCTCACATTCCGGAGAACCCGCGGGTCGATTCCAATCCAGAGCAATCCGTTCTCATGGAAGAACGTACGGTCAGGGTAGATGGAGATGACTTTTCCGTGGAGGGGACGCGTGACCTTTCCTCCTCTACCCTCCGACGGACACACGATCGCTGCGTCCGAAGGCTACTAGGCAGCGGCCGCCATTTCTAAATGTCTCTCTTTTGACCTGCCCAGAAAGTCTAAGGGCAAGGCTGCCCTCAAAGGGCTGATCCAAGTCAAATCTTCTCACTGAATTTCTCCCTCCCCCCCCCCCCCCCATCTCCATTGGCCGGCTTGCCCTCTAGCCTCCCGACGCGCAGTGAGACTTCTGTCTATCATGCTGTGTCATGCGACCCTCAGCCCCTGGGGAACCTTGCCGAGCCGCGGACCAGCACGGGTGATGGGTCTGGGATGGAATCACCACCGCCACTCGCCTTGATGAGCCACGTTTCACTTTTCCCCCCGAACTTGATACGTGGACTCACAGCGCTCTGCCCCACCGGGCACAGGTGCAGCCAACACCTGTGCTCGAGGAGCGCCATGACTCCGGAAGCAGTATTATGGTCACCCCGACGCACGACTCGGCGTGTGTCCATAATTCTGGGCGCGTGGTCACGCCACGCCAAGAGCCCGGTCGTGTCCATGCACAAGGGCCGTCGACCAACCCCGATCGACCGCCACATATTCCCCTAGGGGTACAGGACGTTGGGGAGTCGACTTAATCGGCTTCCCACTTGGGCAACGTCCGCGGTCCCATTCCTCTGGGGGGAGGATCAACCAGCGGGACAAGGGTAACCTGACTTATTCCTCTGGGGTTAGGAACACGGTGCCGCAGCCAGCCCAATTCACACATATGCGGGTAGGGGGCTCGACTGCTGCGTCCTCCCCACCACCACTAAGGCCCTCCCAGGCCCACACCAAGGACGTGTATGTGGCAGTGCACGTCCCTGGGCGGGTACGACAGGCCACGGCCCCTCGATACACCCCCCCCCCCCCCCCCCCCCCCTGGTGTTTGAGGTTACCCGGGTCCTCGGGGACATCTTGCCCACACCCAGGGCCGCCACAGCCCGCCTACCTCCCCGGGGACCGGTGGCTCTATGCCCCCGAGAGAGACCAGTGGCTTAATTCCAACACGCAACACGACCAGCTCCACGGTCGAATGTGGCACCCAGCCTCATCCACCTGGGTCGACCTCGGTCTCCCACCTCCGGCGCTGTCCGATCGGCAGGACGGGCTCCCCCAACGTAGCCTGGCCGCCGATCATAGAGCCACCAGGGACCCGCCCTCGCATTCCCCCACTACCCAGCTAGGGCTAGGGCGGGACCCACATGCAACCCTGCAGTTGCCTCCTGACGAAGATTCCACCCAACCCTGCCAGGAACAAGACCACCCTGAGGCTTAAAGATGAGGAAGAACTAGCCTTCTCATTGTACGATGTGCGCACCCTGGAACGGTGCGCCCTGACCTGGTTGTGAAGGAGGCCCCACCCTCTGACAATGTCCTTTCACCGACATCACCGAGCCGCCCCCTGCCCAGCGATCTAAACCCAGGATCATCGCCCCACAGTCCCTCACCTCCATCTGGGAAGGTCGGCAACTTGCACCAGGGGTGTGCAAGCCGGAGGAGGACGGCGCCGTCCCAGTGTCATCGGACTCAGGCTCCGGGACACACCAGGAGACGCTCTCTCTTGTTCAGCGACCCATTTATGCGACACCTGGTCAACAGGATCTCGCATCACCTTTCAGCTGCGGCGGACAGCGCAGCCAGGAGCCACTTTAACTGCCTGTTGGTAGCTAGAGTAGCCGTGCTGGCACGGTCCACTCACTCCCCGGCGCTTAAGGCACGGCCCGCCAAGCGCCCTAATATCCCCTCTAGGCCGAAACCGAAACAATCCTACCAGCATATTCGGTTCGGCCAGCAGACACAGTCCCTAAGGTGACTGGGGTAGTCGCCCATGGGAAACTCCATCCTTATACTCCCATCTCACAGACGCTACCTACTTCTCGCCTGGCAAGATCGGGGTTCCAGAAAATCTGGGAAGCGGTCGTACTTACATGAAATATGTTTGTAATGGGTTCCGACAAACGGCCCTAGCGTAGCAGACGACACTCGCCTTGAAGTATTGATTTTCCCAAGGTCTCGTCCTAGTTTTGTATAGTCTCGTTTCGCGTGAAGACGTGATACTTACATCCGCCATTTTCCCGTCGGTGCTCAAGGCATCGACATGTCAGGAAAGTGTGCGTTTCGGGATCTTGGGGTCAAGGTAAGCAGTACTGGTTGTTAGGATCCCCCAAAACATTATGTTCTATGTTCTGTGGCGAAAGATCCCCTCATTTGCCATCTATGGGCTCACAAACCACACACTCATGCTGACTATGGCCACAAAATAGCGCATGGCCCAGTATCTTAAATACACGCTCGTTCGTGTTCCTGTCCTTACGAGCGGACGGGTAGGGAGAGTGGCACTAGTTCAACCTCTAACACTCCCCCTCCATCTCGGGCTGTCCCCTTTTGAGAACCCTCATACCTCGGGAGTGCGGGACGCACAGTGAGCGACGGGCAGGCTGCCCTCCCCCGCTTCCAACCCCATGTCTCGCACGACTTGTTCTCCTGCCCGCGGTCAACACTTCAGTGCCTTGTTATGTCAACAGAAAGGGGTGGGGGAAGGGGGCTCGCTCCCTCAGCCTCTCCCTCCTTTCCCCTGCTTCCAACTCCAAGTCTCGCACCGACTTGTTCTCCTGCCCACGGACACTTCGGTGCCTTGTTGTGTCAACAAACAACAACAACAACAACAAAAAAAAGGGGGTTGGGGGAAGGGGGCTCGCTCCCTCAGCCTCTCCCACCCCCTAATAGAGGCCCCTCTCCACTGTTGCCGTGCGGGGATTCACCCTCTGCGTGACACACATAGCGGGGTTCCTCCTCCTCACAGAGTGAAGGGACCCTCAGCAGGCTAACCCTCAGCCCAGTGGAGAACAGTGTTCAGGCCCAGAGTCGCTCACCCTCCCTGATCTAGCCTCATAACATACGCCTTCCTCCATTCCCAATCCCCCACAGGGTGAGCGCTTTTCCAAGGGAGAGATGACCTTCTGGCTCATCTCTTTTCCTCCATCTGGCCTTCCAATTTTCAGATAGGTAGTTCCTATCTCTCCTATCTTCTTCGTTAGGCTCTCAGCTGGCTCCATTCGGGGCTACTGGGAACCCGCGCCCCAGGCGCTCCTCCCAGTCCTCTCTATATGCTTCCAAGATGGGCAGATCGGCCTACGCCCAGCCGTATAAGGATCTCCCTGTCTTATCTCCCCGGGCCCATGAGGGCAGGGCGCTGGCCACTTCCACAGCGATTCAGCGCTCTGTCTTGCACCTATCCTCGAGGCCAGCCTAAGGCATCCGGAAAATCCCTTCATAAGCCTTTATTTTAGGGGTGTCCGCATGACCAGGGCTGATGGTTCTAGGGACACTTCTTTTGCGGCTACGCAGCATATTATTCCTCTGCTAACCCCCAGAACCATTGGGACTATAGCCCTCCTCCGATTCCTTTGAATTTGCTATGGTCTGACATGGTAAAGTATATGACGCCAAAATGGGGAGTTGTATTATATCCCTGTTTGGCTAGTATACTTACCATGTCAGACTCTATGCCCACCCTACTCCCGCTACGCTATTGGTTCTAGGGTTACCTTGCGCATAGCCCGTTGAATGAGAACAGGAAGTTTACACCGGATTCTTGCCTGGTCGGAAGTAGTGTGGACGTCACGTGATGTCTTATTACTGGTCTTATTTCGTTTGTCCCACGTTTTCCGGCGAGGTTACAAACATTTTAAAAAATTGTTTTAGATTTCTGCTTGCAGTCTTTGCCAATAGATCTTACACAACCAGACAGCACGCTTAACACCATCTTTTATTCCTTTTATTTCTCCAGCCCCTGTAGATTCCACGCCTCTCGGACAGATCGGGTGCCAGTAACGACTGCCTGTACCGGAACCGGAAGTCGAGCCGTTATCTGGTTGATGGTGGACTGGGACGAGATTCTGGTGCCCAAGAAGCACGGCACCTGGATGGAACTGCTGCAGGCCTTGAGAAAGCTGAAAGGCCGCCCGGCCGGGGAGTTACCGCTTCTCCTGCCTCTTCTTCCGGAAAGACTTCCGGCAAGACAGGAGGACTTTGCGGGCAGGGCGCTGGCCCTCCAGTACCGCTCCATGGTGCTGATGGTCAACAAGAGGGAGAAGGAGCCCGTGAAGTTCCCAGCTAGGACCAAGTACATCGTCGACCCGGAGAGGATCCACGTCACGGGCATCCACTCCGTCCACAGACATCGCGCTGGGGACCCAGCCTTCCTGCGCTACGTCAGAGTCCCGAGAGTCTGGGCTTCAACTACCACTACAGGAACTGGGAGAGGCCCGGTGAGTACTCCACTCGAGGCGTGCGGGACGACGACATGTTTCCGCTTCAAGGACTCGCTGCTGCGACGCCTGAAAGAGGTGTGGAGTCATTTTCCAACCTGAAATGGACATCCCTCTGTCAGCCTAGGGGCCCAGCGTATGAACGATCCCTCTGTCAGCCTATGGGCCCAGCGTATGAACGATCCCTCTGTCAGCCTATGGGCCCAGCGTATGAACGACCCTCGTCAGCCATTGGGCCCAGCGTATGAACGACCCCTCGTCAGCCTATGGCCCAGCGTATGAACGATCCCTCTGTCACCCTAGGGGCCCCCAGCGTATGAACGTCCCTCGTCAGCCAAAGGGCCCAGCGTATGAACGATCCCCTGTCAGCCAAAGGGCCCAGGCGTCGTGCATAGCATGAACGATCCCTCTGTCAGCCTAAGGGCCCAGCGTATAAAACATCCCTCTGTCAGCCTATGGGCCCGCGTATGAACGATCCCTCTGTCAGCCTAAGGGGCCAGCGTATGAACGACCCCTCTGTCAGCCTATGGGCCCAGGTATGAACGATCCCTCTGTCAGCCAAAGGGCCCAGCGTATAAAACATCCCTCTGTCAGCCTATGGGCCAGCGTATGAACGATCCCTCTGTCAGCTTTTGGGCCAGCGTATGAACGATCCCTTGTCACCCTATGGGCCCAGCGTATGAACGACCCCTCTGTCAGCCTTAGGGCCAGCGTATGAACGTTTCCTTTTGTCAGCTATGGGCCCAGCGTATGAACGATCCCCTGTCAGCCTATGGGCCCAGCGTTTGAACGATCCCACTGTCAGCCTATGGGCTCAGGTATGAACGCGTCTAAGAGAGGGGGGTGTCGTATATAATACTGTCCCGTGGAATTGTATCGCAGCGATAGCATTTCACGTGAAATATTGTTGCAGCGACAATAATTGCTGGAAAAAATGTCGCGCGCAACTTTTCACGAAAAAAGTCCCCTAGAATATTGTAGCTGTCCTAAAATGCCGTATTTCCGGGAAATACTGTCGCTGCGACACGATTTTATGAGCGACAGTATTATTACGACACCCGGCCTACAACAAGATCTGACATCTTGAATGTCAATCAATCATTTCCAGAAGCTATCAGTTCGTTGGGGTGGGGGGAAGGTTCAAGATGTAAACAGTCTAGACCCGGTGACTAGGAGGGGGACATTGAGGTGCGGGGGGGGGGTGGAGATGGGGGAATGTGGTGCGTTTCGATCTTGACAACGCTAAAAAAAATGCTGATGTTGACGGGGGAAAGTGGGGGGGGGGGGGGGGGGGGGATGAGGTGACTGTGGGGACAGGGGAAGATGATGAAAGGGGAAAGGATGGGATGTGTGGAAGAGACCCGAGGATTGGAAAGAGAAAACAAAACGAGGGGCGGAGTGGAGATCATTGGGGGGGGGAAAAGGGGGGGGAAAATCTATGTACAGAAATGGCAAAGCCTTTTCTTTATATCCGACTATCCAATTTTATCTACAATGAACAGTAACTTTTCCCCTCTCTCTTTTCTCTCTTTTCTCTCTCTCTCTTCTCTCTCTCTTGTCTCTTTTCCCCTATATCTACAATGAACAGTAATCTCTCTCTTGTCTCTGTTTTTCTCTCTCTGTCTCTGTCTCTCCAATATTTCTACATGAACAGTAACCCCCTTCTCTCTCTCTCTCTCTTTTCTCTTTTCTTTTCTCCAATATATCTACAATGAACGTAACTCTCTCTCTCTCTCTCTGGTCTCTGTCTCTCAATATATCTACAATGAACGTACTCTCTCTCCCTTCAGTTTCTTGTGTGTCTGATGTACCATGAAATAAGAAACGAATATAACAAATCCAGTTTTTGTAATGTAATCATAGCTTTTGATCTCTCTCCTCCTTTTTCTAATGTAGCATTTGTTCTCTCTCGCTCTTTGCTTCCCTCCTCTCTCCTCCCCTCCCTCCCTCTCTCTCTCTCTGTCTCTCTCTCCCTCCTCTCTCTCTCTTCGCACGGGGTAATGTGTTCATTTAGTTTATCTCCATAAACCCCCAGTTTCTGACCCTGCACAAGGAAACGCTCCAACCTGTCATAATGAATATGTCCATACCGTATTCTGTGGGAAATATGAATATGTATTGGACCCCCCAGTGACAGACCCAATCCTTGGAAATATGCCTGGTGAATTATTCCACACATGGTGGAAATGGTGGGTCTTTTTCGTGTCATCCACCAGCTCTCATCAGAACTCGTTCCCAGAAAAAAACAAGCGAGTACACCTGTCAAAGTTCCAGTTGTCCCATTATTTCAACCCTGAATGTGACCAGAGATAAACTCGGTTTGTTATGCCGTCTGTGATCCCTACTCAAAACACATGTGGATTCATGTTTGTTAAAGAAAGAACGGGCGAAAGTGTCTGTAAACAAACACAAAGACAACGTAGGCACCAAGACCAGAGGTAGAGTTTTTCCCTTGTTTTAAAGACTGCTGGTTTTAGGACCACGTTTAATTAGTTGCTGTTTTTATCACCTTTCAGCAAATTGTCCAGCAGTGGTACTCTGCTGTATACTATGAATGTGTCGCCTCATTTGTGGGACGTTCGTGTGTCCAGCAGTGGCACTCAGCTGTTTACTATGAATGTGTCGCCATCATTTATGCAATTCAAAAATGTTTCAGATTCCTAGTTAAAATGCTCAATAGGAGTACCTCGCCATTGCTTGTGAACTTCAAAAGTTCTTGAGATTCCTTGTTGGACGCACGCATGCGGCGCGCGCGCACACACACACACACACACACACACACACACACACACACACCACACACACAACAACACACACACACACACACACACACACACACACACACACACACACACACATAGCACACACACACACACTCACAAAACACACATACACACACACACACACACACACACACACACACACACACACACACACACACACACACACACACAACACACACACACACACACCACACACCACACCACACACACACATCTTTCCGACCATAAAAAAACAAAGAACCAAGCTGTCATTTTTATCTGTGTTGAATATTTTCCCTTGGACTACTCATTGACATCGTGGATTCATAGTAAGGCAAAAAGTCTCATGTGCAACCACACCTTGGACTTTTCTGAGCGCAGGACAGTGCTATGTCTTGGGAATTGTTCGCATTTCTTTCTTTCCCCAGAATTATTTTTTCCCTTACATTTTCTCGTAGTTGGCTATTATGCATGTATCACTGTGGAGTGTGTGTGTTTCTAACCTATGATGCATTTGAACATCATGCGTGAGGGATTTCATGTCATGTGGGTTATTATCCTTGGGCATAACTTCGAAGTGTCATGTACTGATGTCGAATATTCATGAACTGGTGTTACGTTTAATGATTGATATTGTTGACATTGTTTGCTTATGATGCGTTTCCCTCGTCGCAAAAAAAGAAGAAGAAAATGCTTGGTTCGCATTTTCTGCCCTAATATAACTGTTGAAGATTTCCTACCAATCTGCCCAAGTTCCTGGTGGTTTCAGGTATGTTTACTTGTGAAAAGTGTATGGTGCTTGAAAACGAAGTTTGCTATTCCAAGCTTTCATAAAAAAAGGAAGGGTTTTGACGCTTTGTGCCTTTGCCCACCCACTCATGAAAATCGCGCAGCATGTAATGCATGGGCTGTATGAACCGACAGCCAGGGTATTGGTCACGTTGAACAGCGACGGGTGATTGGTGTGTCACCTGTATGAACAGACAGCACAGGGTGATTGGTGTGTCACCTGTATGAACAGACAGCACAGGGTGATAGCTGTGTCACTGTATGAACAGACAGCACAGGGTGATAGCTGTGTCACCTGTATGAACGACAGCACAGGGTGATAGCTGTGTCACCTGTATGAACAGACAGCACAGGGTGATGCTGTGTCACCTGTATGAACAGACAGCACAGGGTGATGGTTGTGTCACCTGTATGAACGACAGCACAGGGTGATAGCGTGTCACTGTATGACAGACAGCACAGGGTGATAGTGTGTCACCTGTATGAACAGACAGCACAGGGTGATAGCTGTGTCACTGTAGAACAGACAGCACAGGGTGATAGCTGTGTCACCTGTATGAACGACAGCACAGGGTGATAGCTGTGTCACTGTATGAACAGACAGCACAGGGTGATTGGTGTGTCACCCGTATGAAAAGGACAGCACAGGGTGATGGTGTGTCACCCGTATGAACAGACCAGCACAGGGGATTGGGTGTCTCCCGTAT
>CM031618.1:26819888-26824888 GCA_018398815.1 Conus ventricosus
GTACAGTGGAGAGAGCCGTGAGTTAGAGGACCAGTACATCGACCGGGGGATCCACGTAGGCATCCACTCCGTCCACAGACATCGCGCTGGGGACCCAGCCTTCCTGCGCTACGTCAGAGTCCCCGAGAGTCTGGGCTTCAACTACCACTACAGGAACTGGGAGAGGCCCGGTGAGTACTCCACTCGAGGCGTGCGGGACGACGACATGTTCCGCTTCAAGGACTCGCTGCTGCGACGCCTGAAAGAGGTGTGGAGTCATTTTCCCAACCTGACAATGGACATCCCTCTGTCAGCCTATGGGCCCAGCGTATGAACGATCCCTCTGTCAGCCTATGGGCCCAGCGTATGAACGATCCCTCTGTCAGCCTATGGGCCCAGCGTATGAACGATCCCTCTGTCAGCCTATGGGCCCAGCGTATGAACGATCCCTCTGTCAGCCTATGGGCCCAGCGTATGAACGATCCCTCTGTCAGCCTATGGCCCAGCGTATGAACGATCCCTCTGTCAGCCTAAGGGCCCAGCGTATGAACGATCCCTCTGTCAGCCTATGGGCCCAGCGTATGAACGATCCTCTGTCAGCCTAAGGGCCCAGCGTATGAACAATCCCTCTGTCAGCCTATGGGCCCAGCGTATGAACGATCCCTCTGTCAGCCTATGGGCCCAGCGTATGAACGATCCCTCTGTCAGCCTATGGGCCCAGCGTATGAACGATCCCTCTGTCAGCCTAAGGGCCCAGCGTATGAACAATCCCTCTGTCAGCCTATGGGCCCAGCGTATGAACGATCCCTCTGTCAGCCTATGGCCCAGCGTATGAACGATCCCTCTGTCAGCCTATGGGCCCAGCGTATGAACGATCCCTCTGTCAGCCTAAGGGCCCAGCGTATGAACGATCCCTCTGTCAGCCTATGGGCCCAGCGTATGAACGATCCCTCTGTCAGCCTATGGGCCCAGCGTATGAACGATCCCACTGTCAGCCTATGGGCTCAGCGTATGAACGCGTCTAAGAGAGGGGGGGTGTCGTATATAATACTGTCGCCGTGGAATTGTATCGCAGCGATAGCATTTCACGTGAAATATTGTTGCAGCGACAATAATTGCTGGAAAAAAATGTCGCGCGACAACTTTTCACGAAAAATGTCCCATAGAATATTGTAGCTGTCCATAAAATGCAGTATTTCCCGGGAAATACTGTCGCTGCGACACGATTTTATGAGCGACAGTATTATATACGACACCGGCCTACAACAAGATCTGACATCTTGAATGTCAATCAATCATTTCCAGAAGCATATCAGTTCGTTGGGATGGAGAAGGTTCAAGATGTAAACAGTCTAGACCCGGTGACTAGGAGGGAGACATAGAGGTGCGGGTGGGGGTGGAGATGGGTGGAAGTGGTGCGTTTCGATCTTGACAACGCTAAAAAAAATGCTGATGTTGACGGGGAAAGTGGGGGGGGGGGGGGGTGATGGAGGTACTGTGGGGACAGGGGAAGATGATGAAAGGGGAAAGGATGGGATGTGTGGAAGAGACCCCGAGGATTGGAAAGAGACAACAAGACGAGGACGGAGTGGAGATCATGGGTGGGGGAAGGAGGGGGAACATCTATGTACAGAAATGGCAAAGCCTGTCTTTATATCCGACTATCCAATGTATCTACAATGAACAGTAACTCTCTCTCTCTCTCTCTCTCTCTCTCTCTCTCTTCTCTTCTCTCTCTGTCTCTCCAATATATCTACAATGAACAGTAACTCTCTCTCTCTGTCTCTGTCTTCTCTCTCTCTGTCTCTGTCTCTCCAATATATCTACAATGAACAGTAACTCTCTCTCTCTCTCTCTCTTCCTCTCTGTGTCTCTGTCTCTCCAATATATCTACAATGAACAGTAACTCTCTCTCTCTCTCTCTGTCTCTGTCTCTCCAATATATCTACAATGAACAGTAACTCTCTCTCCCTTCAGTTCTTGTGTGTCTGATGTACCATGAAATAAGAAACGAATATAACGAATCCAGTTTTTTGTAATGTAATCATAGCTTTTGATCTCTCTCCTCCCTTTTTCTAATGTAGCATTTGTTCTCTCTCGCTCTTTGCTCTCCCTCTCTCTCCTCCCCCTCCCTCCCTCTCTCTCTCTGTCTCTCTCTCCCTCTCTCTCTCTCTCTTCGCCTGGGTAATGTGTTCATTTAGTTTATCTCCAGTGAACCCAGTTTCTGACCCTGCACAAGGAAACGCTCCAACTCTGTCATAATGAATATGTCCATACCGTATTCTGTGGGAAATATGACATATGTATTGGACTCCCCAGTGACAGACCCAATCCTTGGAAATATGCCTGGTGAATTATCCACACATGGTGGAAATGGTGGTCTTTTCGTGTCATCCACCAGCTCTCATCAGAACTCGTTCCCAGACAAAACAAGCGAGTACACCTGTCAAAGTTCCAGTTGTCCCCATTATTTCAACCCTGAATGTGACCAGAGATAAACTCGGTTTGTTATGCCGTCTGTGATCCCTACTCAAACACATGTGGATTCATGTTTGTTAAAGAAAGAACGGGCGAAAGTGTCTGTAAACAAACACAAAGATAACGATAGGCACCAAGACCAGAGGTAGAGTTTTTTCCCCTTGTTTTAAAGACTGCTGGTTTTAGGACCACTTTTAATTAGTTGCTGTTTTTATCACCTTTCAGCAAATTGTCCAGCAGTGGTACTCTGCTGTATACTATGAATGTGTCGCCATCATTTGTGGGGAAAGTTCGTGTGTCCAGCAGTGGCACTCAGCTGTTTACTATGAATGTGTCGCCATCATTTATGCAATTCAAAAATGTTTCAAGATTCCTAGTTAAAATGCTCAATAGGAGTACCTCGCCATTGCTTGTGAACTTTAAAAGTTCTTGAGATTCCTTGTTGGACACACGCATGCGGCCGCCCACACACACACACACACACACACACACCACACACACACACACACACACACACACACACACACACACACACACACACACACACACACACACACACACACACACACACAACACACACACACACACTCACAAACACACACATCAACACACACACACACACACACACACACACACACACACACACACACCACACACACACGCACACACACACACACACACACACACACACACACACACACACACACACACACATCTTTCCGACCATAAAAAAACAAAGAACCAAGCTGTCATTTTTATCTGTGTTGAATATTTTCCCTTGGACTACTCATTGACATCGTGGATTCATAGTAAGGCAAAAGTCTCATGTGCAACACACCTTGGACTTTTCTGAGCGCAGGACAGTGCTATGTCTTGGGAATTGTTCGCATTTCTTTCTTTCCCCAGAATTATTTTTTCCCTTACATTTTCTCGTAGTTGGCTATTATGCATGTATCACTGTGGAGTTGTGTGTTTTCTAACCTATGATGCATTTGAACATCATGCGTGAGGGATTTCATGTCATGTGGGTTATTATCCTTGGGCATAACTTCGAAGTGTCATGTACTGATGTCGAATATTCATGAACTGGTGTTACGTTTAATCTTTGATATTGTTGACATTGTTTGCTTATGATGCATTTCCCTTGTCGCAAAAAAAGAAGAAGAAAATGCTTGGTTCGCATTTTCTTCCCTAATATAACTGTTGAAGATTTCCTACCAATGTGCCCAAGTTCCTGGTGGTTTCACGTATGTTTACTTGTGAAAAGTGTATGGTGCTTGAAAACGAAGTTTGCTATTCCAAGCTTTCATAAAAAAGGAAGGGTTTTGACGCTTTGTGCCTTTGCCCACCCACTCATGAAAATCGCGCAGCATGTAATGCATGGGCTGTATGAACAGACAGCACAGGGTGATTGGTGTGTCACCTGTATGAACAGACAGCACAGGGTGATAGGTGTGTCACCTGTATGAACAGACAGCACAGGGGTGATTGGTGTGTCACCTGTATGAACAGACAGCACAGGGTGATTGGCGTGTCACCTGTATGAACAGACAGCACAGGGTGATTGGTGTGTCACCTGTATGAACAGACAGCACAGGGTGATTGGCGTGTCACCTGTATGAACAGACAGCACAGGGTGATTGGTGTGTCACCTGTATGAACAGACAGCACGGGTGATTGGTGTGTCACCTGTATGAACAGACAGCACAGGGTGATTGGCGTGTCACCTGTATGAACAGACAGCACAGGGTGATTGGTGTGTCACCTGTCTGAACAGACAGCACAGGGTGATAGCTGTGTCACCTGTATGAACAGACAGCACAGGGTGATAGGTGTGTCACCTGTATGAACAGACAGTACAGGGTGATAGGTGTGTCACCTGTATGAACAGACAGCACAGGGTGATTGGTGTGTCACCTGTATGAACAGACAGCACAGGGTGATAGGTGTGTCACTTGTAATGAACAGACAGCGCAGGGTGATTGGTGTGTCACCTGTATGAACAGACAGCACAGGGTGATAGCTGTGTCACCTGTATGAACAGACAGCACAGGGTGATTGGTGTGTCACCTGTATGAACGGACAGCACAGGGTGATTGGTGTGTCACCTGTATGAACGGACAGCACAGGGTGATAGGTATGTCACCTGTATGAACAGACAGCACAGGGTGATTGGTGTGTCACCTGTATGAACAGACAGCACAGGGTGATTGGTGTGTCACCTGTATGAACGGACAGCACAGAGTGATAGGTGTGTCACCTGTATGAACGGACAGCACAGGGTGATAGGTGTGTCACCTGTATGAACGGACAGCACAGGGTGATAGGTGTGTCATCTGTATGAACGGACAGCACAGGGTGATTGGTGTGTCACCTGTATGAACGGACAGCACAGGGTGATTGGTGTGTCACCTGTATGAACAGACAGCACAGGGTGATAGCTGTGTCACCTGTATGAACAGACAGCACGGACAGCACAGGGTGATAGGTGTGTCACCTGTATGAACAGACAGCACAGGACAGCAAGGGTGATTGGTTTGTCA
>CM031618.1:26829888-26836281 GCA_018398815.1 Conus ventricosus
AATATGAAGGTGATCGAAAATCAACACCATAATTTATAAACATGATGCCACAAAAATCCAGACCGAACAGGCTAAATCTATTTCCATATTCGCCTACGCTTCTCCACCAAGTTCAGTTTCAATGTTATAACGTAATCACAGGGCCATTTCGCGTCTGTAATGAAAGCTCACTGACAGATGATATCAGTACACTTTGTAAAAACATCAATAAAGTCAGTGAGGAATACAACCACATGATGTGACCATTGGCACAAATTCTATAAGAAACAGACACCAGGGGAACGACTGAAATCACTTTTGGAAATACTTTCATGACGTTGGAAGATTACCAGTTTAGTGAACGGCTAACCTGACAAAGAGACAGCAAGTAAGGAAGCGAAATGGGTAAATACAATGCTTGTCAGAAACAAAAAGAACTCACTCATCAAGGCCGTGTTACGTGTCCCTCGTACTAAAGTAATATCGTCAAGTTTAGAGAAGAAAAAGTTGAGGCAGGTAGCTTGATTTTGGAAATTCTGGGATCTGCTTAAAAACAGCTTGAGAGCCAGACAAAACAGCGTCACAATAATGCGTAGACAAGACTTTTGTGACGTCATCGAAGATAGAAACAATATGATGGAGTTCAAGAAGATCGATCACTATTACTGACGTGTTGTTGTAAAAATAGACACTCCTGATGCCAGTAGGACACATGCAATGTGAACTAGGCCAAACGAATAGTATAGAACCTTTAGTTCGATCCAATGTGACACAAAGAACGTAAAGCACCAGCCACCGTGGCGAAGTGGTTAGCGTCGCGGGCTCCCGGCTGGGAGGTCGTGGGTTCGAATCCCATCAGAGTCATGTGGGTTTTTCTGCCCCGACCGGCTCCTGCCCAGAGTTGAGTTTGCTGCGGACTCAGTTGGGAAGACTGGGACCACACAGTCGAGCTTCATCCACTTAATGGATGACGTCTCTGAGAGTGTTGCTCAAATTTCCTGACCAACACTGCAGGTGCCTATATCTCTTGGGCCTGGTTGACGCCGGGATATATTATGAAAGGAAGCGTAGAGTACAGCCTTTCATGTAGTCTCAGAACGAGATGGAAATCCGTAGCATCATCTTAATCATCCTCATTTTCATCGATCAGCATGGAAAAAAGTGTCTCACGTTCAGTGCCTTCATTCCCTGCTCTCATGGTGACCTTAGTTTGATGTCCTCTCCACGTCTATGGCCTTGGTTTGGTTCCGTCGGGGGTCACCGGTATCGGCGAGTCCATGGGGGCTGTCGTTGGACGGACGTGGTGGCGCCCTCCGGAGGGAGAGCTCACTCACGCTGGCTCCGTGACTCAGCAATTATTGTCGTAAGTAAGGGGCTTAGTAGGTGGTGTCCTGCTTATGTTAGATCAGAACAGGCGCCACTGAACACCACCGAAGTGACTCGGTAGCAGTGCAGTGAGAGAACTAATAAATACCAAGCCTAGCTCAACCGCCCTCAACCAGTTTCGGGCGGTTGCCCTAGGCTAGGTATTTATTAGTTCTCTAACTAGTAAACCCTACAAACATGCATACTGTGTAGGATTATCCGTTTTCAATACTAATTTACTAAACTTTTCAGATTTTAGTTTTTGCTTAATCCTATGTTTTTCCTGATCATTTTCAATAACATCATTTTCACGCATACATTCATCAAATGAGTCTCTGTCTTTCATGTGAAATAAAACTACAGTCTTTAACTGTTCTCTAAAGTCTTTTAAAACTGAGTTATATTTTTGACATAAAATCCACACACATATCCCAGCATGTCTTCCACTGAAAGCTAGTTTTGACAAAGTGTTTCTTTTTTTAACTATGTCTCTTTCTGCCCAACAGTCATCTATAATAAATAGTGTCTGCGTTCCTTCAAACAGTCTATAAAAGTGTTCTAAACACTCACTCAGTTTATTGCTAGGATCAACTAAATTGATTTGATTGATTGATTTAATTTAACGTCTGTTCACAACAATGGTGATATTAGACTAGAAATAAACCAATCCAAAAAAAAAAAAAAAAAAGAACACACACACACACACCACAAAAAATAAAAAAAATAAAAAAATAAAACGGGCTGTGCAAGAGTTTGTGTCTGTGTTTGTGCGCGCGCGCGCGCGCGCGCACGCGCGCGCGTGTGTGTGTGTATGTATGTGTGTGTGTGTGTGTGTGTGTGTGTGTGTGTGTGTGTGTGTGTGTGTGTGTGTGTGTGTGTGTGTGTGTGTGTGTGTGTTGTGTGAGTGTGTGTGTGTGTGTGTGTGTGTGTGTGTGTGTGTGTGTGTGTGTGTGTGTTTGTGTGTACTGTGCGTATGCGTGTGTGTGCGCGTGTGTAGAGTGGTGTGTGTGTGTGTGTGTGTGTGTGTGTGTGTGTGTGTGTGTGTGTGTGTGTGTGTGTGTGTGTGTGTGTTAGTGTGAATATGCACTCATGTGTGAAAGGCTACGTATAAACATTCATACAATAACTATAAATGATTTAATGTTTACAATAAATTTGCAAGTTTTGTGCTGGATAAAACTGATGCAATTTGTATCATTTCTTCGCTGTAGATTATATCATTTAAAGATCTCATTTTTGCTACATCTATCCCAGATATGTTGTATAACAGGGATAGCAATGGGCAATCAAAAGAATATGTTCAATTGATATTGAATGACCACAAGCACATTCTACATTTTTTGAAAATTTAGTCTTCATGAATTTAATCGAATTTTGTAAATGAGACTAGACAAGGATCTCGAACACGGTAATATTTTTGACTTTGAAGGAAGCTTTTCTGTCATTATACGACTTTCTAACATCGAATGTATTTCATGTTTTCTAATTTTAGTGTACTGTCAGGATGTTTTCTAATAGCTCCTTCTTTCGCTGATCTATCAGCCATTTCATTCCCCAAATACCACAGTGGAGTGGAATCCAACAAAATTCTACATTAATACCTTTACATATAATTGAATGTATTGTATTTTACGTCAAATATCAAGTCTTTTCGAACTTTTGCATTCCAGTTTTGCAGACTGTAAAGAACAGATTTTGAGTCAAAAACAAAGTAAAATGCTATAAATCGCAGTATCAATATCAACTATGAAGGATAAGGCCATAAGAATTGCATTATAGTTCTGCAGTAAATACAGAAAAACCTTTTCCTAGACAAATGACTTTCTTATCTTGAAAGCAACTAAATTATATGTCATCATCTGTCCATATAAACCTTCTATCTGATATGCTTTGTTCCATTTAAGTGTTGGACAGAAAATCACAATATGATCAAAATTATAGCGATAAACTGTTTGTATAGATCGAGGATACATATTGTTTTTCCACAACCCGTCTGTCACCAAACAATGAACAATGTGTTTTGTCATAAAGTTTAACTGATCATAGTTTTCATAACATAATTAATCGAATCCAGTTATTATTTGTAATCATGCTCTCTGTCTATAAAAGTGTTCAGTATAATAGAATCCTATTAGGTCTAATGTCGTAAGATTAATCCAAGTCAGTTCTCTGAGATTGCTTCTATTTAGACTTATAATTGATTTTGTCACTGTGTTGTGATGGACCTTAATCTCCAACCGTTGTTAAGCTCGACGACAAGTAACTTTTAAGTTTTTTCCAACGTCTGTTTTGCCTGCTAATTAGAATTCCTTTTAATAGGACGTCACTAACGCCACAGCCCCTTCCTCTCCCATCTTTTAAGACAGAAAATTTCAAATATTATTGTGAAAACGTGTCTCTAATTTTATATGTGGAATGGAACTGTAATTTTCGTTAGAAAGCATCTTTCAAAACTGATTCCTTTCTGGGATGGAATGTCCAGTGTGCTCCCAAACGGCTTTATTTCGATCTTCTTGCCGATATTGTCTTCTGGTGGTTTGTAAGGGCTTCTTGTAAGGACCAGAGTTGACGTGCTTTTCTGAAACTTTTTTGGCGGTTCAAAAAATGTAAATGGGGCTTATGAATTAAAATTTGATATTCCCATTCCTAATGTGGTGTCTAAGTGCGATTTGTTGTCAGTTTTTCTAACTAATTTATATTCCATAATCTTACCTGCATTATTGTTTCTACATTGCGCATGTTGTTCTAGTTTAGGAAACTTTTTGTTGTCGCTTACTTCTTACGTTTATAATAGCCATCTTTGCTGTACTCAAAACCATACAAGCGCTATCTCACGTTCTGTTCAAAGTCCTCAGTGTCTGCAAGGTCTTTTAATTCTAAAGTTAAAAACACCTTACAGGCCGCAATGTTGCTCCTGATTCTTCTGGTCCACGCGACATTTTTTTTAGAACAAACTAATTATTTTATTTCTAAAACAATGTGTAGGTTATCA
Source organism: Conus ventricosus (assembly GCA_018398815.1). Classification (NCBI taxonomy): domain Eukaryota; kingdom Metazoa; phylum Mollusca; class Gastropoda; order Neogastropoda; family Conidae; genus Conus; species Conus ventricosus. The sequence continues at coordinate 26,834,225 of CM031618.1, forward strand.
CATTTCACAACTCTTTCCTGCTTGGTCTGCGATTTTTATATTTAAATGATCCGGACCCTCACACAAACTATCTTTTAAACTGTAAATTAGGGAAATTGTATAATTTCATAATCGCAATATGCACGCTTTCCCTGACGGAAAGCTCTTTAAAAAGTTGAGGGCCTCTCCTTCATATAAGTTTTCATCAGTGCTCAGCTCGTCCAATGAACATAGGAGTAATGTATGGAAGCCAATGATCTAGCGGCTTTTCGCCCTCATAAGTAGTTTGTTTGGCGTAACTCCAAAACTTTGACGGCTTGATGGCAGTTGGTAAAGCCTAACATTTTTAGCTAGCTCTCCATCAAATAGTAAACCTACTTCTTTCTTCGTCAGGTTGACGGTCAACATTGTTTTCTGATTCGCATCGCTTAAGTTTGAGAGTAATGTCAAAGTTAATCATGCGTTCTCTTAGTGAGCAATACGTACTAAACCATCAGGTATGGTTAACTGGCTAAACTAATTTCCTCTATTATCAACTTTTTTAATCTAAATTTTTTATTCTTCTTGGATTCACTTATATTAAACCATACGACTTTGTAAATATTTCATGGAGAAGTGTGACCATTTTGGTTCGCAATCGTTATCAATAGCATTGTTCAAAAACGAACGGACGGTCTTGAGTTTTGTTATTGTTACAAACATTTTTTAAAATCGAAATAAAAAATGCGCGCATTTAAATTTTTCTGATGCAAAATATTCTGTTGGGCCGCACTACAATCTTAAAAAATAACAACTGATACTCTTGACATTTCTGTGACTCAGTCTGACACCTTTCAAGTAAAGGTTAGTACTCCATTGAAGGCTATCTTAACCCTCCTATTAAAAACGACCACATCCCGAAAGTGTGGTTTAGTCATCCGATGCAGTTTTATCAGAACCAGTTAACTTTGCTGTGTTTTGTGCATCAACTGGGTGTGGAGTGTCGTATGCTGATCACTTAAATCACCCTGATCCTTTGGTGAGGTCAGTGTACAGATTTCATTTCTATTACACCTTCAGGACGTATTTTGACTGAATGCAAGCGCCATTGCCAAATGACAAACCGTTTAATCCATTCAGCAACAGAATAGACATGAAGGCTTTTGAAAGGATCTGTAACGAATTCAATTATTAAGGTCAAGACAGACTTTAGACAAAAGTTGGATCTTAATCATGGTCTAGGCACCCCTTATTTTTGGGGCGTGCACAGAAAGTATAACTATGACTGGAATCCTCCTTACACATCTTTCTCTTCAGGCACAGCTGTTCACCTCGGGTCCATAGAGCAAGAGCATAAAACAGCATGGACAACATTTATCTTAGACACTTCTAAGGGCCTAACTAAAGCAGGAATAGAACGAATAAACGACTCTGTTCGTACTTAGTTTGGTGTTTGCTAGGTTCGCAAGCACAAACGAGATCGAGCATAACGATCCTTCTACTGGCTTTGATGCACAAAAACAATACTTAGCAAATTTAGAGGACGCCATTAATTCTACAGTTGATTTACCTTCAAGTATTAAAAGGTACCAAAATGTTTTACAATACGCAAGATCGAAAGTAGACTTTGCTGTTGGCACTGGTTTATACATGCTGCCTTCTGACCTCAGACTCCAGATAGGCACAATAATAAACTACAATAAGAAATCCTTGTGGCAGGCAATGAACAGAAGGTCGGAAAAAACGAAATAAATTCTGAGCCAGTAATATTGCAAGCAGTAAACAAACAAGTGACCCCCCAAGAATAAGTCATCCAATCCCGCGTCCAAAGCCCAGAGACGTTGAAGACCACGAAGTCAAAAAAAATAATGACCATGAATATGAAAAGACAGCACTTGTTTTGGATTAACTGGCCTAGGATTACTTGGTCTTTATCTTACTAAAAATTAACCCAACTATTAAGAGAACTAATGTCCATAAGTGCTCGGCCATAAAGCCAACTACTTTGCTGCAGTAGACAAAAGCCAGCTAACACACTCCTAATATACCGGTAAAGCGTCCATGGCTTTACTGGCTAATTTTTTAATAAACCCGCAAGA
>CM031618.1:26842281-26847281 GCA_018398815.1 Conus ventricosus
TGCACACCGGCACTACGTCGAGAAAGAGGACACTCTCTTGTTTATAGTAGTAGTAGTGTAGTGTAGTAGTGTAGTAGTATATAGTAGAGTAGTATTTGAAAGAACTTAAAATACGCGTACTTAAATTTGAGTTTCTTAGGGTTTCAGTAAACAAGTACACATGTCAGTTTGAAAGGGGAAATGAATCGACAGGCAATGCACATACACACGCACGCACGCCAAACACGCACACGAACGCACGCACCGACATACACACACGCGCGCACGTAGCACGCACACGCACATACAAACACACGGCGCGCACACGCCGCACGACGCGCACACACACACAGGCACCAGCAGCACGCACAAGAGAGAGGAAGAGAGGAGAGAGGAGAGAAGGAAGAGAAGGAGGAGAGGGGAGAGAGAGAGAGGAGAAGACAACAGACAGCAACAGACAGACAGACAGACAGTAGACAGACAGACGACAGACAGTCAACAGACAGTCGACAGCAGACAGACGGGACAGACGACGGGACAACAGACAGAGACAGACAAGAGAGCAGAGAGAGACACAGTACTTTTTAATTTTTACTATTGTTTTTAAAAGGAAGTAAGAAAATATCCCTAACACCATAACGTCCACCCCACCACCACCACACCACACAACACACACACACCACACACAACCAACAGGCAAACCTCCCCACCCTTCGTGCTACAGTCCTTTTCCCCCTCTCACGTCAAATACCTCTTGTGAAAAGACGTTAAAACTGAGAACAAGCACGACGCACCCCCCGCAAAACCACACATACACAAAAAACCACACACACACACACACACACCCCCAACACACACACACCACACACACACCCCCACACTCCACACTCACTCATCACTCACCACTCACTCCCTACTCACACACATACACACACCCCAAACTCACCCTGACCACACACACACACACACAAACCACACACACACCACACACACACACCGCCGCGCGCGCACGCAGCACGCACGCACGCACGCACGCACCACGCACGCCGCAGCCACACACACACTCACTCCTCTTTTCCCAAAAATTCCATATCGAAGAAAATTATTACTCCCTTTAAGTTTTCACCGTGGTTCCTGTTAAATGAAACGCTGGAAGGGGTTTTTGGTTTCCCCTCCCCTTTAAAATTTGAAAAATCTTTTCATCTCGGGAGCGGGGGAAATTCAATGGCGCTTAACTTTCTTGTTGATCTCCCTCACTATCTACAAAACATTTTTCGTGTGGATTTAAACTTCCTAAAAGCTTGAATTTTTTGTGTAAAAAATCGAGGGGAATTTTTAAAAATAAAACCTGCCCGTATTTTTTTAAAAGGGGTACAACGTGTTTTTTGTGATCCCGTCTCACGGGGGATTTCTGGGAATAAAGGGCTGACCGGGCTGCCAGAAAAGGAGCCGAAAGTCCTGAATCCAAGAAAACAAAAATTCCCCTGTGTTTATACGAAAGGGTTGGTCTCTTAAAAAAAACGTGATTTAAAAAAGGTTTATAAGCCAAAGAAAACTTTGGGTTTTACTAAAAACATCCCCCTCCAAATGCCGCGGCAAAACCCAGTCAGCTATTTTTCTTAGCAATGCGGTTAAAGTTGGAAAAATTTACCTATCAATTGGCCAACCAAACGTCTTAAAAAAAAAAACCCAAAAATTAAAAACCCCGTTTTAAACTTAAGCTAAACGCTTTCCGACAAAATGGCAAAAATTTAAATTGCATCTGCGGGCAGTTGAAAATTTCACAACCCCGCATCTTCTTTTCTCTGCACATATTTTAAAAAGGAAATCCCAATGCCGCGCTTGATGGCAGTGTATTTTCCAGAAATACCGGGCTTTTTTCTTTGTTAAAATTTCCTGATGATTGTCCCAAAGGGGTCTTTTTTTACAAGTGTTCCTACAGTATGGCACTTTAAAATTTTTGGGTTTTACCAGTTCCGTGTCCTTAGTTTTAATACTTGCTTTGGGTTATGTAATTGTAAAGGAATTTTTTGTTGAATCATATTTAGCTAACTGCTCGTAACAAATTCTTTTCGGTCCATCAACAACACAAGACGCACACCCCACACCGCGCACACCACACACACAACACCAAAAACAACACACACCAACACACACAACATTGCAACACACGCTGTTTCCTAACTCTGTCTAAAAACCTTTTGTGAATAGCGTTTTAAAATTTAAAAACGAACGAACGAACGCAACAAAACCCACACACCACACACACAACACACACCACACCACCCACAACACACACACCACACACACACTAAATTTTGTTTTAAAAGCCTGACTTCCACTATATTAAGGGCGATAACTGCTGATGGGGAGTGTGGTTTTTAAGTTTGAATACTAAAAAACTGGTAAAAAGCTTTTTGTGAGACTTTGTGAATAATTCTGGAAATGGTTCCAGCAAATGATTCCCCAACATTTGTTCTTGAAACCCTAAGTGAAAAAATCTACCCTGGAAAACTCTGAAATCATTTGCACCTGTTTTGCAGCTCGGGGCTACTTTGCGTAAAAAAACGAACAGTGTGCGGTACCCAGAAAGTAATTGTCGGCCTTGTGAGAGGAGCTGAATTAAAAAGCTAATTTCAATTTTAAAATTTGTAAAAATTTTCCCCATTGGGTTTTTGGACGAGCATCACGTTGATCATTTATCTTAGTGCCCCTTCAAAAAATTTAACCCCTACTTCTAATATACTATTACAATATTTTTGAATCACCAGCATTAACCTTTTATTTTTTTTTCTTTTTCAAAGATCCCTAAGTAAGTACTTATAGGTTTTTCATTTATTATCTACTTTGAGGTTTCTTTTTGTGGGTCCACATTAAATACTCTAATTTAATACATTCGAAAGGCCATCCTTACCGTCCCCGCCTCTACTGTACTCTCCCATATCAAAAAACCCTTGTAGCTTTTAGCTTTTTCACTTTTTCATGAGGGTTTTGTTGATGTTTTCTTTATTAGGTTTTTTTTGTTTGTTTTGGGTTTGGGGTTTTTTTTTTCCCCCGTCAATTTTCCCTAGAGTGGAAGACTTTAAAATTTTAAAACCACCACACAACACACACACACAACAAACACACACACACACCACACACACACACACACACACAACACCTCACTCAACTCACTCACACCCACACACAAAACCCCACACACTCACCCCACACACACACAACCACACACACACACCAAAACACAACAACACACACACACACACACACACACACACACCAAAAACACTTTCACGGACGCCACGCAAGCGCGCGCCGCGTCCTCCTTACATATACCACATACACACCACCGCACATAAAGAGAAAAAATAGGAGGAAAACATTGAAATTTTGTAAACTAATGCTTCATTTGGTGAAACTTACACATTGGCCCTCTCTCTCCTCTCTCTCTCTCTCTCTCTCTCTCTTTTCTCTCTCTCCTCTCTCTCTCTCTCTCTTTCCTCTCTCTCTCTGTTGTGGTGTGGTGTGTGTGTGTGTGTGGTGTGTGTGTTCCCTTCTCTTTTCTTTTCTCCTCTCTCCATTTTTTCAAAACCAAACTTTGAGAGGGAGGAGAGAGAGAGAGAGAGAGAGAGAAGGGTAGGAGAGAGAGAGAGACGACAGACAAAAGACAGGGGAGGCGGGCAGACAGACGACAGCCAGAGGGTGCTACTCTGGGGAAAAACGTAAAAGAATAAAAGGGCGACCCAATCAGACGGGGTCACGGAGAAACAGGGGGGATAATCATGGCAGTTTACCAACCGGGTGTAGCACGTGTGTTACCTTTGTGAAAACATCTTCACGACGCTGCGTGTCGATTCCATCATCACGGTAGTGACATGGACACTTTTTGATTGTTTGCTGCTTTTGTGGGATGGAGGGGTAAAGAAAATGAGGCTTTTAATCCTTTACAGGGCAACACACAATACGTAGGTGTTATTTTTATTTTGCCGAGTCTTTTTGGTTTTGCCGTGTGTGTGTGGTGGTGGTGGGGTGTGTGTGGGTGGTGTGGTGGTGTGTGTGTGGTTCGTTTTGGGGTTTGTGTGTGTGTGTGTGTGTGGCGGGTATATGTGGTTTGTGCGTGCGTGGTGTTGGGGTGTGTGTGTGTGTGGTTGGTTGTGTTGGGGGTGTGTGTGGTGTGTGGTTCGATGGTGTGTGTGTGTGTGTGGTGTGGTTTGGTTGTGTGTGTGTGTGGTGTGTGTGTGGTGTGTTCGTGCGCGCGCGCGCGCGTAGTGTGTGTTTGTAAAAGTTTAATGAGTTTCCCCAGGGGGTTTTACATTTTCGAGTTTTGTGTGAGAGTCTGTGTTTTCCGGCGGGAAAAAAAAATGAGAGTGAGGTAGCGGGGCCCCACAAGGGTTTGGAAAGGGTGGGGGGGGGGGGGGGGGGGGGGGGAATGGGGGGGGGGGAGCCCGGGTGTGGCAGAGCAGGTGGAGGGGGGGGAGGGGGGGGGGAGGAGGGGGGGTTTTAGAACAATGTTGGTCTTTTCTGGGGACCCCCCCCCTTTACAGTTGAAAAACTACTTTGTCAACTCCGACGTTGCCGCCAGAAAGGAGGTTAGGGAGATTTCCTCTTCAGCTTTCCCCCGGTCATCGGTCAAGATCATGACGTAATCGGTTCGTGCCTCATTTGGCAAACAAACGTCACGTCAAAGCTGAGACAATTTATAACTGAATGAGTGGGACAAATTGTCTTTCGCGGTAGTCTTGAAGAGTCATTTTTACACGCGGGGTTGAACTTTTTAAGTTGACTAATTGGCCAAAACTGCTTCGGGCTTGCCACCAGCGACATGTGTCCCATGAAAACGAGGAGAGGGGGGGAAAGGGGGGGGGGGGGGGGGGGGGGTCACTTAGCAGAACGCGAACTCTTAACACAGATGACCTCCCTTGCAGATTCCCGTACATCGTCCGTTGTCTTTTTTGTACAAGCTGTTCTGACAGTCGACATCCTGACGTAAAACATTGAAAGTGACGTCTTTTTTTTTAATC
>CM031618.1:26852281-26904781 GCA_018398815.1 Conus ventricosus
TCAAAGCCAGACCAGCGTGGTATTGATTCTGCCTGTCCGTGGGATCCATGTCAGCCCAGTGTGGTATGATTCTGCCTATCCGTGGGATCCATGTCAGCCCAGTGTGGTATGATTCTGCCTGTCCGTGGGATCCATGTCAGCCCAGTGTGGTATGATTCTGCCTGTCCGTGGGATCCATGTCAGCCAATGTGGTATGATTCTGCCTGTCCGTGGGAGCCATGTCAGCCCAATGTGGTTATGACTCTGCCTGACCGTGGGATCCATGTCAGCCCAATGTGGTATGACTCTGCCTGTCCGTGGGATCCATGTCAGCCCAATGTGGTATGATTCTGCCTGTCCGTGGGATCCATGTCAGCCCAATGTGGTATGACTCTGCCTGTCCGTGGGATCCATGTCAGCCCAGTGTCGATTGTAGAAAAACGACATCAGCTAGCTGTTCACGGGCCCACAGCTTGTTGTGTGTAATAAAGCAACAAGTCAATGATGAGTGATTGTGACAACTACTATGCTAGAAGATAAATTCGACACTACTCAGAGCAAAGAGGGACATACTAATTAATCACATGTATATCATGATGCAATAACGACCAAAACTCCAACCTTTGGCTAAAATGAAACGAGTGAAACAGAAAGTACGAGATTAAGGAAATGGTCGAGAGAGATAGAAGGATGAAGAATACACACAGCTAGGAATATGAAGGTGATCGACAAAAATCAACACCATAAATTTCCAAACATGATGCCACAAAATCCAGACCGAACAGGCTAAATCTATTTCCATATTCGCCTACGCTTCTCCACCAAGTTCAGTTTCAATGTTATAACGTAATCACAGGGCCATTTCGCGTCTGTAATGAAAGCTCACTGACAGATGATATCAGTACACTTTGTAAAAACATCAATAAAGTCAGTGAGGAATACAACCACATGATGTGACGATTGGCACAAATTCTATAAGAAACAGACACCAGGGGAACGACTGAAATGACTTTTTGAAATACTTTCATGCGTTGGAAGATTACAGTTTAGTGAAAGGCTAACCTGACAAAGAGACAGCAAGTAAGGAAGCGAAATGGGTAAATACAATGCTTGTCAGAAACAAAACGAACTCACTCATCAAGGCCGTGTTACGTGTCCTCGTACTAAAGTAATATCGTCAGTTTAGAGAAGAAAAAGTTGAGCAGGTAGCTTGATTTTGGAAATTCTGGGATCTGCTTAAAAAACAGCTTGAGAGCCAGACAAAACAGCGTCACAATAATGCGTAGACAAGACTTTTGTGACGTCGTCGAAGATAGAAACAATATGATGGAGTTTAAGAAGATCGATCACTATTACTGACGTGTTGTTGTAAAAAGACACTCCTGATGCCAGTAGGACACATGCAATGTGAACTAGGCCAACGAATAGTATAGAACCTTTAGTTCGATCCAATGTGACACAAAGAACAGTAAAGCACCAGCCACCGTGGCGAAGTGGTTAGCGTCGCGGGCTCCCGGCTGGGGGTCGTGGGTTCGAATCCCATCAGAGTCATGTAGGTTTTTCTGCCCCGACCGGCTCCTGCCCAGAGTTGAGTTTGCTGCGGACTCAGTTGGGAAGACTGGGACCACACAGTCGAGCTTCATCCACTTAATGGATGCGTCTCTGAGAGTGATGCTCAAATTTCCTGACCAACACTGCAGGTGCCTATATCTCTTGGGCCTGGTTGACGCCGGGATATATTATGAAAGGAAGCGTAGAGTACAGCCCTTTCATGTAGTCTCAGACCGAAATGGAAATCCGTAGCATCATCTTAATCATCCTCATTTTCATCGATCAGCATGGAAAAAGTGTCTCACGTTCAGTGCCCTTCATTCCCTGCTCTCATGGTGACCTCAGTTTGATGTCCTCTCCACGTCTATGGCCTTGGTTTGGTTCCGTCGGGGTCACCGGTATCGGCGAGTCCATGGGGCTGTCGTTGGACGGACGTGGTGGCGCCCTCCGGAGGGAGAGCTCACTCACGCTGGCTCCGCGACTCAGCAATTATTGTCGTCAGTAGGGGGCTTAGTAGGTGGTGTCCTGCTTATGTTAGATCAGAACAGGTGCCACTGAACTCCACCGAAGTGACTCGGTAGCAGTGCAGTGTCTCCTCCGGTGGATTGCCTCTTGACGACTTGACATTGACTTCCCCCTGTGGATTGCCGGTGCTGGGGCTGCGGCGGGGTCGACCGGGCTGTGGCTGTGGACGGGGTGTCGGAATGAGCGGCGTGGGTGCACTGCCTCTGAGGTGGCGCAGAGGTTGGGACAGCAAAAAAAAAAGTACAGTAAAGCCACAGATGTTTTGGTGTCATCATTTCAATCACAAGAAGATCCACTCTTCGCCCCTCGAAACTGTGAGCTTGGTTTAAAAGCTCTCTGCTTTCATCTGTTAGTAGAGGCACATATTTAGTCTGTGGTAGAGGCGAATTTTGTTTTCGATATCTTAAAAAGTAAAACAATTTAAGCCTACAGATGCGCAAAAAGAAGACAGCGCTCAAAGTCCACATATCAGCAAGCATTCCTGTAAGTCTTGGACATAAACATTTGTTATAGAAAACCAAAGGGAACAGTAGAAAATAAAGCAAAACATTTAATGGCTGTGTGCTATGGAAAAAAAATGAAAATCAAGTAAAATACTGATTACGTTAGGTTTATCAGCATGTTACATTTCCTGCAGTTTTAGACATTCGGTTGAACGGCAGTGGCTTTTAAAACCCGTTCAGTGCCTCACAATAGTACAAACAAAGGTATTCCCAGGTGCCAGGGAAATCTCATGATTTGGGGGTCATAATTAACAAAAAATTCTAGCTCAGAAACTACAAAAGATAGAAAAATGAAATCTATATCATTTTTGAAGGAAATTGAATGAAGATTTTGAATCTGGGCTTCTTTTGTTTTAATTTTGATAATACAAAAGTATTTAGGCTTTTAGATTTGGATAGATTTTTTTGCACGATCAAAAACATATGTATTTACCACTTCCAAACAAGAACACACAGCAAAAAAGTTGAAAATAAAGTTTGTATTGTCACACTACACCTGTAAATGAAAGTAAAACAATTTGGAAGTCTATCAAGATGCTCACACACTCGATGCAGACGACCAGTCCACGACCACGCCCCCCCCCCCCCTCCCCACCCACCACACCCCCTTGCTCAACTTCAACCCTCTCTTTCACGCCTCATCTTCCCCTACCTTTTCGTCTGCACCGTGTCACGCCGCGAGCAGGCCACGATTCCCTCTCGCACTGATTTTGACATCACTGGACACCAGCACGCAGTGCAGAGTACACACTTGGCTGGCTCGTTCGACTGACGCTGTCAGCTGAAACACACACTGAGGTCACAGAGCCCTACTCAATAACTGACGAATATGGTCGGCAATTCCACCACTATCATCATCTCACCTTCATGCTCGAGTTAGTCGTTGAATAAAAGATTATTGTGTTTGTCAAAAATCATCAGCAGAGCCTGCTCAGCTGTGTAAATACGTTGATTTGGTCGCTGGGCTTGTCGAAGGTTGCACCGCCATCTTTGCAAGCGAGACACGAAGTGCTGGCTGGTCATCCAGTCAGTGATAAGAATAAATGGGCTTTCCCTCACGTGTGGTCATTTACATATTATTTTAAGACTACAGACATATAAGGCTTTCTACGCAAACTCTATTTGAGTCCGTTGATAGAAATAGTAACGAATGAAAACTCAAGAAAAATGCATGACGTCAGGGGACTGCCCATAGGCACATGGAAAGCACTTTTATTTCGGCGTCAGCTGACTGACTAAAGGCGTTCAACGGGTTAAAAATACGCTTTGTATAGGCACACATAAGGATGTCCAGTTGAAATGTTGATCAGGGCCCGTTTTGCCATAACAGTGGTTAAGTTGCCCATTTGTATGACACATGATCACAGTGTTCTCTTTCTACGGTGGAGACCTGAAAACTGTACATTTGGTCAAGAGACAAACGAACTGGCAAGGAGTGATATGTTTTTCAGATTCCTTTACTGGAACTGACATTAGGAAGTGTTACAATGAACACATGGCAGTGAGATGCCAATGAAGGATAAGCAAATGTACGAATTACAGGCGAGTATTAACACACTGCGAGAGCGTAGGAGTTGAAAGCTGTTTTGAATAATTTCCATTACAGAACCAATGATCAAAGAGTTTGCGAGTTGAAATGAATCTAAAGTCCACGCCTGAACTAAACGAGTAAGAAATATTTTACAATTAATTATTTGAACAAAATTCAATGAAACAAGTTACAAAGAGAAAGTTGGAATTATGAACATATGAAGAATAAAATTAAATGCGCATCCTCCTCAATCATTGTTGAAAAAGATTTTGGTTCATGAATGTTTTAGTTATGAAGGAATGAAACAGTTTTTCAATATAACTTAGTGAAAGTGGTAACTTCAGGTAGTGTCTTCAAGACGTGTCCAGTACCAGATTTCCCATTGACATCTGCTTACAGAAGGAATTAATCTTCCAGATTGCAAAGCAGGTGACGGTTATCGCAACGACTACTTCACCCCTTTGGGATTACTTACTGGCAATTGGTTTTGGATTGTTTTTGTCTTTCATACAGGACATTACGTGACAAAACTTGTACAAGTCTCTCTCTGTCTCTCTCTGTCTGTCTGTCTCTCTCTCTCTCTCTCTCTCTCTCTCTCTCTCTCTCTCTCTCTCTCTTTCTGTGTCTCTCTCTCTCTCTCTCACACACAACACACACACACACACACAACACACACACACACACACACACACACACACACGCACACATATACACACACACACGCACACGCACACGCACACACACACACGCACGCACGCACGCACGCGCGCATGCGCGCGCGCACGCACGCACGCACACACGCACGCACGCACGCACGCACGAACACACACACACACACACACACACACACACACATTTCAACGTAAATTTAATCTGATCCTAAATAAATTGCCGGAACTCTTGAAAACTTCAAACAAACAAACTTTTTGTCCGGTGTCACTTTCGTCAGTAACTAACAGGAAACCACATGGCTCTCCCTCCACTGCGTCCCTTAATCCTGCGCGTCTTGGATAGTACATGGAGTAAAACCTCCGGGATCTGGTTCATGTAGCTGCTGCAGGTTCATGGGCTCTGCTTTTTCAGTTGTTGGAGTACGGTAAGGTAAATGTTGCTTATAGCCCAGCCCACCGCAAAGGGTCGACCATATCAGGGCAGTTACCGCATTGAAGTCAACCCACAAGCCCATTAAAAACAAGTCTTTTACACAACTCTTTGAAATACACATTCTAAAACCACTCCTGTAAAATCTAAGATCAGATGAAAAAGTGACCTCTTTCAGAAATTCAAAGATCACATCACTCCCCTCTCCACTGCATTCCTTTCCCTCGACCCCCCCCCCCCCCCCCCCCCCCCCCCGTCAATTACTGCCACCCTACCTTCCCTCATATCGCCCTGGCCCTCACCCCTTCCTCCCGAGACCCGCTTCGAACCCCCACATCGCTTCGCTATATGGTCGCATTTTGTGGCATTAAAACGTGACCAAAGCTCCTTTCTAATACGAAAAGGGATATGCTCTTAATGTGTGCAGAGTGCTAATGAGTCACCATGTGGAAAAGACAAGACAAGCCCTGCTGATTTGTATAAGAAACAACAAAGAGAAACACACACACACGCACATACACACTAACGCCCGAACGCACGCACGCACGCAAGCGTGCAAGCAACACACACACACACACACACACACACACACACAACACACACACACACACACACACACACACACACACACACACACACACACACACACACACACACACACATACACCAGAACGCGCTTTACACATCAGATGAAATGGAAATACAATGATCATATTATGGGGAATATCTTTGTCATTCTAAATGATCATTTTGAGTTATCAAACTCTCCAACAGTTTCTTTAATAGCCCGCCAAACTCAGACCTGGCTTTTTCGATTCACAGTGTCACCTTTATGTTAAGAGATTCTTACTTTTTACAGTGCTGACGGAAGAGCAGATCATGTACTAAATTCTGATGACTGTATTGTTGATAACAAGAGATGGTTGAGTTGGTGGCCTGTGAACTTGAGAATTGGAACATGGACCTGCTCTCGCCGTGTGTGTAGTTAAATGTCTACATGTTATAGAAAAAACAGTTTATCAAGCACTGGACGACTTCATGGCATATGTGGCTATCACAAAAACAGCTTCTCTCTGACAGCATGTGGTATGGTATGCACATCACGTCTCTGTCTGGTGTTTTATAACATCGTCCACTATGTGCAGCTGCCTTGAGCTTGGCTGGTTGCGGGAAGGTGTTGATGATGATGGAGATTTAGGCTGTGAACACAGACAGTAGTATCAATTACTGGAGTTGTACTGCCAGTGCCATAATGCCAAAGGATGTTTGGCCCAGAAGACTAAGTCATGCCTTTCTGTGCATCAAAACGTCCAAGAATAATAAGCTTTTCTTTGTGACGACTGCATGCAGAAGCCAGTTGAGATCGTCGCCGAAGGCTCCTTTGACATCATCAGCATTTGTCATTGTCAAACCACAGGCACAGATGAAAGTGGCAGATAAGTCCTCTGCTAATATAAGGGGCAAAACGATGAGGTGATCACCGATTATTTGAAGCGGGCAGTACGGATTTTCTCACCAGCATCTTGTGCGCGGCAAAAGCAACGCTAGATATTCTTGTGGCGTCTTCCAGATTCCCAGAACAGTACTGTGAGGCTGTCATTGACTTTCTTCTTTTGCACGTTACCTGTAAACCAGGTCTTGCTTATGTCTGTAGTATGAACATGATGTTGGTTTCAAACATTATGATGTCCAAAAACCATCGGTTGTTTATGGTCGATGAACTCTGTCCAACAATTCCATTTCTCGTAAATTCTCTCAGCTACGTGATATTGAGATGCACATGCCCGGATATTTGGCTGCCATGCTTGTAGTGCCTTTAAGCACATGCGCAAAAATTCAAAAACATATCTGAAAAGAAGTGAGCCTTTGGATAAAGCAAATTACACGCCCGAGGTGTTAGAAATTTTAGATACTTTTGGACTCCAGCAGTCATGAATGAAATGTCGAACAAACAGGTAACATAGTATCTGGTAGTCTACAGAGACAGTGATCATCTTCTAAATCCTCACTGTTGACAATAGCATCGGATCATTATGCTGTGAAGTGTGAATTAGATATCGTTAGGCCCGCCGTTCCAAAGACTTAAAAGGAAGTTAGGAAAATTCTGCTATCGATATAGAGGCTTTCAAATCTGATCTGACCACGGCCATACTGAGGCGAGCCATCGGCCTGTCAGCTCACATCTGCCCTCCGTGCCACGTTTTAATAAGCATGCTCCAGTGAGCAGGCGCTTGATCACTGATCGCTCACTTTTGTCAATGGCACAACACAGTGGGTCCCGAGTTGTCGGAGGCCAAGCAGGAGAGGAGGGGGGGCTGAGAGGCGATTGGCGCGCCACGGGAACTGACTGTGCACAGGGAAATATATCAAACTGCGAGAAATCATGTTACTGACATTGTTTATCAAGCAAAAACTTTCTGTTCTTCAAAGATATTGCCTGTAATACGGCCAAGCAACTATTTATTGTCACAAATAGTCTCCTAGGCAAAGTCAGCTACTCCCCCCTTCCCACCATCTTCCAAACTCAAGAGGTCCCTCAGAAATTCTTAGAGTTTTTCAATGGCAAAATTGACACTATCCGTGAAAAGCTAGATTCTACTGCACCTGTACATTTCTGAATGACAAAGTTTACTGTGGACCTCCTTTGGCTTGTTTTAGCCCTGTTAGTCAAGACTATGTCAAAAAAACTTTGTTTGCGATGCAGCCCTAAATCATATGAACTTGATGCCATTCCCACTAACTTGCTCGTTCAGTGCATTGATGACGTCCTACCCCATCTTACTCATGTTATCAATACCTCTTTGTCCTCTGGTCACGTTCCTGAAATCTTCTGGTCCGCAGTGGTACGTCCATTGAACAAGAAACCTTCATTAGATAAAAGTGTTTTAAAAAAATTATCAGCCTGTATCAAATTTGTCATTTCTATCAAAATTATTGGAGAAGATCGTTTTGGAACAAATTCCCAGAACATCTCGAAAAGAATCACCGTTTGAATCCTCATCAATCTGCTTACAGAAAAAGCCACAGTTGTGAGACAGCACTCCTCCGTATAGTCAATGACCTCCTCTGCGGCTTGACGATGGGAATGTTTCCTTATTGGCGATGTTAGACCTCTCCGCAGCATTTGACACGATCGATCATAATATTTTGTTCTCACGCTTCAAATTTCCTTTGGATTCAAAGACACAGCTCTCAAAGGATTATCTCTTATTTGACTGGACAGACTCAGACAGTGTGTGTACAGGGTAGATACTTAGACAGTTCTCCTCTTAGGTACGGTGTGCCTCAGGTTCTGTACTGGGGCCAGTCCTTCTTGTGCTGTATGCTAGTCCTATGTCTGACGTCATCAGTGGTCACGCCATGTCGCATGAGAGCTTTGCTGATGATACTCACTTCATCAGTCGGCTCCCATTGCTGAAATTGACTCACTGATTTCTCGGATGCAGGGCTGCATTGCAGACCTGAAGGACTGGATGACAACCAACAAACTACGACTAAACGACGACAAGACGGAACTCATGTTCGTGACAAAACAGCCTAACCATTCTCTGCCTTCAACTGTCACTATCAATGACTGTACTGTCTCTGTCTCCACCTATGTCCACAGTCTAGGAGTCATTCTTGACCAATCCCTCTCCTTGAGAAACAGGTTTCAAATATTTGCAAGATTGCTTATTTAGAACTAAGAAGAACAGCTCCGTAACGTCACCTTCTCTCTACAGATGCTACAAAAACTCTCATTTGTGCATTTGTCTTATCTAGAATAGATTACTGCAACCCACTTTTGGCCGGCCTTCCAAAATACCTGATAGAAAGATTTCAGCGAATCCAAAATCAAAGCAGCCCATGTCGTCTGTAGAGCAGGAAAATATGATCACATTTCGCCTCTACTTCACTCTCTTCACTGGCTATCTGTCTCAAACCGTATCTCGCACAAAATCTCAACTCTCACTTTCTCTGCTATCTTTGAAAATGGACCTTCTTATCTCTCAGATCTCCTTAAAATGTACACCCCCTCTCGACAACTACGCTCCTGTGCTGACGACCGCCTTCTACGAATGACTCGCTTCAGACTACTACTGGGGAAAAATCTTTCTCTTCTCAAGCTCCAGCGACGTGGAACAGACTGCCAGACTCTCTCAGACATTCAGATTCTGTCTCTTCTTTCAAGTCTAAACTTAAAACCCATCAATTTTCTCATAATTAGTCAATGCTGGGGACGGGGGTGGGGGTGGGGGTGGGGGATACAACCTTACTCATAGCCGTCTGGGCCTTTTCAAATGTAGTGTATGTGTATGTTCTCTATTACATGTATTGTTGTATGATTTAACGTTATAGGATTTAGTTTTTGTGGTGATACTTGAAAAATAAGTGAATGTCATACTCGTAGGATTAGGGTGTGTTAGTTATTGTAGTAATAGTATTTGTTGTTGGGTGTAAGGTGTACTATCGTATATGAGAAGGGTGAATGTAGTATGATTTTGTAAAGCGCTTAGAGAAATTCGTTTGATTAAGCGCTATATAAGAAACCATTATTATCATTATTATTAAATATCTAATACCGCAATTGAAATCTAATTCTAATTAAAGAATAAACCATTTTGGGACCAAACTCACAAACCAATACATATGGATCGGAACGACACACATCGTTTGCAGTAGGATAACTTTGAACGGTCAACATGCAGGCATGGCTCATCAAACTGATGGTGTGGTAATCCTGACAGTGTTGGAGATCTCCTGTCTAGGAAGGGCCATGATTAGTAATTGAGCTCATTGAATTCACTGGGTATCCACGGAAGAAAGGTCAGCACACTTACCACTTTGAACATAAGAATACTCAGGCGGATTGGGAACTGAAAGAAGTGAATGGTGGGATGGAGAAGGTGCTCCGAGTTTCTGAGAGGGTCTATGGAAGAACAATGAGGTACTGGCAGAAGAAAGGCGTGCACGACACAGTAGGAGTGGGGAAAAACCAGCATGTACATGCAGTGGGGTTTTAAGTTAACAAAACACTAGGAATTCTGTGCTGTAATGCTGCCCCACTTCCAGCAAGATCATGACCAGCAAGATCATGACCATCTGCCCGCCAGTGAAACCATTCTACTTCATACCGGTGCAAATGTACACTCCCGTATCAGACCGTATTGATGACTAGATTGAAGAATTCTATACTCTGTTTCAAAGGGTCATCAAAAGGTTGACAAAGGAAGATCTTCAACATTCAGGGTGAGTAGAATACAACTGTCTATGCTTACACCAAGGAGACGTTTTTCGCTTCGTCGTTTCAAAGATGACTTAGAACGTTCGGGGCTACAGGACAGGGAAGGGTTTGGGTAGGGATAAATTGGACGTATACATGTGTTCAAACATGCACGCATCTGGAACGGTTTATATACCAAATGTGCTGCATTGCTGTACATTCAAATCGGTATTAATGCAGTTTTTACAGGAATAGAATGGAAGTGTCTTACACCAAATATTAGTATAAAATCATCTCAGGCGCTTTGTATCAAAAGCCAAAACATTAAAAATAAAAAGGCACGAAATAGGAAAACAAGAGGATGGAGGCCCCTATAAATAAGAGCACAGAGTGACAAGTAATACAAACAGGGGAGGGTGTGTGTGAGAAAGGGCGTGTGTGTGTGAAAAAATATAGTAGGTTGCAGTACCACAGTGGAGAAAAAAAGACTTTACAGGCATGACTCATCAAAGTAATAGTGTAGTCGCTCTGACAGTGTTGGAGATTTCCTTTCTTGGGAAGGGCGACGATCAGTGATTGAGTTCATGACGTGAACACTCTCCAGTGAGTGAAATCGTGTTTCCTTTGTTTCAGATGGCAGTTAGGACATAAACAGCTGTGTCTCCACCATGTTTCAGATGGCAGTTAGGACATAAACAGCTGTTCTCCACCATGTTTCAGATGGCAGTTAGGACAGAAACAGCTGTTCTCCACCATGTTTCAGATGGCAGTTAGGACATAAACAGCGGTTCTCCAGCATGTTTCAGATGGCAGTTAGGACAGAAACAGCTGTCTCTCCACCATGTTTCAGATGGCAGTTAGGACATAAACAGCGGTTCTCCAGCATGTTTCAGATGGCAGTTAGGACAGAAACAGCTGTCTCTCCACCATGTTTCAGATGGCAGTTAGGACATAAACAGCTGTTCTCCACCATGTTTCAGATGGCAGTTAGGACATAAACAGCGGTTCTCCACCATGTTTCAGATGGCAGTTAGGACAGAAACAGCTGTTCTCCACCATGTTTCAGATGGCAGTTAGGACATAAACAGCGGTTCTCCACCATGTTTCAGATGGCAGTTAGGACATAAACAGCTGTGTCTCCACCATGTTTCAGATGGCAGTTAGGACATAAACAGCTGTCTCTCCACCATGTTTCAGCAGTCCTGCAGGGATGTTGTCGATGCCTACAACCTTCCCACATTTACAGCGTTTTGGGATGTCTTCGACTTGTGCAAGACACTAGTCAACTTTGTCCTGAATGGTGCAGACTTTACCTTGGCTTTGTATCGTGAAGTCCTTTACAATCTGGAAAACTTTCTTTGTATCGTTGTTGTCAATGTCGTTTTCAATGTTCTCACACCGTTGTCCAATCCAGCTTTTCTTTACATTCGTCCTTTCATCACCAGTTCTCATTTTGATAGCACTGGACCCCACAACCTCCCCTCTTGAGCGGTTTTAAGCTCCTAGTTTTCCAAGATACCATGTCAGGTGAGAAGTTGTCCCTTGCTACCGGTGGCCATTTAACCCAGCACTCCATACAGCATGTCTTGAGGCATCCCAACAAGACAATCTGACACTAAGAGGGCTGGGCTCTGCAAGGTTTCAGTTGCCCAGGACAAACCACACGAAAAGGAAGATATGGAGCTTCTACCCCGCTGGTTGCAGCCAGGGTTGATAATGATCGCACCATATCCGTCGATCTCTGTCAGGGCAGACACGAAAAATGTGTGGGAAGGTGAGGAGGGAGGGGGTGGGGGTGGAGGAGGTGAAGGTGGGTTGGAGGAGGCCAGGGGGCTGACACAGGGTATCCACGGAAGAAACATCATTACATTCATCACTGTGAACACACGAATACTAAAGCGGTAAGGAAAAATAAAAAAAATGACTTATGGGATGGACAGACACTCTCACTCACTGCGAGGTTAGATGGAAGGATGAAGTACAGACAGAAGAAACGCATGCACTGTACTATAGTACTACTGTAGTGGTGGGGAGACAAGCATGGGTGTTTAGTTAACGAGAACACCAGGAACGCTATACTGGAATGCCTCCCTGCTTCCAGCAGGATCATGACCGTCCGCCTGTGCTCAAAACCATTCCTTATCACGGTAGCGCACATATACACTCCCATATCAGACCATCTTGATGACTAGATTGAAGAATTCTATGCTCAGTTTCAAACTGTCATCAACAAGGTTGACAAGGGAGATTTTCAGCGTTCAGGATGAGTGGGTTGCAAAAGTCCATACTTTCACTAAGAAGGCATTTTTCATTTCGTCATTTCAGAGATGACTTTGTCAGAATATTCAGACCTACGGGATAGTCAGCGATGGGGGTAAGGTTGTACTGGACCCATAATTGTGTTAAAACATGAACACGTTTGGAATGCATTACTCTTGCAGTCAGCTTTATTGATTTCAGCAGGAGAGTTGACAGTATCCATGAACCTTCTTTGTGTTTTGTCTTGTACTTTGTATGTCTCTTTCGTTTGGCAGAACAATAGATCTTCTGTTAACTTCTTTGTGGAGAGGACTATTATCTCATGGTATTCTCCACTAACTTTTCACTGCCATTGAACTAATGCATCTTGGTTCCTGTTGCTGAGGACATTTGTAACCTGCCGATTTGTTTTTATTCATATTTGTTAATTTCTGTAACTGTTACATGAACGACAAAGTGAACTAGAATTGTTTGTTTTTAAACGCAATTTTAAGCACATTTTACAGTCGACAATATAAACACAAATTGCCACACACAAATGAAAACGAAATCGTAACTCAGCTTATATTGAGTGAAGAGAATAGTGCAAGAGAATAGTTAAAAGTTAAACTAGTGTGCAGTTTTCATACTTTCACCAGAATATTTCACTAAAAGAACAGATATGATTGCCAGACACAATCAATAAAAAGACAATGCAGGAAAATTATTCATGGATGCTGAAAATGTTATTTGTAAAAAACAAACAAGCAACAGCCGTTTGCATGTTTAATCAAAATTTAGAGGTGGACAGATGAACATGAAACACAAAAAAAACATACGCTTCCTCCCTCTTGGAATTGTGTGCATCAAAGCAAAGTTAAACCATAATTACACATCTTTGTTATCTTTTATGGCCGAATATGGATACATAAACTGGACTTGAAACGAGCATAATTTGTTTAATTTTACAAGTTGTAATGGGCAAATTCCAGACTGCTGAACATAAATGATCAGCTTGACCAATCAGATTCACTGCGTGAACTTTGCAAAGCGAAGCGTAGTGTTTCTTTTAGTAATGATTATAATAACTTTATTGTCCCACACACAAGGGGAAGTTTTGGCTGCTTTCCCTGGGGAAGCGCGTCGTTGCAGTGCAGCGCCACCAAGGAAATAGGGAGTGAAGTGCCTTTCCCAAGGACACAACTCCGAGTGCACCAGCGGGAATTGAACCCAAGACCTCTAGATTGAGAGTCCAACGCCTTACCAGTTACACCACTGCACCTCCCCAAGTAGTGGGCTTTAAACACAACATATTGAAGAAGATGCTCCTGGTGTTCACATCATCTCTGCAACACTCGATGTTATAGTGAACAGACTCAGCATGCAGTATAGGACTGTAGATAGATAGATAGATAGACAGACAGATAGATAGATAGATAGATAGATAGATAGATAGATAGATAGATAGATAGATAGATAGTGAGACAGACAGACAGACAGACAGACAGACAGGCAGACAGACAGGCAGACAGACAGACAGACACAGAGAAACGGACAGAGAAACAGAGTGAGAGACAGATACAAAGAAAGAGAGAGAGAGAGCGAAAAGGGGGGGGGGGGGGGGGAGGTAGTAAAATAAGTTAACAGACTTGTCTTTTTCGCTTCGTTAGAGTGCTCCTCAAAACGACGTGTGTCAGTTTCGCCATCTTGATGAGCAAAATAGAAAGTCATCAAAATTGCGGGAATAATCACTGAAAGCGTAATAATAGTTCAAGAGAACAGTAAAAAGCTCATTCTGGCTCACCCGGTCTCAACCAGTTTCGACCGGGTGACTCCAGAATGAGCTTTTTACTGTTCTCTGGCAAGTAAGACTTCAATAACCAAAAAATAACGACCCTACAAACAAACATACTGTGTAGGATTATCCGTTTTCAATACTAATTTACTAAACTTTTCAGATTTTAGTTTTTGCTTAATCCTATGTTTTTCCTGATCATTTTCAATAACATCATTTTCGCGCAAACATTCTTCAAATGAGTCTCTGTCTTTCATGTAAAATAAAACTACAGTCTTTAACTGTTAGACAAACAAACATGATTCGGCCGGCCTTACCCACCTACTATTGTTCAGAGTTCTGAAACCAGAGAGCTTAATGAGTTAAGTGTGGGGCTGGCCTATGCATGGAATACAGAGGCCCGTCATAAGGCTGGCGCCTCATTACTTAATTGCGGTGTTGGGTTTTATGACATGGTGAATAGGTACAGCGGTCTTTGGCGGCCAGCGTTAACAAGCTTAGCTCTGCTGTAAGAATATATATGCTAAAGCAAGTTTTGTTACTTACTTCTGCTTGTGGACATATTTCTACCCGCGTGACATTGTTTCTTTTGGTTTGACCTGTGACATTGTTTTTTAGCGTTGACATATAAAAAGGTATTGACACTGTTTATAGTTTCGTGTTCTTGGAGACATGCAGTTAGTTTTCAAAATGACGGATTAGGCAACAACATCGGGAACACCAAGAACTGTTGAAAGTTTTTTTGTCCAGTATTCTATTTAAAAAAGAACATTTGGAAGAGCAAATAGCGAAAAAGAGAAAAGAGTTGAGAAAGATAAAGAGACAAAGAGTGAAACAAGAAGAAAGAGTAAAACTAGAAGGACAAAAATTAAAATCATTGATTGATAATGAAACAAAATTGAAAGCTGCTCTTGATGAATTAAATACTCAACGGGATGTAGCTACATATTATTAGGGGCTAAACTTAGATTTTGGATCACTGGCATGCGTCGCTGCCCTGGCTAGGTAATTTTGTGTAATTTGACACGAGCTGATTTGCGTTGGGCGGTTGCCTACTAGTAAAGTGACAAATGCGTCGCCCCCAGCTCTGCAATTTTGTAAGCCAATAATTGAAGGGTTTGCACGAAGGAAAGCAACCCTTTAGAATAAGAGGAGTTGTCTCCCAAGGGAAAAGAATGTAACAATGGATTGTGTTTTTTATTTTACGTTTCATCAAGTTGCTATAGGTTCTTATTCAAGTTGCTATCAAGTCGTTCTAAGTTCTTAACCAAGTTGCCTCAAGTTCTTAATTAAGTCGCCTCTAAGTTTTTAATTAAGTTCTTAATCAAGTTACCTTTAAGTTTCTACTTAAGTCGCCTCAAGTTCTTAATAAGTTCTTGATCAAGTCACCTCAAGTTCTTAACTTAAGTCACCTCAAGTTTGTAATTAAGTCATCCTTTAAGTACAGCTAAGTTCTTATTCAAGTCAACTTATAATTATTTATTAAGTTCTTAAAGTATTATTCCATCTGAAATGGATCAAAATGATCTTTTGTTGTTGGCGGTTCTGGCATGCTGTTGTGTTCGGATTTTGTATTTAGTGGTTGAGATTGTTTGGACTGCTTTGGTTTTTGTTGTCTTTGTTTATATATTTTATAACCGTAATAACCGCCCCCAACAGCAATGCCGCCAAAAATAACAATTGCTTTAAGAAAATATGAAGACTTTGGCGGTGTAGGCACCCCTGTTGTTGTAGGCCTCGAATCAACTTGTTCTGGCGTTTTTATAGCCGGCATTGAAACAACTGGCTGCGGCTCTGGCACTTTTTCATTCTGTGATTGTAACTGTAATTTTGTTTGTTTGTTCCACTCTGCTAATTTTTTTCCTGCTGCAACGCGCCCAGGATGAGGGGGTTAGTGACCACTTTCACCTGATTCAATGTTTTCTGATTCTGATTCTGATGATTTCTGGCTCGGTCATTTTGAAGGGAAATAAAATCTATATGATTAAAAGTAATTAATCCCATGATTAGCGGCGATAATAATGTTCCAAATCTGTAATATAGATCACATCCTAGAGACTCTAATGACTTTGTTAAAACTGGATCCTGCGTTAAATCATACATAAAATCTTGTTCAGAATCAATGGGAGCAAATCTACTGACTAGTTTAGTGTACAAACTAAGAACCGTTTGCCCGACAATTTTTACCATTCTTGATCCTAGTTGCGCATCATACCTGTTATGATACTTTATCATGTCTTGTGGCGACATCTGTTGAATCTGTTCTATGCTGAATTCATTGCCGAGGAACTGTTTTGTTTTTCCGCATGCTGCCAAAGAATACAACTTCTCCTTTTGGGGCATAACAGCTTTGTCATCAACTTCTTCATTTGTAAGTCCAAGACAGATTAGGTCGCTCTGTAGCTTTAGCAGATCGTCGCTGTTCATGTTTTATTACTAAATATAATTATTATTTTGTTTTTAAAAATGAGCGCCGAAAAGACTGTTACCAATCTTGTATACCATTCTGCTGTTATTGGAGGCCTAAGTATAGGATACACAATGCTTGGTAAAAGCCTGTTAAAAATAAAACTGGCTGATTTTTGGCAAACTAGACTTTGAAGACTTAGCAAAGCTGATTGCTATCATTGCAGCTTCGTTCGCTACAAAAGATTTTCTAGTTAAGCAAGGAATAATTCCTGACAGTATCAATATGTAAAATAAAAAAATACATTTATAAAATGGCTTCATTCGTAATGATGATAGGCGGTGCTGTGGTTAATGCGCTTGCTTTAGCGGAAGTAATTACGCATTTAGTAAACTGCGGGATGACGGGGAGAGAAAAAGACATAACAAAGCTATGGAGCAACTAGCAGCTGCACAAGATAACTATGAAAAGCAGAGAATTGAGCAGTTAGATTTTATTAAAAACAAACTGAAAAAACAGGGCCATGCGGCTTATACATTTAAAGACGTTGACCAGGCAATAAAAGAATATTATCTTGTAACAGGCAAACCAATCGAGACATTGCCCCCACCAAATTCAGCGACTTTTATCAGCCATCAGAAAAACAAAAGATGCAAGAAATCGTGTTTATTGTCTTTGGCATGACCGTCGTGTATTTTGTTGCGCATAATATTGGCTGAATAAAAATGAACAAAATCTATTATTCGCCAAAAGGATATTGAAGGGAATCACAGCAATAAAAAAGCTAAGCCAAGCAGCGGGAGTCAGCGAACAAACAGCAAAGGAATGGTTATCTAAACAAGCGATTTGGCAAATTTATCTACCTGCACCTAGACGAATACAGAGACCACACTTTGTGAACACAACACCAAACGACACCCATCAAATGGATCTTCTATATTACCCCATGATACGATTAGACGAAAAAGATTTAAGTACGCACTCACAGTCATTGACATAGCTTCAAGATACAAAGATGCGGAACCATTAACACAAAAGAGTGCTTCTGCTGTTGCTGTTGCTATACAACTAATATATCAACGGGGTCCCTTAACTTATCCTCGCATGATTCAAGTCGATGATGGAAAAGAATTTAAAGGTCGAGTGAATCAATTATTGTTAAAACATCGAGTTACCATTAAAAGAGGCATCCAGGAGTTCACAGATCACAGGCTTTAGTTGAAAACTTTAACAAACAGTTATCTGAAAGACTTTTTTCCTACCAGTATCACAGAGAGCTGATTGACAATTCTCGCAACACAGAATGGGTTAGAAGACTGCCCTCAGTTTTGCGCGCAATGAATATGAAGAATTTAAAGGGCTAAAACCAGTACAAGCAATCAAAAAACAAACAATAGATGTTGTTGAAGGAGGCTCCAGTACAACCAGCAAACTATTACCGTTTGGCTTAAAAGTAAGGTACCTTTATTTACCGGGGGAAGCGGAAGGGACACTCGCATCAGGGCAACCGATCCAGTTTGGAGTGTTGATCCATATGAAATAAAAAGAATTGTAAAGATGAATCCGCCCGTGTATTATTTACGAGAAACTGACACAACAAAACAACCAGCTCCACAAAGATCTTTTGTAAAGGAAGAACTGCAGATAATCCCACCAGACACAGTTCCGCTTAATTAATTTACGTAAATATATTTGAGTCTAAAATGGAAGCTCAGAAGGAAGCCCAGACGGAAGTGCAGGATGATACAAGAATGATAAATGAAAAGACCTTGGAATTGATGCGGGAATCATATAATATGAATTTGCTATTAAGGCAACGGTTGCGAGGATTTATCGGCACATGGCAATGCATCCAGATCACCTACAACCCAAAATCCCAATTTTTTATTTTCAGGATAAAGAATATCTTGAAATGATAAAAAAATTCAAGCACATCAAGCAAAAATGAGAAACTTTTTGTCTGAATTGGATATTGATATGATTGAGCTTCTAGATAAAGTTGAGGAAAACTATGATATGATTGAGGAAAAATATGAAGAAGATATATAATTATGCTGTTCTCCAATGTCTGATTGCATATGAAAACTCGGGATTAACAAACACACGTTTTGTGTTTGTTCTATCTAATGACTTCTTTGTTACAACAGTTGTGTTGATCTCATGCAGATTAGATCGCAGTTTTACGTTGTCATGATGAAAAGTATTTTATTGAACAATGCTTCTTTGTAGTTGTCATGTGATATGTTTGACTGCACAACACTGCGAGATATTCCTTTGCTTTCTTAATGGTTTTCTTCTGGCTCGAAAGACTGTACATTTTCGACCTTAAACCAATAAACTCCTTAATCACCCCTCCAGATAATTCATCCTTCATCTTTCCTAAAACCTTCTTGTTAACGGTTGAATGCAAAGGCGAATCTTTAGGGTAATCAGATGTGTCATACCATCCCGCATTCCTTTAGCTACTTCTAATTCCATGTCTTTATAGATGTCTTCAGTAGGGATATCTATAACAAAACTATCTGTATCTGTGTAAAGTACTCTGGACTCAGGATACGAGGGCTTAAAGTAGTCATAAAGAAATTCTAACATCAAAAGCTTTGATAATTCTAAAACAGTAAACCCAATAAAAACGGGTTTGTCCAATTTGACTTTCTTTTTTTTCATCATTATGCCAAAAAGCTGATCATGAAATCTTCTAAAATCCTGATAATTAGGTTTTGAAGTCCGCTTAATTGCTTCGTTCTCTCTGGTGACCAATCTGACATCTTTACGCTTGTGCGGATTCTCCATAGTCTTTCCGAAACAGCTGTTGTTCATCAGCTTGAAAAAGTCTTTTTCTGAAGCATCTGCGGATTTAGTTCTAAGATCAGTGTTCTTCATGATGTATGGTTTCATGAACTGTTCTTGATCAAAAGCAATTACACGATGAACGGCTGTCAACTTCAAACCATGTCTTAAATAAAATTGTAGAAGTCTGTAATGACAGACATAATTTTTTTTGCCTCGAAGATTAGGCACAAGTTTAGGCGGCTCTGTTTTTGCCATCTTTAGACTTTCTGCTGCTAATGGGTAGTCATTATGCAGGTCATGGAGTTCCTGAGGATATTCTAAGTCAACTTCTAGAATGAAACCACGCTGTTGATCTGGCGTCAAACTGTTCAACCACTTTAATGCTCTTTGAATATTTTTCGGATTGTCTTCTGTGTACATTTTAAAGTTGCGTAACGGAAGTGATTGCGCCATTGCCCATCCATACAGATTGTTTGCATCTAAATACATGAGATAGTTAGACTTTTTACTCGGATCATAGTCGTCCAAATATTTGTTGTTTGCTTTACAGTAATGATGCGACGCCATACTAATTCCTCCCGCAATCCGTTTTCAATCATCTGAAGCATTGGTAAATCTGACAATAAATCAATCTGTACTCCAGTATCTTTAAGAAAGCGTCCCAGCTCATCCCGGGCGCAGAAATGTAATGCGCGGGATCCAGGCTGTAATGTTTTATGCAGGTCTTTCTATAATTTTCAAAAATATCCGCCAACAAACATGTATCAGCCATCAAGTAGGAATCATGATAGTCTCCCATCGTTTTACAATCTAACTTCTGCCACGCATCTTGAGCATGCTGGTAATCAGAATCACTGATGCCCTTTCCTCTAAGACTAGAAAAGAACGCGTCTTTAGGCGGAAGTGTATCTTCGTCAAACCTTTCCCAACTGTTCATGTACTCATAAGGGTAAACGCCCTTTCTAACAAGAGTTGGGTCAAAATATTCTTCCGTTATTGGGCAGGACTTTAAGGACATAGCCAGTGACTCTAATGATCCCATCATGTGCTGCATAGAGTCATAAAAAGACATGTTATTTAAAGTGAAACACATGTACTTTTCTGATGACTGTGCAATGCAAGTTATCCTGGAGTCCCTGTCGTCCCCGTCGCTGCCGACTGCTTGCATTATAAGGTGAGAGTCGTAACCTCGCAAGTTATGAAAGAAGATGGGTAATTTCCATGTCTTGGGGTCAACCTTTAGTTGAAGATTGCAGTTGTTGTGTGCTGCACCTCTAAACTTTCCGCTAATGTGATCATGGTCTCTTACTGTCGGATTGGCTTCCTCTGCTGTTGCTTCTTCACTGTTAGACATTAGTTCTAAACCACAAATCCAACAGTGAGTGGCTGATTTATACTGTTGTTGGTCTTTGGGGGTCATCATGATTTCAGATAAATTCAGATTATTAGAACAGTCATTACGCACTTGCTGCATGCGTTTTAAGAAGTATTTTGCAGCATCAGGCCCTCTATATAATTCTGGCGTTGAATGAGCGCCATCCGACCTAACAATGATGAAAGCAAATGAACAAATATCATGATTACTCACTAAGGCTGTTTTTGGAAGTTTCTGTGGGGTTGGCCCTTCATAAGGAACAATAAGCGACTCGAAGTCTGCGTAAACTACGTATGGAGAATTTTGCATCCGTTTCCAGTTCTTAAAACTAACTTTAGATCGGGTGGGGGCGTAATTAGTTCTGTATTACAGTCTACAGAACTTTTACAATGTTTTATATGTTCACTCGCAGCTGGAACGGATGGCATTCTTATTAAACATTTTCTACAGAATTCTTGTTTGCGTCTTTGTTTTGAAGTATGCTGCATTAGTCTACTCATTGTTCGTATCAATGTGTAATGCGGTAGCCCGCTGGGGAAAGCATCAGCAGTAAGTCAACATGGCTTTTGTCTGGCTCGCCAATCGTTGGACTGTTCTTGGACACTTTAATCGGTTGTAGATTTGTTTCCTCATCCCATGTGTAGACATTGACAGTTATTGGTTTGTTTTGTTCTTCAAACTGATCAATGGAATCCACGCTAACAGGAAAGGATATTCCACTAAAGTTAAGATCATTCATGTAAGGGTGATAGTTAGACACTCTCTCTGCGTTTTTGCGGACGTAATGCAGCCTAGCAATGACACACCACATAAAACATTTGTTGTCTGAATTCTTTATGTTTAGAACTGCTCTTTTTGCGACTAATGCTGGAGGTAGTGGAATGTAAGCCTTACCAACAATCGGCGCATACTTAGCCTGTTTTAATCTAATCTCTAAGACTTCACCTCTGACCAACCAGAGCCTCTCATTTTGGCTTCTTCAGCGGCCACATCAAACTGTGTAAGCAGTTCGTCTGCCCAACGGGTGTTAAGTCATTATGAGAAAGAATAACCTGTTGTTGAGTCGAGACCCAGACTTCTAGATTTTCTTCATTTATTGTTATATAGTCGATTAAAACAGCTAACATTACTTTAACTGGCGGGTCTATTGTTAGTTTACCTGGAACTTGAGAAATAGCATGAGCAACACTTGCCTGTACGTTTGTTGGATCAATGACTTCTAGATCAATATCGTTTAAAGCTTTTGACAAACGCTCTCCCTTAAGCATTCCTTCAAACAATTCGTCTGGACCTTCATATATCTTATCCATGCTGAGTTTCTTTTCTAACTCAAAATATTTATTTAAATTAAAAAAAAATACGACATCGTCTCCCAAAATCGTCTTAATCAGAATCAACATCAACGGTTTTTTTGTGTTTGGACTCATAAACTAAAGTGTAAACGCCCTTTGATGTTGTTAATGTGAGCTGTTTAGAACAGAGTTTAATGTTTCGTTTACTTTTTTTAAACATTCCTTTTTTTTATCTGTTCGGTGTCTGGCTGTTGAGAAAAACTTGCCCTTGCCTTTTTTTGAAGATCAAACTTTTGTCTTTTATAGTCATCAAATCGGCCTGTAAACGACTAAATTCTTTCATCCGTGATGTGCGAGTCAGCTATTGCTTTATTTATTGTCAGTTTGAACGAGCTAAGTTTAGCTGTTATTAGTTGAACCATAGCTGTGTGCTTTTGGAGTTTAGTTTTTAATTTTTTGCCAGCCGCACTTACAGCTAATGAACACAGACCAAGAGCTAAAGACAAACCGCCTAGAGGTAAAGCTGCGGGTGCACCTATGCCTGTTGCTAGAGACCAACACTTGTCCCTGCTGATAGAGCACTTAGAGTTGATGCTCCAGTATTAACATATGTAACAGCATTAAAGGCAGCAGAATACCTTCGTTTGGTTTTGCTGTATTTTGAAAGGTCCTGCTCTAGTTTTTGTTGCATTTGTGTAATGTTTGTTAATCTAAAGGTTTTTATGTCGGGGGTTTCTACTATCTCTTCTTTTGGCGACTCTGGCGCTGTAGGTACTTTTGGATAATGCTTAACAGACATGCTTTTTTAAATAAAAATATTTTAGTAATGTATATTTTTTAATCTGTTTTCATTAATATTCAGCTGCGCATCATATATTAAAAACAAATGTACATTAACTTGTTTTTTGCCATCTTTTTCTTTATAAATTTGAATGTTTATTCCGTCTTTAACAGTTCTCCCACTTCCATGCAACTGATTATCCTCTGTCGATCTTAGGTCAATCCATAAACCGTATTTTGTTGTTAAATAATCATCAAGTCTTACACTGTGAAGGTGTAGATCTTTAGACAAAAGGGTCTACTGTTGGATTTCTACCCCTCCGCCTCCAAACAATTTTCTTATTTCGTCAAAATGCTGATAAGGTCTAAGCCCGCTAGCGTAGATTTGGTTAGGACTACCCTCAATCGAACATTGTACTTTCGTTATTTTAGGATTAATAAACTTTTCACTTCCTCTTTTGAATGGTTCTTCATCTTCACACAGCAATAAAATACTTTAAGTGATCTTGCTGCGGCACTAAAACTAAAATTCCATATAGCATCATTCTTGCTTCTGGGATATGTTGTATGATAAATCACTCTTTCGTAATATTTTGGCTAATTTTGACTGATATTGTTGTTCAATCAGCCTTGTAAATTAGGGTTGCTAACAACGTCAAACTCTAACGAGATGTCAGAAATGCTGTACTTTGCTTCGGTGTCTGATGATTTGATAACCCGTTTGTATTCATTAAAATTTAAAGTTCATATGACAATCTGTCTTTTAATGCTCCTTGAAAGTATGGCGCATGCGCTTTTAACAACTAAAAAATCTAAGGGAATAGAAAAGCGATTTCCATACGCAAAATTTACAGCTACATACTTTTTGCCGTCTTCAGCATTTGCGGCGCCTATTCTGTGTTTTTAGTGCTTCATTATTTTCAATTCCTTGAAACGCAAGATCATCCCTTTCATTCGCGGTTAGCCATAGATCAGAATAGATTAAAAATATGTCTGCATTGTGTAAGAAAATATTTCTTGCCCCTCAAGTTTTATAGAAATTTTCTTAACGATTGCCCGTCCTAGATTCTGGACAACTGTCCTGTTTGGGTCTGTTGCTGATTCGAGTTCTATTTTGAAAGTAAGTTGCGCAGAGCCTGGCACAATCACTTCATCTGCTCCTAGGTCTGGATATTTGACAGTAAGAATTTGATCTGCATCAATAGTAGATGGATTATTTGGAACAGTAATATTCCGTTTATTTCCCTTCACGCCAAAGGGCTCTTTCAGTCTTCTATGCGGTCAAGAATTGAGCCATATGCTTGTGACATTTTTATGAAGCAAAATAAAAAGTTAATTATTTAAAACATGGCAGGAATTGAAGGTGAAGAAGATTATGATGTTTTTGATCCTGGAGACGACATGAGTGAAATGACTCCTTTGACACAGCGTCGCTCAATGATCTCATTGCGACGTGAATTAACAGAAAGTACGGCTGGAGACGACATGAGTGAAATGACTCCTTTGACACAGCATCGCTCAACGATCTCATTGCGACGTGAATTAACAGAAAGTACGGCTGGAGCATTTTACAAAAGTTTAGGTCTAGAACCCCCCCAATTTATAGATCCTGATTTTGAAGTAAAAGATGGCCATTTGTTTGTGAAAAGCGGCCCCGGTCGAGAACAACTTGTTCAGCTTACAGATAAACGAAACCCATCAAAGTTTGTAGGCATAAATTTACAATTAGACAAAGACTTGGGGCGGAAGATCGAAATCGCCTTGGTCTTGTTAACCAAAATTAAGGGCGGAGGCAGTTTCTAAACTTCAAAACACATTACAAGATCTCCCAACAGATAGCCAAATACAAAACATGGAACTTAAAGAATTAAATCAATCAGCAGACGAATTAATAAATGCAATAGAAGCAGAAACCAGTTCTTCAGAAGAAACAGTACCAAAAAAAATTGATTATTCTTCATTGCCTTTGAGAGAATTATATGCCTTAATCGTATTTTAACAACCTTCAGAGGCGAATTAACAAACAATTCAGCAAAACTGACTGAACTAAAAAAAAGGGTATAAAAAAAAGAAGAAAAAACTCGCTGATGTGATGACGCCAACTTAGGGCATGATATTAAAGAAAGAATAACCAAAAGGCTAAAAGACCTTGAACTAGAAAGATCAGCAAGACTAGAAATGATGTCTACTAACCGAGAAGAATTACGAACTCAAGTGAGCAGAATAAGAGAAACTATCCAAAGAATTTTATATGAAGACACAACGCTAGCAGAAACGAATACGAACACTGTTTCGAGAGCAGGGAGTCACATTAGCAAGCGTTATAACAGCCTTAGGATTTGCAATAAGTACACTGGTGATGGCTATTACAGGCGGCGGTGGTCCTGGGTCATGCCTCCACCGCCATCGCCTCCATCGCCGCCTGATAAATCATGGGTAAAAAAACAGCTTGATCATCTTGCGGGTTTATTAAAAAATTAGCTGGTAAAGCCGTGGATGCTCGTGGATGGGCGTTGTTAGCTGGCTTTTGTCTACTGCAAGCAAAGTAGTTGGCTTTATGGCCGAGCACGTATGGGCATTAGTTCTCTTATAGTCGGGTTAATATTTAGTAAAATAAAGACCAAGTAATCCTAAACAAGTTAATCCAAAATCAAGCGCTGTCTTTTCATATTCATGGTCATTATTTTTTTCGTGGTCTTCAAAAGGTTTTTGGCTTTGGGCCCCGGGGATTGGATGACTTATTCTTGGGGGTCGACTTGTTTGTTTACTGCTTGCAATATTACTGGCTCAGAATTTATTTCGTTTTTCCCGACCTTCTGTTCATTGCCTGCCACGAGGATTTCATTATTGTAGTTTATTATTGTACCTATCTGGAGTCTGAGGTCAGAAGGCAGCATGTATAACCAGTGCCAACAGCAAAGTCTACTTTCGATCTTGCGTATTGTAAAACATTTTGGTACCTTTTAATACTTGAAGGTAAATCAACTGTAGAATTAATGGCGTCCTCTAAATTTGCTAAGTATTGTTTTTGTGCGTCAAAACCAGTAGAAGGATCTGTTATGTTCGATCTCGTTTGTGCTTGCGAACCTAGCAACACCAAACGTAAGTACGAACAGATGTCGTTTATTCGCTCTATTCCTGCTTTAGTTAGGCCCTTAGAAGTGTCTAAGATAAATGTTGTCCATGCTGTTTTATGCTCTTGCTCTATGGACCCTAGGTGAACACCTGTGCCTGAAAAGAAAGATGTGTAAGGAGGATCCCAGTCATAGTTATACTTTCTGTGCACGCCCCAAAAATAAGGGGTGCCTAAGCCATGATTAAGATCCAACTTTTGTCTAAAGTCTGTCTTGGCCTTAATATTGAATTCGTTACAGATCCTTTCAAAAGCCTTCATGTCTATTCTGTTGCTGAATGGATTTTAAACGGTTTGTCATTTGGCAATGGCGTTTGCAGTTCAGTCAAAATACGTCTGAAGGTGTAATAAAAATGAAATCTGTACACTGACCTCACCAGAGGATCAGGGTAATTTAAATGATCAGCATACGACACTCCACAAAACCAGTTGATGCACAAAACACAGCAAAGTTTAACTGGTTCTGATAAAACTGCATCGGATGACTAAACCACACTTTCGCGATGTAGTCTTTTTAATAGGGGGGTTAAGATAGCTCTTCAATGGAGTTTCTAAAACCCTTTTCTTGAAAGGTGTCAGACTGAGTCACAGAAATGTCAAGAGTATCAGTTGTTATGTTTTTAAGATTGTAGTGCGGCCCAGCAGAATATTTTGCATCAGTATATTTAAATGCAGTCATTTATATTTCGTTTAAAAAATGTTTGTAACAATAACAACTCAAGACAGTCCTTCGTTTTTAGAACATGCTATTGATAACAATTGCGGAGCCAAAAATGGTCGCACTTCATGAAATATTTTACAAAGTCGTATGGTTTAATATAAGTGCATCCAAGGAGAATAATAAGATTCTAAAACTTGACAAATCAGGGGCCAAAGTTAGCCAGTTAACAATACCTGATGGTTATTACGGGTTTTGCTCACTAAAAGAAGCACTGAGTAACTTCGACATTACTCTCAAACTTAACAATGCAAATCTAAAAACAATGTTAACATTCAAGCCTGAAGAAGAAGGAGGTTACTATTTTGATAAAGAGCTAGCTAAAATGTTAGGCTTTGCAGCTGACAATCATAGATTTAGAGTTACACCAGACAAAACTACTTTTGAGGGGGAAAAATCCCCTCGATCTTGCATTACATTCATTGCTCTATGTTCATTTGGATGAGCTAAGCACTGATGAAAACTTATATGATGGAAGGCCCTCAACTGTTTTAAGAGCTCTTCCGTCAGGGAAAGCTGCATATTGCGATTATGAAATTATACAATTCCCTAATTTACAGTTTAAAAGATTAGTTTGTGGGAGGGTCGGATCATTTAATATAAAAATCACAGACAAAACGGGGGAAAAGTTGTGAAATGTGATAACCTACACATTGTTTTAGAAATAAAATAATTAGTTGTTCTAAAAAATGTCGCGTGGACCAGAAGAATCAGGAGTTACATTAGCGCCTGTGAGGTGTATAACTTTAGAATTAAAAGACCTTGCAGACGTTGCGGACTTTGAACAGAATGGTGAGATAGGCGCTTTGTATGGTTTTGAGTACACTAAAGATGGTGATTATAAACGCAAAGAGGTTGCCGACAACAAAAAGTTTCCTAAACTAGAACAACTGCGTAATGTAGAAGCAATAATGCTGGCCAGTATGAATATAAAATAGTTCAAAAACCCGACAGCAAAGGGGCACTTAGAACCATATTAGAATGGGACATAAAATTTGAATTCATAAGCCCATTTACATTTTTTAGCCGTCAAAAAAGTTTTAGAAAAGCACTCAACTCTGGCCCTTTGCATATAAGTCTTATGCCAGAGGAAAATTTAGTCGGAAAAGAGATTGAAATAACGCCGTATGGGAAAAAACAGTACATCCTCCACAGAAAAGAAAACGGTTTTAAAAGGAAGCTTCTACAAAATTACAGTTCATTCCATGCAGGAAATTAGGAGACACGTTCACAATGATATTTAAAATTTCTGTCTTTAAAGATGTGGAGAGGGAGGGGGGTTGTGGGCGTTAGTGACGTCCTTATAAAAGGAATTAATATTAGCTGGCAAAACTTAGACGTTTAAACGTCTTAAAGTTACCGTCGTCGTTCTTCACAATGGTGAGGATATTAAGACCATAACAACAAGCAACAAAATCAGTGTTGACTTAAATAGAAACAATCTTACAGAATGAATTGGATTAATCTTACACATTTAGGCCTCATAGGGTTTTATTATACTGAACAAGTTTTAACAGAGAGTATGATAAACATAATAACTGGATTAGATTAAATTCGTTATAAAACTATGGAGCAGAAAACTATGGGGTCAATGCGGATGTTAAACTTTATGATAAAAACCCCTCATTGCTCATTGATTTGTGGGCAGACTGGTTGTGGAAAAACAATATTTGTCCTTGACCTATTACAAACAGTTTATCGCTATAATTTTGATTATATTGTGATTTTCTGTCCAACACTTGAATGGAACAAGGCATATCATGATAGAAGGTTTATATGGACAGATAATAACATATATTTAGTTGATCCAGCAATAAACTGAGTGAGTGTTTAGAATACTTTTATAAATTTTTTAAGGGAACGCAGACACTATTTATTATAGATGACTGTTCGGCAGAAAGAGACATAGTCAAAAAGAGAAACATTCTATCAAAACTAGCTTTCAGTGGAAGACATGCTGGGATAAGTGTGTGGATTTTATGTCAAAAATATAATTCAGTTTTAAAAGACTTTAGAGAACAGTTAAAGACTGTAGTTTTATTTCACATGAAAGACAGAGACTCATTTGATGAATGTTTGCGTGAAATGATGTTATTGAAATGATCAGGA
Organism: Conus ventricosus; assembly: GCA_018398815.1. Lineage (NCBI taxonomy): Eukaryota > Metazoa > Mollusca > Gastropoda > Neogastropoda > Conidae > Conus > Conus ventricosus. Next base: position 26,881,315 of record CM031618.1, read on the forward strand.
AAAACACAGGATTAAGCAAAAACTAAAATTTAAAAAGTTTAGTAAATTAGTATTGAAAACGGATAATCCTACACAGTATGTTTGTTTGTAGGGTCGTTATTTTTTGGTTATTGAAGTCTTACTTGCCAGAGAACAGTAAAAAGCTCATTCTGGAGTCAACCGGTCGAAACTGGTTGAGACCGGGTGAGCCAGAATGAGCTTTTTACTGTTCTCTGTTCATCATTTTAATCCAAAGAAGCAGGATATGAAGCGCCCGCCGTTTTGTAAAGCGCTTTACAAAACGGCGGGGGCTTAACCGCCGATTTATAAAGCACCCCGATTTCTAAGCAGCGCTTACAAATCGGCGGGGGCCTAGCCCGCCGATTTGTAAGCGCTCTACAAATCGGCGCTGCTTACAAATCGGCGGTTTTACAAGTCATCCAATGTGCGCCGATTTGTAAGCGCTTACAAATCGGCGCTGCTTTCAAATCAGCGGGTTACAACATTTTCAGTAGCTGTGTCCGTGTACTGACAAGTGAGCGTCAGGGCTGCAGTCATTCACAGCAGTCTTGGCTGTAGCAATATACTGGGTCCTGAAACAATAGGTTTCAAGAAATGCATTGATTGCAGCACACAAGTGGTCGGACCTGAAAACGGTTTCCAGTGGAATGTTGATTCGTAGCTGCAAGTTTTCCCTTTGCTTCCCACGACAGGTTCTTGATTTATATACGGGTGAGTACCGAGACCTTTTCCGAACACTGTTCAATACAACTGCATCAAATAAATAAATCATATGCTTGGTTAATGATGACAGCTGGAAAACCCAACAGACAAACTTGTTATAAAAGTCATAAATTTGCATTGTGTTTTCTGGTTAGCGAATGCGCGTGCTCCCCCCCCCCTCTCTCTCTCTCTCTCTCTCTCTTCTCTCTCCTCTCTCTCTCTCTCTCTCTCTCTCTCTCTCTCTCTCTCTCGCTCTCTCTCTCTCTCTCTCTCTCACACACACATACACATACATATTCCGCAGTCAACACTGATGCATATGTGCATGGACAGTTACATACTCAGATACACACACACACACACACACACACACACACACACACACACACACCACACACACACACACACACACACACACACGCTAACACATACACACACACACGCAGAGACACACACAGACACAGACACACAGACACACGCCCACGCCCCCCCCCCCCCCCCCCCACACATATTCCACAGTCAACACTGATGCATATGTGCATGGACAGTTACATACTCAGAAACACACACACACACACACACACACACACACACGCACACGCACGCACGCACGCACGCACGCTCGCAGAGAGAGAGAGAGAGAGAGAGAGAGAGAGAGGAGAGAGAGAGAGAGAGAGAGAGAGAGAGAGAGAAAGAGAATCATATCCTACTGCTCTATATGCCCCTGGTATTTGCTACCTCCTTCTATATGCAATGAAACACTCTTTGTGAGGGATCGGCTGTTCAGATGCGTGGTGAGAATCGTGTGATATCATCAGCTGTGCAGCGCTATCATTGTTCCTTTTTTGAAACGCTGAAAGCAGCGTAAAAATCAAAAACGCTAGAAACACAACTCGTGATATCACTTCCAGTGTCGACCCTACTGTCTGTCGCCACTGCTGGTTAAAGGTCTACTTTAGAGGTTTTCGATAATTGGTCAGCTTATGCAGAAATATGAAATGTTTGATAAATTGGTAAAATAAACATCCGATTCGCTCCCGATCACACGAAATCGATCCGAAACGGGAGGTAATCAACTAAATTTTGGCATGGCTTAACTGCTCTTGGATGTGACGTCACATGATGGTCAGCGACGGCGACAGAAAGCGATTCTGATGGTTCTTGCACATCTCGCTCGGTATTTAATTTATCATGTAAAAGCAGTGACTATGATTGCGACAGCTAATGTGACTCTGGGGATGTTTCTGCAAGGCCTGTACCTTATCAGTTTGAACGCTAAGTTCTTTTTCCTACGTCAGTTCAGTTCCAGCTGGACGCCCGAACACAGCATTCCGAAGGCGTACGGACTTTACCGAAGTCTCGAGGGAGGCTACCGACTGACTTCTTGATGCGATCATGCGTGGACGGCGAGCAGAGATTCTCCTTCCTCAAGCCTTAACGTGTTCATTCAATTTAACAAGTGTGATCTGCCCATAGATAAGAACAGAATAAACGTGCGACTATCGTACTCATCTGTACGAGCTTACCACTCCGCCTTCAAAGTACAATGCAGACGAAGTTTTTTATCCACTCGAACGGGCTCGGCAATTGTCGGAATAGCTCGTTTCCACGGTCCAGCTTGAACTGATGTGATAAAAAAGAACTTTAGCTGCACGAACCGAATCCACTTCTTTCGAGTATCTGGATCAGATGGAAATGTGTGCAAAGAATATCCGTCTCCTGCTGAGCTGCTGCACTCGCCTACAGCACAATATCTGCCATCCCCTCGTGACTTTTTTTAGGCTGTGGGGGATCGCAACTCATGTTGATTTCACTTGGTAAAATAAACATCCGATTGGCTTGTTGTGTAGGTCGCGGCTGACGGCCAGTCCATCAAGTGACGTCACGGTTTTCGGTCTACCGCGCGGGGTTTGAACAGGTGTGCAAAAGTCGTTTTTTATCTATTAAATTCTTCCGGCGATTTAAATTAAAAAAAAAGAATACCGTACTGTAGTTATATGACATGTAGACCTGTTTTTAACAAATTATCGAAAATCTCTAAAGTAGACCTTTAACGACGTTTGTATGACAGGATTGAATTCAGGGTTTGATACTCGCATACCACATCATTTGGCTTGCTCCACTGCGTCCAGTTCATCCAGGTTTGTTTCAAGCATACTAGGACTATTTTGAAATTTATCTATTTGGTCAGAAGCTAGTTTTTTTTTAAACATTGTAAACCGATTATGGAAGACAACTGGTAAGAGAGTTTTAATGTGATGATGTATGTGGTAGATCCTAAGACTCTAATATTGACAACTCATGAAAAAACGATGAAACTGTAGCTCCTGAACACTGAACAAAACAAGGAACTAAACTTGCGACTCATATTTCAAAGTACCCAGACGTTGTCACAAATCAATGTAATTATGTTAACACAGAAATTAATATATTGAAATACAACAAAAATGCTTTTTGCACTGGCCAGTTCAGACATGAGATCAAAAGAAATAAAACACCCACATGCATTAATGGCTTGTATGATCATAAATCAGTGAACGTCAAACAACTGCCATGTGCATCCCGCTGCCTCACTCAATGCTGTTCCAGTGACAGCCGAAGACAGTTCAACTCCAAAGAAGGCCAAACTTTCGCCATGACATCTAACGTGCACTCTCACAACCAGACAGACTACATTTTGGTTAAAAACCCGTTCTAAGTCTGGCGTGAGTTGAGTGAAAACCAGAACATTCCCAGGAGCGGACATAGGTGGTGATCATGATCTAGTCATGATCACGTTCAGAGTGCGACTCAAGAGGCAGAGAATACAAGACTAAAGTTCAACTGAGACAAGCTGAAGGGCCCCAACGTTACCAGCCTGTTCCAAGCGACCACCGGACGGAAGATTTGGGCCTCTGCTTCTCTGGGAAAAATGACGTTGCAGCCACCGCCAACAATCTCAACACCGTAATGACAGACGCAGCAGCAGAAATCTAAGACCTCAGTCATCCCAAGTCACAACGTGGGTCACTGAAAACATCTTGAACGTGAGTGATATTAGAAGAAAACCAAAACCAGACAAGAATAAGTCAAAGAAGTAGAAATGCAAACATAGCAATGGGTAGGTCAGAAAAGAGATGAAGATGCCAAACAAAGATCGATTAAAGAACAATGTGAAGAAATACAAGAATCCATCAGCAGCAATAGCACAAAAACCGTCCAAATCGTAAACGGTCTTACTATGCAGAAACAACGCGAAGTGAGCAGCATCCAAGACATAGATGGCAAACGCCTCACAGAAGAAGAAGAAGAAGAAGAAGACATTAAGAAAGGTGGACGGAGTACTGCTCTGAGCTCTACAAATAGCAGAGTAAAGGAGACCTCAGCGTACTGATACACCAAGAGCCTCCAGAGGAAGTTTAAATTACTTTTCTCCTTGTGGAAGTTGAAATGGCAATCACGACTGGCACATGCAGCAAAGCAGCTGGTGTGGATATTGCCCAGCTAAACGTCTGACTCACAGAGGAGAGCCAGTAACTGCAGTCCTGAATCCCGTTTCTAACAAGAAACGAAAGACTGTCCAGTGGTTTTTATTATGGACTCAATTACCAATAATCGCCCTCAAAAAGGCAAGCTCCGAATATGCCAAAACTGCTGCATCATAAATCTCATCAGTCACGCCAGCAGATTCGTACTTAAGGTACCGATCAGACTGTGAGAACAGTTCAAGTGCTGTAATTCAATTATCAATGCCAACTGGCGCTATATGTTGTACTGCATTCTCCTTTCATGGGATGATAAAACTGTCAGAATTGAGTGTCGTACTTGAGTAATTAAAAACCTGGGGATGTCTCCTTGTGTGTTCTGTTTGATCCGTGTTGTCATTTCTGCTGTGCGATTCGCTATTCACTGTTCCCTGCTTCATTCAAGATTTCTCTTCCCACCAATCAAACCAAAGCTACCTGTACTTGTCACTGTTCGTCCGTGTGTTTGTTTGACTATTCTCAAGATGGAAAAGGCTGTGGCAGTTTTGAATAAACATGACTTTGTGTTTGTTCATTGCTCCAGTTGTTGTTGTTGTGCAGATGTGTCGAGCACAGGGTATATGGGCAAGTTTGGAACATTCTTTTTGGGAGATGTCTCCTTGTTAGATGTGTGTGCTTTGTGTTGTCATTTGTGCTAGGCGGTGGTGTCGTGATTATTTCATCATGGGAACACGAGTTATCCAACTTGTTGGTTATTTACTGTCTGTTGTTCCCTCTTTCATGCAAGGTTTCCTTTTCTACTGATCAAACCGAGGTTACCTGCGTTTGTTACTGTTCGTTCATGTATTTCTTTAACTAAGTTCAAGATTGAAAACGGCCTTGCCAGTCTTGATTACATGTTAATTGGTGTTTATCCATTTCTCCAGTTGTTGTTGTTGTGTAGATGTGTTGAGTACAGGCTATATGAGCAAGCTTGGAATATCCTTTTTCTTTGGATGTCTCCATCTTTGTTCTGTGTGCACTGTATTGTCCTTTCTGCTTGGCGATTCGGTGTCGTGGGCAGCATTCGTTTCATCATGGCACCAAGAGTTACCCTACTCACTGGTCACTTGTTGCCATCTAGTTTCTATGACTTCTTCAGCTAATCTTTTGAATTGCTCAGTCTGTTGATTCACGTCTATTTCAAGATGTGGATCACAGCAAGGTTTTCTCGTTTTTCTCTGACTAATTCTCACAGATCTAGTTGCAAAGCGAGACGACTGCAGGCGGAAATCTAAACAAATCTTAAATAAATGTTAGCGAACCGCCCAGAGAACGTGGACAAACCAGTCACAAGACAAAACAAACGCGTTTCGACCTCTTAGGTCTTCCTCAGGTGAGACATAAACGAATAAAACAACGAAAATTCACTTAGCTTTGATCGCTTCAGATCGTTTAGAGTTCAGCGCAAGGAAGAAGGCATTGAATGAGAACGAGGCTGTTGAAAGGGAAATAGTGAGTGAGTCAAAGTCCTAATGATGATAATAATATTACTGATAGGAATACTAATAGTGGTCAAAATATTGAGATAAAAAAAGGACAAGCTTACTACCAATCTTGATGTCAATAAGTATGGGTATGGGAGAAAGGAGAGTGGGTTAGAGGATTCTTAAACAGCAGGGTTGCCGTGGCAACAGTCCCAGAGGCGAAGGCGATGGTGATGTCAATGCTAGTGGTAGTATCAATACTAGCAATAGTATTACTGAATGATACTGCTAACAACGATAGTGAAGGTTAAGGTAACGAAAGCATGATACAGAAATATATTTAGAAAATACATTTTTATAATAATCAAATAAATAAATAAAAGAAACATTAAAAAATAATTATAAATTAAAAAAATAAAATAAAATAAAAATAAAAATAATAATGATAATAAATGCATAAATAAGATAGCTATAAGTTATGATGTGTGTAGGGATGTTGGTGGGTTTGGCGGTTGCTGGGGGTGGAGGTGGGGGTAACCAATGAATAAAGCTGATATTACAAATGGAACACACACACACACACACACACACACACACACACACACACACACACACACACACACACACACACACACACACACACTCACACACACACACACACACACATACATACACACACACATAATGAATAGAATGCTAGCTCCTTTATCGTTGGTCGTGAAGGGGGGGGGGGGGGGGGAGAGAGAGAGAGAGAGAGAGAGAGAGAGAGAGAGAGAGAGAGAGAGAGAGAGGAGAGAGAGAGAGAGAGAGAGATTGTGTATAGGTGTGAATATGTTGCCCCTCCCCCTCCCCCTCCCCCAGTTAGTACGTAAACCCACCCCCTTCTTCCCTCCACCCTCATAGCATCAACACCTTAAAGTAACATGTAGGCTTACCAACCCACCACTTCAATCTCAGCCCACAATATCCTCCCACAACACACACACATACAACCTTATCTCCCACTATTCACCTCACACATAACTTATAGCTATCTTATTTATGCATTTATTATCATTATTTTTATTTTTTATTTTTTTTTTTTTTTATTTTTTAAATTTATTATTATTTTTTTAATGTTTCTTTTATTTATTTATTTGATTATTATAAACATGTATTTTCTAAATATATTTCTGTATCATGCTTTCGTTACCTTAACCTTCACTATCGTTGTTAGCAGTATCATTCAGTAATACTATTGCTAGTATTGATACTACCACTAGCATTGACATCACCATCGCCTTCGCCTCTGGGACTGTTGCCACGGCAACCCTGCTGTTTAAGAATCCTCTAACCCACTCTCCTTTCTCCCATACCCATACTTATTAACACCAAGATTGGTAGTAAGCTTGTCCTTTCTTTCTCTCAATATTTTGACCAGTATTAGTATTCCTATCAGTAATATTATTATCATCATTACGACTTTGACTCACTCACTATTTCCCTTCCAACAGCCTCGTTCTCATTCAACGCCTTCTTCCTTGCGCTGAACCTTAAGCGATCTGATGCGATCAAAGCTAAGTGAATTTTCGTTGTTTTATTCGTTTATGTCTCACCTGAGGAAGACCTAAGAGGTCGAAACGCGTTGTGTTTTCTCTTGTGACTCGTTTGTCCACGTTCTCTGGACGGTTCGCTAACATTTTATTTAAGATCAATTCTCACAATCATGCGTTTCTGTACCCCAAGCTACTTCTGTGTCTGTATTCCACTGAGGGATCTGAAAGATTTTAGTTTTGTTTAGGTTTTGCATCGTTTATTTTGCTTCCTCTGCTCTTTAACATTCGTACCATCATCGCTTCAAATCGAAAAGGATCTAATTGTACGATTGGTTTTTTCTTTCAATTTCTATAAACTGAATATGAAAGGGAAATAATCACTTCCATGATGAAAAAAATATTTCTGCTGTGAATTTCAGTGCTATTAGTGGGAGGTCACTAACACTGTCAGGGTCACCCTGCAGGCCTACATGTGTCAGAGATGATGATATTAGTGCGCTCTGAAGTGCTTTATCCAGCATTTTTTCTTGAGCAATTCTTTGAAGGCTGGTACCATGCAGATCCCACACTTTTGACCGTGCAATAAGATCACTACATAGTATAATAGAATATATCAACATCCATCCTCTGTTTCCTCCAAAACACTCAAGGGGTCTTATCATATGGTGTGATTTCAGTAGGTCTTAACATGATACGATGTTCTGTTATTGTTCATGGGTGATGTGGTTAATATAACTAATGGCAAATGAAACAAACTGCAGCGTTACTGGAACACGACAAAAAAGCAGAAGAGCACACAAAACAAAGTGTGAAGTAACGACGTTTTAATGCACGACACAAAACAGGACAACAAATTTTCGGCAAAATGCCTTCCTCAGCGACACAAAAATACAGACATAAAACATGCACAATACTCCCCTTGTGAAGCCAAAGTGGTGAATGAAGTAGACAGAGGGACAGTGGAAGAGAGGGTGAGTAGAGTTCGAGGAATAGGGCACGAGGAAAGAGGGTAGAGTAAAGTGAGGAGGAGGAAAAGGAGAGAGAGAGAGAGAGAGAGAGAGAGAGAGAGAGAGAGAGAGAGAGAGAGAGAGAGAGAGAGAGATAAGGGGGGGGGGGGAGAAAGAGAGGGGAGAGACAGAGAGAGAATGGAAGTAGATGAAGAGTGGAGAATGAGAGAGGGAAGAGAATGGGAAGGACAGTGAGTGCAGGGGGAGTGTGTGATGGTATGTAGTGGGTGTGTTGCATATGAATGAAATGAACAAGAGAAAACACAATAAATAAAATACAGTATGCTCAAAAAAGCATTTTAAATGACAAGGGGAGGGGGGGGGGGGAGAAGCGGGTCAGCCGCCTAAAGCACCCGACCCAAGTCTGACCCAAGGGTAGGTTGCCCTACCCAAGCACCAAGGGGTGAGAGGGAAAACGGGAGAACCCGAGAAAAAACCCACTAGCCAGACGCAGCTAAGAGCTGCAAGGCTCACCCCCCCCCCCCCCACACACCACACAAAAGCACTTGCCCGCGGGCACAACCACACACACACACCATACACACACACACACACACACACACACACACACACACACACACACACACACACCACACACACACACACACACACACACACACATACAAACATACAAGTGCGCGCGCGCACGAACAACCACGCACGCACACGTACACACGCCAATAAGCACACACACAACCACACATATACCTAGAAAAAAAGGATGGGGGTGGGGGTGGGGGGTGGGGGGTTACAATGGGAATAAATGGGTAAATGTACAAACAAGGCATACATTAAGACATTTGGGTATAGCATAGGGAGGTAGGTAGTGCTATGGTGGCGCAACAGAAAAAAAGGCAAAAATAAGAGCATTAACACAAAAGAGAGATATGAGGTCGTGATGAGAGGCGCTAACAACACTCCCAATGACAAAAAAAAATATCTACACACACACACACACACACACACACACACACACACACACACACACACACACACACACACACACACACACACACACATATATATATATATATATATATATATATATATATATATATATATATATATATATATATATATATATATATATATATATATATAAGAGACATAAGAGCAAGCTTTGTTTATAATTCAATATTTCTTGCAGTCATTGCAACACCAAGCTGCTCTGTAAGTTGCTGGAACGGTGCTCGGTACTCATCCTTGGAATTTATTAGTTTGTTGTATTTTAGTCCCTTGCGGATTCATTCCAAGAACTGGCCCTCAGCACTTGTGTCTTAGAGGATATCTTTTTATATTTTCTACTTTTCACAAGAAAATGTAGCTTGTTTTGCTCTTTCATGATTTTCTTTTGCTTCTTAGATGGCACCTTTGGTTGGTTTTTTGAAAACTCAACAAACATACTACAGTATTGCACACCAGCCTTTTCTGGGATTGCATTCTTCTTAAAACTGAAAAGGCAGAGGAGTCAAATTACCACTTTCCGCGGTCACTGAGGAGAAACCACCAAGTTTCGAAATATCGGTATATGACCAGGAGTTATATGTTAGTGAGTTTCCCTCCCTATTGGAGGATGTCTCTCCCCCTTGGAGAATATAAGCTTGCTGAAGGCTCATTTTGAGAAGCATTTATTTTATTTTTCCCCATCCACCCACTCAAGCACATACTGTTAGTTCGGCAGAATCATCTGCCACTGCAGGTATGAATGCGTATCTCCCCTATTTCTTTAATCTAAGACATAAGAGCAAGCTTTGTTTATAATTCATCTCTTTTTTCATCTTCATTTTTATAGTTAAAACAAGTTAAAAGAGAAATCTTAAAACTATCTACAAATTTGTTTCAAGCGTGTTGCGCTGTCATCAGGATGGTTTTTGGTTTGCCCACCGCCGATGTTATATAGCGTGTGGGCTCCCGTTTGCGGTTGTTTGCACGTGCGGGTTGCTCCCCAAGGGGTCGAGCACTTTTAAAGTCATTTTGGCTTTTTAATTATATTCATCTATATATATATATATTATATATATAATATAGATATATATATACAGATAGAAAAATAAAGGGAAAAAGGGGGGAGGGGAGGGGAAGGGGAGGGGCGGGGGAAACGTAGGAGAGACATAAAGAGAGGACCCAAAGAAGGACCTAAAGCAAGGGTGGAGGTATGTGGGAGGGCGAGACGGAGGAGGGTGGGAGTGTGAGAGAGGAGAATAGTTGAGATCAAAAGTAGAGAGAAAGGAAGTAAGAGGGAAAGTAAAGAGAAGGAACGAAAGGGGGAAGGAGCCCTTCAGATGACGACAGAAAAGGAACAAGGGCGGAGGAGGAGAGGGAGAAGAAGGGAAAGGGGGAGGGGGGGGGTAGGGAGGGGTAGAAGGGGGGCTGAAAGGGGGGTGAGGGGAAAAAAGTACTAATGCCCAGTATCTTGTAGCAACTCCCCATGCTTGGATTCTTCTTTCCAGTTCGGTTGTGAGAAACAAGTTCTCGGTTCTTCGATTCAGAGATGAAATCGGTGGTCTGGCAGGCAATGAACGAGAAATCAGCAAGCTCGTTGAAAAACAGGATGAAACATGAGCCAGATAGAGCATGAAAATCAGGACGTAGAGTTGTCAGCCACAACACAGCCAGCAATACTGATTATAACTGTCCCTGGACAGAAGCTAGAAGCTGTCCAACAGCTCGCCAAGTTTGGAATCTATTATCAACAATGAAGGATTCACACAGAAATCCTCTCAAGGGCAGCAAAGTCAGCACTAGGATTGTCCTGACTGAAACTTGTATGAAAGAATCACAGCATCTCCATGAAACGCAGGGTCCAGCTTCTGTAGGCACCAGTATGTTCCATCTTCCTACATGCATAGAAGGTAGGGGCGTTTTGTCAAATACTTGAGTTCAGTCAAGATATATTACAGTACCAGCGTTTCAGAGTATATAAACGTACAAGCGAGTTAAATCTTGAAACAGAATGTATTATACGATTCTTGAATCAATGCTGTTGAGTTTGCCTGGCGATGTGATGCGCATTGCTGACACCTGATGCTCTGTACAATTTGTTGTGGTGATCCATTCGTGAGCTACTTCACAGGCCATGTTCGTCGATAGCCCCCTCCTGTGAAAGGCTCCTGACGTCTCTGGGTTAGAACTGAAGCAAACGTTGACTGATACAGGTATGGCTGTGTGTGTGATCAGGTCTCCTGTGTGTGAATGAATTTATCTGTGCGTTCAATTATCTTTCTTTTATGTTTGCTTATGTGTTTGTCTCTAATATTCTTAGTTGTGGTAATGACCAGGGATCGCTCCAGCTTAGCAATCACAATGCCAACATTTAGTAGTATTAAACTGGCTTACAATATTGCTGAAACAGATGCAGGTTTGTTGCTTTTCTTCAGTGTTCATACTTCTATTTTCAGGTCAGTGATCTATGCGATACTTATCACTGACAATTCATATCTTGCAGTTTCTTCCGTACACTAAGACACTAATCGGATTCAAACTCTGTAATCTAACTGGATCCTCAATTTCAGTCTTCGAATTTTAGCCTTCTCAGCAGCATAATGAACACTACAGACTGTTTCGAAAGGAATGTTTGGTGGGATCAATACCATCCATTTAAAAAGGCCAGCGACGTGATCTGAAGAATTGGTAATCCCACTGTGTGTGTGTTTGGAATTTTTGGAAATTTTATGATAATTCTGATCATGCATCGTTCCTGCATCAACTTCTAGTGTTTTCTTCCAAGTTCTGGCATGCTCTGACCAGCTCACTTTGATAATACGTACCCTACACGACTTGATCTGCAGAGAATTCAATGTGCCACACTTTGATTCCTTTGGGTCCTGGCCATGTAAATTGTACACGATGACTGTGTACATGGCGGTAGCTTTATCTCCATGGATGCTTGTGGCGCTCAGCGTTTTAAGAGCGACTTCTGTGCTGTGGCCACTTCGTGTCAATGCTGTGTGGACAAAGCGAATGTCGCAAGTTACCACTGGCATAATGATTGCTGTCATTATTTTGGCCCACTGTCATATTCTTTATGGATATGACATAGGAGCTTGTGGTTGGACATGTTGCTATGATGCTGTGTCAGAAACATACACATGGTTCAATGACATTGTTTGGCCTTGGATAGACATGTTTGATTGTTGTTTTCTACCTTTCATGTTGTTGGTGATCAGCAACAGTGTTCTGCTCTGGACTCTTGTCGGGTCTGTCAGAACAGGCACTCATCTTCCAGTGCAGCAAGCCACCCAGGATTCCAGACAACGGAAAGTGACTTCATTGACTGTCACCTTAATTGCTACAAGTACTGCTTTTTTCATTTTGACAACACCAGCAGCAGTAAATCTAATCAACTATTCATATGTGTATGACTGGGATGACCCTATTCAGCGTGGACTATATGAAGTCTTCACTGCAGCCAGCACTATACTGTTGTACACCAATAGCGCAATCAACTTTTACTTGTATTGTCTGACTGGCAGCAAGTTCAGAGCAGAATTTTTGAACATAACATTCAATATCTGGGGACTATTCTACAAGACCAACACAGTCATATACAGTCAGCACAGATCCACCCCATCATTGACAAGGATGTCCCCCAGTGCCGATTGTCCGGAGGATGCAGCAATGTAAAGGATAGTGGAGAGCTGCCATTAACAGTCATTCTTTACTCCGTTTAACTGTATAACACCACTGTATAACAATGACATTAACGTTATTACCTAATTGAAATGCTTCTGTCGTGTGACTTTCTTTTACGCATGAATAAACGTACGCATAAAGCACAAAAGCTCATTCCATGGCAACTTTACATACAACGCTTACACCAAACCATAAATACAAACTGAACTGAAATGTGTTTGGAGCACATCTGTGTCGGTATGTCTTGTTTGGAGTCTGGAGTAGCAATGTCCTTTGCCAGCTCTCAAACACTGGACAGTTCTGCTTCACCCACCTGGATATGATCACCTACGTCACCTGCATGCCCCACTGGCTCATCAAGCCAAGGCGTCAGCAGAACCAGGTCTCCCACCTGCCAGAACTGCTGTACCTGACAATCATCGATGGCGACGTTTTGATGTTCTTCACGGTGACCATGCCTGTTCTGACTCTCTCTGGCCTGGCCTGTTTGTTTCTTATGATGAAGGCTTCTTACTAGTATGTCCACATGCAGCTGGGGCTCCCTCCCTGACATGAGAGTATCAAGAGGAACTGGCACGCAGCTTGCATTTATATGTGCTGCAGGACTCTATATGTGAATATCCCATCAAGCCGAAAACAACGTAAAGCCCCAATAGTATATCCTGTAAACCCCAACAGATATACTTTCCTGCACAACAGTACAAGCACGTGTTCTTAACAATTACGAACAGTGCTACGTTGATTCAGAGCAAAACACTCACTTTGACTCTAGAGATTTAGGTGTGGTCCATTTCCCCCTGAGCCACTCAGTACCTACATACCCATGGTGAACAGAAAGCAAATGGAAAGAAGAAACCAGACAATGAAAGATGAAATGCCGAAACTATGGAAAAGTCACGCCCTAACGATTTTTTAAGCGGAAAGGGGGAGGGGTGTGGGGCAGGAGACAGGGTAAAAAAATTCGTGTTAGAGGAAAAAAAACAACAACGTAAATTGAAAGTGGGTAAACAGAAATTGAACTGATGGAGAAAGAATATTTTTGACTTGAAAAGGTGGGCAAAGCAGACTCATGAAATTGATTACGATTATCAAAACGAAAAGAAAGATGTTTCTTTCAGTAAACGTCAATGGCAGATCGAACCAATGGACCATTCATTGTGTTTGAAGTAACAGAACTGGACAGGTGAAAAGCAGCTATGTGCTGCTACCATGAAAAACTAGCCATCAGGCCTTCTCTGCCAGATGTGGAGATGAAAATGATTTTGATTATAGTACGTCTTTTTTTTGCGTTTTTTCGGTGTTTTATTAGAAGACTTCAATGGGCTAACAGTAGTAGCAGGTTTGTCTGCCATTGCCTTGCTGATCTGATGACAGAGAGAGAGAGAGAGAGAGAGAGAGAGAGAGGAGAGAGAGAGAGAGAGAGAGAGAGATATGGAGAGAGAGCAAGAGGGAGAGAGAGGGAGAGAGAGAGGGACAGGGACAAAAACAGAGACAGAGAGAGACAGAGACAGCGAGAGACAGAGACAACACACACACACACACACACACACACACACACACACACACACAACAACACACACACACACACACACACACACCACACACACACACACACAAACACACCACACGCACGGATCGCTTACAGAGACAGAGAGAGACAGACAGAGATGCTAAGACCTCACACACACAACACACACACACACACACACACACACACACACACATACACACACCCCACACACACCACACACACACCCCACACAACCCCACACACACACACACACACACACACACACACACACACACACACACACCACAGAGAGAGAGAGAGAGAGAGAGAGAGAGAGAGAGAGAGAGAGAGAGAGAGAGAGAGAGAGAGAGACATTGACACAATTTTAATTGCCATAAGCGAAAGGCCCTGTTGGAAAGGGGGGTATAAAGGGTCATATCTAGCAACAGCGACTAAAAAGGAAACAAATACAAGTACTTCCTTACGATGTTACACATTTTTCCATACATATAACTTACAAAAAGGGATCAACAAACAACCCCCATCCATCCACATACTCCCCCCCCCCCCACCCTTCCATGCACACAAAAACACACACATACGCGCGCGCGCACGCACAGTTTTAACCATCCACATAGACTGTCAGGATACATTAAGTGATTACTACTGAGCCGAGACAACCATTAACAAGCGGTTATCTTCTCATTCGTTATTTTTTTTACGAAAAGGCTAGTTCAGCGATATACTTCGCAAATTCTATCATAATGTTTTCGTTTCACTTGATAAAATCGCTACTAAATATCTTTTTTGAGCGACTGATTCATTGAAAATTTTACAACCACTGCGGATATTGGCACATGCGGGAATAAACAGGCAATACAGGGCCCAGAAAACAACATCGTGATGTGGAAACCAATCACGGGAAAAATTTGTCTGACTGCACACCGATGTAAGGTTATCCACAACCATCAAGATTTCTGTTGTTGACACTGTGCTGTTGTTAGAAGAGAGAGAGAGAGAGAGAGAGAGAGAGAGAGAGAGAGAGAGAGAGAGAGAGAGAGGGGAGAGAGAGAGAGAGAGAGAGAGGAGAGAGAGAGAGAGAGAGATTTTCAACAGTTCAGCTCATTGCCAATGCCTTCATGAATTCGTTGAACAGTAAAAGCCATACTTTATTTCATTAGATTAGTTGAAACAAGGTGATAGGATTGATTTATGAGATATTGTCTCTTGGACGAAGTTGTTGCTGCTGCTGTTTCTTTAGTTGGCAGTGACTGCGACACTGCCTTCATTGACGTTGTGGGTTCTTTGGTCCTTTGCCACCATGGCCGTTCGCAACAGTCAGACACCCGGGGCCCACACTTAATCGGCCGGAATGTGTTAATATTATAAAACTAATCTGCACTTTCTGGACCAAATTCTTTAAAAACGTTTAAACGTTTTTAAACTCGTCGTCGTCAATTCTGAGATTTTTTGGGACTATTTTATTTGATTCTTCTAATTAGTTACCATTGTCACATTTTGTGTTGACCGAATTTGTTGCTTCTGCCCTCCAATTTCAGACCACCGCCCACTTCCCCCTTTCTTCACCCAACCATCATATCATTTCATCACCATCATCTTCCTCCTCCTTCTCCCCCCCATTTTCTTCACTTCTAACATTTCTTCCATCATCATCATCATCATCATCTTCATCATCATCATCATCATCATCATCATCATCATCATCATCATCATCATCATCACATCATCAGCAGCAGCAGCACAGCAGCAGCAGCAGCAGGCAGCAGCAGCAGTAGCAGCAGCATCATCAGCATCATCAGCATCATCGCATCGTCAGCATCGTCGTCGT
Source organism: Conus ventricosus (assembly GCA_018398815.1). Lineage (NCBI taxonomy): Eukaryota > Metazoa > Mollusca > Gastropoda > Neogastropoda > Conidae > Conus > Conus ventricosus. The sequence continues at coordinate 26,897,480 of CM031618.1, forward strand.
TGTCGTCGTCGTTATTGTCACAGTTCTCTTTTATATTTATCTATTTCCCTGAGCAAAAGAAAAAAATGAAAGAAGAGTGTGTAGTTTTATCTAAATTCCTTATGGAAATTTTTGGGAAACCCATCCCCTTCGTTTTTGTTTTCGTTTTCCTCCATACGACCAGGTGCAGGGGTGCACCACTTGCATAACTTACAACACACGATTATATAAATATATAAAATAATATAATATTATATATTATATATATATATATTATATAATATATATATATATAATATATATAAATATAAAATATACAATGCTGATTAATTAAGTAGTGGGAGACAACAAGTGCAGGCCAACAATTCCTTAGTCATTATAGTAATGAGTTGGCAAAGATTTGAACTTTTAGGAACCATCGTAATCCCTCTCGAAGGCACATCTTTTTGTATTGCCTGCTCCTAGGGCCTTCGTCTGCTGGATTGGGCTCATCAGGAGACACGGCTGATATGTGTGTGTGTGTGTGTGTGTGTGTGTGTGTGTGTGTGTGTGAGTGTGTGTGTGTGTGTGTGTGTGTGTGTGTGTGTGTGTGTTGTGTGCGTGCGTGCGTGTGTGCGTGCGTGCGTGCGTGCGTGCGTGCGCGCGTGTGTGTGTGTGTGTGTGTGTGTGTGTGTGTGTGTGTGTGTGTGCGTGGCGTGCGTGCATGTGAGTGTGTTTGGGGTGTGTGTGTGTGGTGTGTGTTGGGGTTGTGTGTGGTGTGTGTGTGGTGTGTGTGTGTGTGTGTGTGTGGTGTGGTGTGTGGTGTGTGTGTGTGTGTGTGTGTGTGTGTGGTGTAAGTGTATTTTTGCGCGAGCGCGTGCACGCGCCTGTGAACTGAACCGATGAAAATACTGTGATGTAAATATTTGTAGTAAGTGTACTGTTCTTCTCGTCCCCTCTATCTATTATTCTCTTTCATTTTCATTCAGGTTTTGTAGACCAAATACCTGTTATATCCTTCCGTGAAGTGCGCTACTTTTCGGCGTGTTCAAAAGAAATCGTTGTCTGGAAAACAAAACCTGAATAATACTTTTGAATATAACCTTTAATGCTTTCCTTGACATGGCTCATATCTTTTAAATGCCCTTCCACTGACTTAACATTCACCATCCTTTCGTCCTGTCTTTGGTCTCGGATCAGATAGTCAAAAACATACGTCATATTTCAGGTCCCTTAATATCTGCACACTGAGGGTTTAAGAGGCGTTTAACTTGCCTCCTTCCCTGAGGTCACTTGGGTGGTCTGTGTGATTTCCCTGTCACCCAATGTGGACTGATTCTGTCTGTCAGTGGGACACGGGGCAGCCCAAAGATGACTGATTCTGCCCATCTGAGTGATCAAAGCCAGACCAGCGGGGGATGATTCTACCTGTCCGTGGGATCCATGTCAGCCCAAAAGTGGTATATTCTCCCTGTCCGTGGATCCATGTCGGCCCCAGTGTTGGTATGATTCTGCCTGTCCGTGGATCCATGTCAGCCCAATGTGGTTTTGATCTGCCTGTCCGTGCATCCATGTCAGCCCAATGTGGTATGACTCTGCCCCGTCCGTGGGATCCATGTCAGCCCAGTGTGGTATGATTCTGCCCGTCCGTGGGATCCATGTCAGCCCAGCGTGGTATGATTTTGCCTTCCGTGGGATCCATTCAGCCCAATGTGGGATGATTCTGCCTTCCGTGGGATCCATGTCAGCCCAATGTGGTATGATTCTGCCTGTCCGTGGGATCCATGTCAGCCCAATGTGGTATGTTTTTGCCTGTCCGTGGGACCATGTCAGCTCAATGTGGTATGATTCTGCCTGTCCGTGGGGTCCATGTCAGCCCAATGTGGTTTTGATTCTGCCTGTCCGTGGGATCCATGTCAGCCCAATGTGGTATGACTCTGCCTGTCCGGGGATCCATGTCAGCCAGTGTGATATGATTCTGCCTGTCCGTGGGATCCATGTCAGCCCAGCGTGGTATGATTTTGCCTGTCCGTGGGATCCATGTCAGCCCAATGTGGTATGATTCTGCCTGTCCGTGGGATCCATGTCAGCCCAATGTGGTATGATTATGCCTGTCCGTGGGATCAATGTCAGCCCAATGTGGTATGATTCTGCCTGTCCGTGGGATCCATGTCAGCCCAATGTGGTATGATTCTGCCTGTCCGTGGGATCCATGTCAGCCCAGTGTGCTATGATTCTGCCTGTCCGTGGGATCCATGTCAGCCCAGTGTCGATTGTAGGAAAACGACATCAACGAGCTGTTCACGGGCCCACAGCTTTCCGTGTGTAATAAAGCAACAAGTCAATGATGAGCTGATTGTGTGTGTAATAAAGCAACAAGTCAATGATGAGCTGATTGTGACAACACTATGCTAGAAGATGAATTCGACACTACTCAGAGCAAAGGGGGAGATACTAATTAATCACACGTATAATATGATGCAATAACGACCAAAACTCCAACCTTTGGCTAAAATGAAAACGAGTGAAACAGAAAGTACGAGATTAAAGGAAATGGTCGAGAGAGATAGAAGGATGAAGAATACACACAGCTAGGAATATGAAGGTGATCGACAAACATCAACACCATAAATTTCCAAACATGATGCCACAAAAATCCAGACCATACAGCCCAAATCTATTTCCGTATTCGCCTACGCTTCTCTATCATGTTCATTTTCCATGTTGTAAAATCTTCACAGGGCCATTTCGCGTCTGTACCAGTACACTTGGTAAAAACATCGATAAAGTCAGTGAGGAATACAACCACATGATGTGACGATTGGCACAAACTCAAAAACGAAATAGACACCACAGGCTGACTGAAATAGACACCACAGGGTGGCTGAAATAGACACCACAGGGGTGACTGAAATAGACACCACAGGGGGGGAAATAGACACCACAGGGGTGACTGAAATAGACACCACAGGGGTGACTGAAATAGACACCACAGGGGTGACTGAAATAGACACCACAGGGTGGCTGAAATAGACACCACAGGGGTGGCTGAAATAGACACCACAGGGGTGACTGAAATAGACACCACAGGGTGACTGAAATAGACACCACAGGGGTGACTGAAATAGACACCACAGGGGTGAAATAGACACCACAGGGGTGACTGAAATAGACCCCACAGGGGTGACTGAAATAGACACCACAGGGGGTGAAATAGACACCACAGGGGTGACTGAAATAGACACCACGGGGTGACTGAAATAGACACCACAGGGGGGCTGAAATAGACACCACAGGGGTGGCTGAAATAGACACCACAGGGTGACTGAAATAGACACCACAGGGGTGACTGAAATAGACACCACAGGGGCTGAAATAGACACCACAGGGGTGACTGAAATAGACACCACAGGGGTGACTGAAATAGACACCACAGTGGTGGCTGAAATAGACACCACAGGGGTGACTGAAATAGACACCACAGGGTGACTGAAATAGACACCACAGGGGTGACTGAAATAGACACCACAGGGGTGGCTGAAATAGACACCACAGGGGTGACGAAATAGACACCACAGGGTGGCTGAAATAGACACCACAGGGGTGCTGAAATAGACACCACAGGGGGTGAAATAGACACCACAGGGGTGGCTGAAATAGACACCACAGGGCTGACTGAAATAGACACCACAGGGGGTGAAATAGACACCACAGGGTGACTGAAATAGACACCACAGGGGTGAAATAGACACCACAGGGTGACTGAAATAGACACCACAGGGTGACTGAAATAGACACCACAGGGGGACTGAAATAGACACCACAGGGGGTGAAATAGACACCACAGGGGTGACTGAAATAGACACCGCAGGGGTGACTGAAATAGACACCACAGAGGTGACTGAAATAGACACCACAGGGTGACTGAAATAGACACCACAGGGGGTGAAATAGACACCACAGGGTGAAATAGACACCACAGGGGTGAAATAGACACCACAGGGTGACTGAAATAGACACCACAGGGGGTGAAATAGACACCACAGGGTGAAATAGACACCACAGGGGGTGAAATAGACACCACAGGGTGACTGAATAGACACCACAGGGGTGACTGAAATAGACACCACAGGGTGACTGAAATAGACACCACAGGGGTGACTGAAATAGACACCACAGGGGTGAAATAGACACCACAGGGGGTGAAATAGACACCACAGGGGGTGAAATAGACACCACAGGGGTGAAATAGACACCACAGGGGTGACTGAAATAGACACCACAGGGTGACTGAAATAGACACCACAGGGTGACTGAAATAGACACCACAGGGGGTGAAATAGACACCACAGGGTGACTGAAATAGACACCACCGGGTGGCTGAAATAGACACCACAGGGTGAAATAGACACCACAGGGGTGACTGAAATAGACACCACAGGGTGACTGAAATAGACACCACAGGGGTGACTGAAATAGACACCACAGGGGTGACTGAAATAGACACCACAGGGGTGACTGAAATAGACACCACAGGGGGTGAAATAGACACCACAGGGGTGACTGAAATAGACACCACAGGGGTGACTGAAATAGACACCACAGTGGTGACTGAAATAGACACCACAGGGGTGACTGAAATAGACAAACCCCAGGGGTGGCTGAAATAGACACCACAGGGGTGACTGAAATAGACACCACAGGGGTGACTGAAATAGACACCACAGGGGTGACTGAAATAGACACCACAGGGGTGACTGAAATAGACACCACAGGGTGACTGAAATAGACACCACAGGGTGGCTGAAATAGACACCACAGGGGTGGCTGAAATAGACACCACAGGGGTGCTGAAATAGACACCACAGGGGGTGAAATAGACACCACAGGGGTGACTGAAATAGACCCACAGGGGTGACTGAAATAGACACCACAGGGGGTGAAATAGACACCACAGGTGTGACTGAAATAGACACCACAGGGTGACTGAAATAGACACCACAGGGGTGAAATAGACACCACAGGGGGTGAAATAGACACCACAGGGGTGACTGAAATAGACACCACAGGGGTGACTGAAATAGACACCACAGGGGTCACTGAAATAGACACCACAGGGGTGACTGAAATAGACACCACAGGGGTGACTGAAATAGACACCACAGGGGTGAAATAGACACCACAGGGGGTGAAATAGACACCACAGGGGTGACTGAAATAGACACCACAGGGGTGACTGAAATAGACACCACAGGGTGACTGAAATAGACACCACAGGGTGACTGAAATAGACACCACAGGGGTGACTGAAATAGACACCACAGGGGTGAAATAGACACCACAGGGGTGAAATAGACACCACAGGGGTGACTGAAATAGACACCACAGGGGTGACTGAAATAGACACCACAAGGGTGACTGAAATAGACACCACAGGGGTGACTGAAATAGACACCACAGGGGTGACTGAAATAGACACCACAGGGGTGAAATAGACACCACAGGGGTGAAATAGACACCACAGGGGTGACTGAAATAGACACCACAGGGTGACTGAAATAGACACCACAGGGGTGACTAAAAATAGACACCACAGGGTGACTGAAAATAGACACCACAGGGTGACTGAAATAGACACCACAGGGGTGAAATAGACACCACAGGGGGTGAAATGACACCACAGGGGTGGCTGAAATAGGCACCACAGGGTGACTGAAATAGACACCACAGGGGTGGCTGAAATAGACACCACAGGGTGGCTGAAATAGACACCACAGGGGTGAAATAGACACCACAGGGGTGGCTGAAATAGACACCACAGGGGTGACTGAAATCACTTTTGGAAATAGTTCTGTGACATGGGAGATCATCAGTTTAGTGAACCTGACAAAGAGAACGAAGGTGAAAAGAGAAATGGTAACAACAATTCTTGTCAGAAACAAAAGAACCGCTCATCAGGACTCGTGGCGTATCTCTCGTAACAGCGTAATGCGTCAAACATAAAGGGACTGTCGAGCAGCTGATGATTTTGATGTTCTGAGGTCTGCTCATCAGACAGCTTGATGCCAGACAACAGAGCGTCACAATACGTGTGGACAAGACTTTTGTTGCGGCATCGAAATGCGGCGAGAGATGGAAACAATATGACGATCCAAGAAGATCCAAACACTATCAGTGACGTGTTGTTGACAGGATAGACATTCCTGATGCCTGAATCACGCATACGATGTGAACTAGGCCAGCAGAATCGTATAGAACAATTAGCCCGATCGCGTGAGATACATAGTACAGAAAAGCCAAAGATGCTTTGGTGACTTTTGTATCACAAGAAGATCCACTCTTTTCCCCCCTCGAAACTTTAAGTTTGGTTTAAAACTGTCTACTTCTATCTGCTTGTAGCGGCGAAGATTTTGTGTGTGGATATTTGAAACATAAACAGTTTGAGCCAACAGGTGTGCAAAAAGAGGACAGTGCGCAAAGTTCACATGTCAGCAAGCATTCCTGTAAGTCTTGGACATTAACATGTGTTACACAAAACAAAATGGAAAAGTAGAAAACAAAACATTTAATGGCTATGTGCTATGGAAGAGAAATAAGAAAATCAAGTAAAACACAGCTTACTTTAGGTTTACCAGCACGTTATTTTTCTTGCGATTTTAGATATTAGGCTGAACGCTAATGATTTTTGAAAATACATTTTTATAGGCGCACATAATGATGTCCAATGGAAATGTTGATCAGGGCGCGTTTTGCCATAACAGCGGTAAGTTGCCCATTTGTATGACACATGATCACAGTGTTCTCTTTACAGTACAGACCGGAAAACTGTACATCTGGTCAAGAGACAAACGAACTGGCTAGGAGTGATATGTGTCAAGATTCCTTTACTGGAACTGACATGAGGATCAGGAACTCTGCAACAGTGTCACAATGAACACATGACAGTGAGATGCCAATGAAGAATAAGCATATGTACGAATTACAGATGAGTATTAACACACTGCGAGGGCTTAGGAGTTGGAAGCTGTTTTGAATAATTTCCTTTACAGAACCAATGATCAAAGAGTTTGCGAGTTGAAATGATTCATTATATGGGATAAGAATCTAAACTCTGCGTCTGAACTAAATGAGCAAGAAATATTTCACAATTGATTATTTGAACAAAATTCAATGAAACAAGCAACAAAGCGAAAGTTGGAATTATGAACATATGAAGAATAAAATTAAATGAAACAAGTAACAAAGCGAAAGTTGGAATTATGAACATATGAAGAATAAAATTCAATGAAACAAGTAACAAAGCGAAAGTTGGAATTATGAACATATGAAGAATAAAATTCAATG
>CM031618.1:26917257-26919757 GCA_018398815.1 Conus ventricosus
AAAAAAAAAAGGTCTTGTGTGGACATTTTTTGGAGATAGCAATCCAATGTGTTGTGTTTGATTTTGGAATTATGATATTCTGATCATGCATCGTCTTCCTGCATCAACTTCTAGTGCTTTCTTCCAAGTTCTGGCTTGTCTGACCAGCTCACTTTGGTAATACGCCCCCTCAGCGACTTGATCCATAGAGAATTCAATGTGCCACTCTTTGATAGCCTTGGTTCCTGGCCGTGTAAAGTGTACAGAACGACTGTGTACATGGCGGCAGCTTTATCTCCGTGGATGCTTATGGCGCTCAGCATGTTAAGAGCGGCTTCTGTGCTGTGGCCACTTCATGTCAATGCTGTGTGGACAAAGAGAATGTCGCGAGTTGCTGCTGGCGTAATGATCGTTGTTATCATTCTGATCCACTGTCATATTCTTTATGGATATGACATAGGAACGTGTGGTTGGACATGTTGTTATGATGCTGTGTCAGAAACGTACGCATGGTTTGATGACGTTGTTTGGCCGTGGATAGACATGTTTAATTGTAATTTTTTGCCTTTCATGCTGTTGGGGATCAGCAACAGTGTTCTGCTCTGGACACTGGTCACATCTGTCAGAACAGGTACTGTTCCTGTACAACAAGCCACCCAGGATTCCAGACAACAGAAAGTGACGTCATTGACTGTCACCTTAATTGCTACAAGTACTGCGTTTTTCATCTTGACAACACCAGCTGCGGTAAATCTAATCAACTATTCATATTTGTATGACTGGGAAGACCCTATTCAGCATGGACAATATGAAGTCTTCACTGCAGCCAGCAACACACTATTGTACACCAATAGCGCAATCAACTTTTACTTGTATTGTCTGACTGGCAGCAAGTTCAGAGCAGAATTTTTGAACATAACATTCAATATCTGGGGACTATTCTACAAGACCAACACAGTCATACACAGTTAGCACAGATCCGCCCCATCATTGACAAGGATGTCCCCCAGTGCTGATTGTCCGGAGGATGCAGCAATGTAAAGGATAGTTGAGAGCTGCCATTAACAGTCATTCTTTACTCTGTTTAACTGTATAACACCACTGTATAACAATGACATTAACGTTATTACCTAGATTGAAATGCTTCTGTCGTGTGACTTTCTTTTACGCATGAATGAAAGTACGCATAAAGCACATAAGCTCATTCCATGGCAACTTTACATACAACGCTTACACCAAATCATAAATACAAACTGAACTGAAATGTGTTTGGAGCACATCTGTGTCGTTATGTCTTGTTTGGAGTCTGGAGTAGCAATGTCCTTTGCCAGCTCTCAAACCCTGGACAGTTCTGCTTCACCCACCTGGATATGATCACCTACGTCACCTGCATGCCCCACTGGCTCATCAAGCCAAGGCGTCAGCAGAACCGGTCTCCCACCTGCCAGAACTGCTGTACCTGACAATCATCGATGGCGACGTTTTGATGTTCTTCACGGTGACCCCGCCTGTTCTGACTCTCTCTGGCCTGGCCTGTTTGTTTCTTATGATGAAGGCTTCTTACTAGTATGTCCACATGCAGCTGGGGCTCCCTCCCTGACATGAGAGTATCAAGAGGAACTGGCACGCAGCTTGCATTTATATGTGCTGCAGGACTCTATATGTGAATATCCCATCAAGCCGAAAACAACGTAAAGCCCCATGGTATATCCTGTAAACCCCAACAGATATACCGTCCTGCACATCAGTACAAGCACGTGTTCTTAACAATTATGAACAGTGCTACGTTGATTCAGAGCAAAACACTCACTTTGACTCTAGAGATTTAGGTGTGGTCCATTTCCCCTTGAGTCACTCAGTACCTACATACTCATGGTGAACAGAAAGCAAATGGAAAGAAGAAACCAGACAATGAAAGTTGAAATGCCGAAACTATGGAATAGTCACGCCCTAACGATTTTTTAAGGGGTAAGGGGGGAGGGGGTATGGGGCAGGAGACAGGGTAAAAAAAACTCGTGGTAGAGAAAAAAAAACAACACCCAACGTAAATTGAAAGTGAGTAAACGGAAACTGAACTGACGGAGAAAGAATATTTTGACTTGAAAAGGTAGTCAAAGCAGACTCGTGAAATAAATCACGATTATGAAAACGAAAAGAAAGAAGATGTTTCTTTCAGTGAGCGTCAATGGCAGATCGAAGCAATGGACCATTCATTACGCTTGTAGTAACAGACCTGGACAGGTGAAAAGCAACTATGTGCTGCTACCATGAAAAACTAACCATCAGGCTTTCTCTGCCAGATGTGGAGATGAAAATGATTTTAATTATAGTACGTCTTTGTTTGCGTTTTTTCGGTGTTTTATTAGAAGACTTCAATGGGCTAACAGTAGTAGCAGGTTGTCTGCCATTGCCTTGCTGATCTGATGACAGAGAGAGAGAGAGATGGAGAGAGAGAGAGATGGAGAGAGAGAGAGAGAGAGAGAGAGAGAGAGAGAGAGAGAGAGCAAGAGTGAGAGAGAGA
>CM031618.1:26922257-26929757 GCA_018398815.1 Conus ventricosus
ATTTTTCATTCAGGTTTTGTTGACCAAATACCTGTTTATATCCTTCCGTCGAGTGCACTAGTTTACGGCGAGTTCAAAGGAAATTGTTGTCTGGAAAAAAAAAACTTAAATAAAACTTTTGAATATAACCTTTTATTGCTTTCCTCGACATGGCTCATATCTTAAGCGCGGTTCCATTTACTTATAACATTCATCATCCTTTTCGTCCGGCCTTTGGTCTCGGATCTAGGATAGTCAAAGACATACGTCATATTTCAGATTCCCTTAAAGTCTGCACACTGAGCGTTTAAGAGGCGTTTAACTTGCCTCCTTCCCTGGGGTCACTTGGGAAAGGGCGTTTGTCTGTAAAAATGGTTATATATGCGTTCGTACCGTTTTTAATAACTGTTTGTTGTCCATGTAAAGGGAGAATCAGGACTCCAAAAGCACCCGCAACATTCTTCACGGCAGGAGGCAGCAAATCATGGCCAAGAACAACAGTGCCACTCGAAACATGCAGGCAGAGTCTACTGGATGGGGCAGATGACTGGGAGTGCACTGCAGACCTCCCAGAATGGAAGAGTCACCCAGAGATCATCAGCAAGAGTGGCATGAGACCAGACATAGTAGTCCACTCTAAGTCAACCAAGCAGCTGATCATGATCGAGCTCACGGTGCCACATGAGAACAGAATGGAGGCAGCTCAAATCTACAAGACTGAAAAGTATGCTGATCTGGCAAACAGCCTGAGGAGAGAAGGCTATCAGGTCAAAGTCCTCACTGCAGAAATTGGAGCTAGGGGATTTGTAGGAACGTCTGCATACAGCCTCATGAAACAGCTCTCAGTTGCAGGGAAGGAAAAAAACCAGAGCCCTGAAAGCAATGGCAGAGCGGCAGAGAGGTGTTCAAGCTGGATCTGGTCAAGGAGGAACAAAAGTGAACTTCATAAGGTTTAATTTCCCTACAAATATCAGGTGTCCCTGTGGCTCAGTGGTTAAAGCGCGAGTCATTAAGTAGAAAATGAGCATGTCCAGAGGGTCATGGGTTCGAATCCCAGCCATGGCTCGTCCCAAGATGGGGGGAAAAAAAAAGGGGCAGCAGAGGGACATCCGGAGTCATGAACAGGGTGTGGCCCAACCCCCTAGAGTGTCAGGAGATAAGGGCCGAAACACTTGCTTGAAGGGGGCTTCTCTTCTGAGGACTCTCTGCTGCCACGCTCTCCACGAGTTTCTTTCTACTGATGCATGGGTAAACCATTGACTTTCGGGAATAGGCCGGAGGACGTCCGGGAAAGACCGGAGGACACTGGGAAAGACCAGAACCAAGGGCTCTGTGGGCTGGCTCCCCACTTTGCCTTAAACACGTGGCTACTAAAAATAAAAGGAAAAGATGCTCCCAGGATTCACCGAAAGGGGGAGAGAATGATGAATCCATCGGTGCTCAACCAATCACGACTGCAAATCCCAAACGGACTATGAACATGGACCAAATGGAATATCCATGTGTCTGTGGAAAGCGTTTCGCTACCACCCGTGGCATGAAGATCCACAGCACAAAGATAGGATGTGTGAAGACTCATCTGAATGAGCAGCAGCGCACTGCATCAGCAGATAAGACGTCGGAAGACTGCCAAGGACATCCACGCTGTTGGTTCGGATGAGGAATTTGCACAGGCCCTCGATGCCAGGCGCCTGAAACTCAACCTGCCACGAGCAAACGAAACTGAAGATCGGGAGAAACTGGATGCAAAAATCGTCCAAAGACTCGATGCACTGATAGGGAAAAGCACCCTGGAACACAAACTAGCCACATATGGGGACATTGTGTATGCCACATGTAGAGACGCCTATGGAGTGAAACTACCCAAAGAGAAAACACCTCCAAAGAAATCCAGACGCCAAGAAAAGATGGACAAGATCAGAGTCCAAAAGAACAACCTCAAGAAGCAAATGAAGACCGCACTGCCAGCTGAAAAACAAGGCTTGGAAAAACTGTGGGAAGACCTGAAAGAAAAACACAGCGCCCTCAGCAAAGCGGAATCTGCGAGGAAGAGGAAGAGCAGAAAGAAGAAGACACAAGAGCGCTTCTTCAGAGACCCCTTCCAGTTTGCCAGAACACTGTTTGAGCAGCCAAAATCGGGGACCCTAAGTGTGGACAAAGGAGTTCTTGAGCAGCATCTGAGGAAAACATACTCTGACTCACAGAGCAAAGCACCACTCGACATTCAAGGTCTGGTGTGGCCAACCAACCCTGAGGAACAGTTCAATGGCAAGCCTCCAACATTGGCGGAAATCAAGAAGGTGGTCGACAAAGCCAGAGCCAAATCATCACCAGGGCCAAACGGAATACCTACCAGCTTTACAAGAAATGCCCCAATGTGCTGGAGTGGCTCCACAGGCTGCTGCGATCGGCTTGGAGAAACCAGAAGATTAGCGGCCAGTGGATGACGGCAGATGGTGTGTACATCCCCAAAGAGCAAAACTCAAGTGACATCAGCCAGTTCAGGCCAATATCACTACTGAACGTCGAAGGGAAAATCTTCTTCTCTGTCATGGCAGCAAGGCTGACCAAGTACCTGATAGAAAACAAGTACTTGGATGTGTCAGTCCAGAAAGGTGGCATCCCAGGCGTGGCTGGCTGTGTAGAACACGCCACAATGATCTGGGACGCAATCCAAAAAGCAAAAACAGAAAAGAGAGACCTGGACGTAGTGTGGCTTGATCTGGCAAACGCATATGGATCTGTGCCCCATGAGATGATACAGTTGGCTCTTGAGATGTACCATGTGCCAAAGAACATCCGCGACATGCTCAAGAAGTACTTCAATGCTTCTCAATGCGGTTCTCTACCAAGGAGTACACAACTGATTGGATCAACTTGGAAGTGGGCATTGCAATGGGCTGTGCAATTTCCCCGATACTGTTCGTGCTGGCAATGGAACTCATCTTGAAAGCAGCAACAAACAACGCAAGACAAACAGACCTTGGCGATGGATACAAGATGCCTCCTCTCAAGGCCTTCATGGATGACACTACAGTGATTTCATCCAGAGAAGACGAGACACGTCATGTGCTGGAGAAGCTGGACGACATAGTTGCCTCATCCAGAATGAAGTTCAAGCCAAAGAAGTCACGGAGTCTCTCACTGAGGAAAGGAAAAGTGGCCGAATCTGTGGTCTTCAGTGTTGCCAACCAGGCCATTCCAACAGTCACAGAAGAACCAGTCAAGAGCCTTGGAAGATGGTATGATGATACGCTGAAAGACACACACAGAGCAAAAGAAACCAAGCAGATGGCGGAAGAAGGCTTGGAGACCATTGACCAGTGTGGGCTCCCTGGCAAATACAAGGTCTGGTGTCTGCAGTTCATGCTGATACCAAAGCTCCTATGGCCTCTGATGATATACGACATCTGCACCAGCACAGTGGAGGCAATGGAAGCCAAAATCAACAAGTTCACAAGGAAATGGCTTGGTGTCCCACCCTGTCTGACTGACATCGCGCTGTACTGTCGCCAAGCAAAGCTCAAACTACCACTGAAATCCATCCTGGAGGAATACAAAGCAGGGAAGTTCAGACTTAAAAGCATGCTGGAGGAATCAGGAGACAAGGTGGTAGAAGCAATCAAGCCCAGCTGAAGACGGGCAGAAAATGGAAGTTCAAGAGGCGATGGATTCTGAAAAAGAAGTCTCAAGATCAGAGAAATAACGGACACACACGACCAACAGACAAGGACTGGGGGTGACCCAAAAATGAATGGTGGTCAAAGGCCAAAGGAAAAAGCCAAAAGAGACATGATGATTCAGGAAATGAGAAAAGAAGAAAGACCAAAAAGACTCCAAAAAGCAGTCCAGCAGAGCCAGCAAGGGCAATGGCAACGGGGGAGAATGCACTCCAAAGAAGTCTAACGTGGAATGACATTTGGCACATGGCCCCTCTCAAGGATCAGCTTCATTCTCAGTCTGCATATGACCTTCTGCCCTCAAATGCAACCCTGGTGAAGGGGGGGGGAAAACAGACGATCCTGCATGCCCCTCTGCCAAGAAAAACAAACAGTGGAGCATGTCTAAGCTCATGTAAAGTAGCCCGGGCTCAAGGAAGGTACACATGGAGGCACAACCAAGTGTCAAAAAATTGTCAAGTAGTCTGGGCTAGTACCAAAACCACAAAAGGGAGAATCAGACTCCAAAAGCACCCCCAACATTCTTCACGGCAGGAGGCAGCAAATCATGGCCAAGAACAACAGTTTCCACTCGAAACATGCAGGCAGAGTCTACTGGATGGGGCAGATGACTGGGAGTGCACTGCAGACCCCCCAGAATGGAAGAGTCACCCCAAAAATCATCAGCAAGAGTGGCATGAGACCAGACATAGTTGTCCACTCTAAGTCAAACCCAAACGCTGATCATGATCGAGCTCACGGTGCCATATGAGAACAGAATGGGGCAGCTCAAATTACAAGACGAAAAGTATGCTGATTGGCAAACAGCCTGAGGAGAGAAGGCTATCGGGTCAAGTCCTCACTGCAGAAATTGGAGCTAGGGGATTGTAGGAACGTCTGCATACAGCCTCATGAAACAGCTCAGTTGCAGGGAAGGAAAAACCAGAGCCTGAAAGCAATGGCAGAAGCGGCAGAGAGGTGTTCAAGTGGATCTGGTCAAGAGGAACAAAAGTGAACTTCATAAGGTTTAATTTCCCTACAAATATCAGGTGTCCCTGTGGCTCAGTGGTTAAAGCGCGAGTCATTAAGTAGAAAATGAGCATGTCCAGAGGGTCATGGGTTCGAATCCCAGCCATGGCTCGTCCAAGATTGGGGGAAAAAAAAAGGGGCAGCAGAGGGACATCCGGAGTCATGAACCGGGTGTGGCCCAACCCCCTAGAGTGTCAGGAGATTAAGGGCCGAAACACTTGCTTGAAGGGGGCTTCTCTTCTGAGGACTCTCTGCTGCCACGCTCTCCACGAGTTTCTTTCTACTGTAATTTCCCTCCAGATTTAAAAAAATTGCCAGCAGAAAGCTTGAATACAATTCTTTCGGATATTACATAAAACTGATAGACAATACTTGTTTCAAGCCATTTTCACTCGGTAAATCTGATAGAAACTACAACATGAGTTCTTGCTGATGATGTTCAACATTCAGGCAGCGCTGCCACGCCAGCTGGCAGACTCTCAGGGCAGGGATTGAACCCTTCACCACATAGGATTATACTCACCCTATGATTACTTGCTCCAAGCTCCAGCCCCCATCCCTACCGTCGGGCCATCTGTCTAAAACCCAACTGTGGACTGTCCCTTCTAGACAACGAGCACAATGTCGCTAGTAGCAACCACTGAAAACTTCGAAAGTTGCCTTCGATATTATTCACATGTCAGTAGTGCAAAGAAGGAAATTTGAAATGTGATTCTGCGGGTGTCTGTGTATGCTATTACAACTTTGTAAAACTCACCTCTTACTTTCGTTTATTCACTTTTTCTTTTTTCAATCACAGCTCTTCCCCCTTAGTCTCTGCTGCAACTCCAAGCCTCAAGGCTCCAGCTTGTGTCGACCTCTGTGATTGGTATTCTCACGAAAAGAAGAAATCAGGACATTGCCCACGTTCATTATGTCTTTCTTTTTAATGTTCATATTAGGTTAGGTGTGAGAAGGAAGGAAAGAGGGCAAACAATCTCTACAAGAGAAACAGATAGAAATCTCTAATTCTTTCAGAAATTGTTTAGTTTGATTCATTTTACCAGTGGTAGTACTAGTAGTAGTAGTGCAGCAACAGCAGCAGAAGCATTAGCAACACCTGTAGAAAAAACTAGTTGTGTGGTAATGGCGATGTTGTTGGCAATATAATAGTGGGAGTCACAGCAGCAGCAGTATAGCAGTAGAAACCATTTCAATAGCAGTAGTTGTTGCAGCTATAGCAGCGATAATACAAATGTGATGGTTGTGGTGATTTATGTTATAAAATCATAGTACTAGCAGTAGCAGCAGCAGCACAGTAGCAGTAGTTGTCGTAGTAGTAGTAGTAGTGGTAGTAGTTGTTCTTGTTGTTGTTGCTGTTGTCGTCATTGTTGTTGTCGAAGTGCTATTGACCCAATGAGAACTAATTCATACCAACTCGCAGTGGACTGATTCTGCCTGTCCGTGTGATCCATGTCAGCCCAGTGTGGACTGATTCTGTCTGTCCGTGTGTCCATGTCAGCCCAGTGTTGGACTGATTCTGTCTGTCTGTGTGATCCATGTCAGCCCAGTGTGGACTGATTCTGCCTGTCCGTGTGATCCATTTTCAGCCCAGTGTGGACTGATTCTGTCTGTCTGTGTGATCCATGTCAGCCCAGTGTGGACTGATTCTGTCTGTCTGTGTGATCCATGTCAGCCCAGTGTGGACTGATTCGTTCTGTGTGATCCATGTCAGCCCCGTGTGGACTGATTCTGTCTGTGTGATCCATGTCAGCCCCGTGTGGACTGATTCTGTCTGTCTGTGTGATCCATGTCAGCCCAGTGTGGACTGATTCTGTTGTCTGTGTGATCCATGTCAGCCCAGTGTGGACTGATTCTGTATATCTGTGTGATCCATGTCAGCCAAGTGTGGACTGATTCTGTCTGTCTGTGTGATCCGTGTCAGCCAGTGTGGACTGATTCTGTCTGTCTGTGTGATCCATGTCAGCCCAGTGTGGACTGATTCTGTCTGTGTGATCCATGTCAGCCCAGTGTGGATGATTCTGTCTGTCTCTGTGATCCGTGTACAGCCCAGTGTGGACTGATTCTGTCTGTCTGTGTGATCCATGTCAGCCCCGTGTGGACTGATTCTGTCTGTCTGTGTGATCCATGTCAGCCCAGTGTGGACTGATTCTGTCTGTCTCTGTGATCCGTGTCAGCCCAGTGTGGACTAATTCTGTCTGTCTGTGTGATCCATGTCAGCCCCGTGTGGACTGATTCTGTCGTCTGTGTGATCCATGTCAGCCCCGTGTGGACTGATTCTGTCTGTCTGTGTGATCCATGTCAGCCCAGTGTGGACTGATTCTGTCTGTCTGTGTGATCCGTGTCAGCCCAGTGTGGATGATTCTGTCTGTCTGTGTGATCCGTGTCAGCCCTGTGTCGATTGTACAATGACGACAGCGAGCAGATCACGGGCTCACAGCATTCCTGATGCGTCATCAAATGGACATCTGACAACTTAACTGGTCATTTGTTTCTATATAAAGTGTCATGTTTATGACATTGTGAGATCGCCATCAGATGAGAGAGAGAGAGAGAGAGAGAGAGAGAGAGAGAGAGGAGAGGAGGAGAGAGAGAGACGAGAAGAGGAGAGAGAGAGAGAGAGAGAGAGAGGGGAGAGAGAGAGAGAGAGAGAAGGGGAGAGAGAGAGATGAGAGAGAGAGAGAGAGCATAACGATAAACGTAACATTTATTCCAGAAAAGATCACAGCTCATGTGAAGGGGGTGAGTTACATAAAATCACACCTAAACATACTTTGACCAGCATAATGTAACATGTGTACAGTACCCGTACTTCCTCATGTCAAATCCTTTT
>CM031618.1:26932257-26934757 GCA_018398815.1 Conus ventricosus
TCCCAACAGCAACTCCGTGAACTCACCTGCCGGGTCAAGGGTGACAGGAGGAGAGACAGGAACTTGACTCACAAACAGCTCACACACGATTGTGCTGGAACTGAGCATCGCATGTCAGACTGTGTGTCCCATGACCACTCTTTACTGTCCAAATGGAATCATAGGTCTACTGTCTACAACAAAATGGTAACATTCCAGACTATGAAAAGGCCCAAAGGATTCAACGACACAAGATAACCAAATGGTAGGTAACCAATGTTTGCAAATTATGATTATGATCATCATCGTGTTCATCCTCGCTTTCATCACTATCATCCTATCTTCATCACGTCAGCGCTGCTGCCTCTATTGCCGCTGCTGTATTTAGTACTCACCTTAAGCCTAAAGAATCTGTTTCAAATTTTAGTGCAAGTTGTTTTTTCATCTGAACGACTGGCTCATCTTTACTATTGTCATTGCATGACGCCAGAGACAGTCATATCAGCAATGTAGGGAGTTAAGCGCTGGTTTTCTTTCAACCCAGCCACACTAGCAACGTCATACCTATCACAAGCCCCGTTCCTTGTCCGTTGCTCTTCTGACTCACGACTTCTTTGACAACACCACTTCAACAGCAGTAGCACTGGTCGTAGACGTAGTTGCGGTGGTAGTCGTAGTACTCGTAGTAGCAACGGTAGTAGTCGGAAGGAGGAGGAAGAGGAAGAGGAGGAGAAGAAGGACGAAGAAGGGGAGGGGGGAACGGACACATTTGAATTCTTTACCAGATTTTTTTGCCATGGTCACTAAGTAATGTAACCCCATGTACCTAGGCTTTGGATTCAGGCTCAACCAGTTTAGTGTCTTCTTTCCATATAATATCAGAACGTCTTGTCTGACCCCCCCCCCCCCCCCCCCAAATTTTCTGACTTGGAACAACAACAACAAATATAGTGACCATATATCCATTTGTTGTTTTTGGTTTGAGAGAGAGAGAGAGAGGAGAGAGAGAGAGAGAGAGAGAGAGAGAGGAGAGAGAGAGAGAGAGAGAGAGTGGTGTGTGTGTGTGTGTGTGTGTGTGTGTGTGTGTGTGTGTGCGTGCGTGCGCGTGCGTGCGTGCGTGTGCGTGCGTGCGTGCGCGCGCGCGTGTGCTCTTAATTTGCAGACAAACGTAGTAGAACCAATTTGAGTTTTCTGTCGATGACAAAGATATTAAGATACGTTATAACGCCGTGCAAGAATAATCATGGAAGTATTATCATGGAAGTATTATCATGGAAGTATTATCATGGAAGTATTCCCATGGCCAGCAAAGGCTGTAGACGCAATAAAGCAATGATGATTCCAGAAATTTCCCGACGCTCTTTCGTTGTCCGATATCTGATCCCACTTTTTAATTCCTTTTTTCCTCCTGACAAACGTTTTCTGTTGCCACTCGTTACACGTGCAAGACATCCAAGGGTAGTGTCTACATGTTTGCATGTGTGATTGTAGGCTGGCGTGCGGAATAAAACGATCACACATTGATGACATTGATGCTTTCTTTACTTCCAAACTCGTTTATGCTCCATGGTTGCTTCTCTAGCTGAAAGTGCTTTCTGACCTATAAAAAACACAATGCAACTATCACCATCATGGCAGTAATTCATGACGTTTGTCTTATTGGCATAAGTATTAAAAGCGAATGAAATATGTTCCCCTCGTAGAAATTGCTTAAGGAAAGCATGGTGGGGGGTGGGGTGGGCAAAACTGAAAGATCACTGTCCTCAGGAAAGAAGTAGTCATGGCTTGAGGGTATGAGGGCATCGATAGTGGGTTTGTTCGCTTCCGACCGAGTGCTTAGTATCCCCCCACCCCACCCCCCACCCCGCCGCCCTCCACCAACTACTCACCTGTAAAATCTAATTTTCGAGAAGAGGATTGTTCCAGAACAATATACCGAGGTGAGGTCGAACATGAAAGTTCTTACATCTCTATATTACACATAATTTTTTGTCTTTCGTATTTGTTTTTCTTTTAGTGAACGTGAATCATGCTATATGAACAATTGCGGATGACAAGCCATAGAATGTACCTAACAAACTTTCTTTTGCATGAAACGAAAACATCAGAAACAAAAAAAAGTGTTGACCAAGCAGATTAAGCAGACTTTGCTGAACATTTCTTCTTGAATCGCCCATTAGTTTACTAATTTTAGAAAAATGTGGATAAGGGTATTTCATTCGGTTTTGGTAAACTTTCCTCAACGGGTGAACACTTTGGAATCCACTGAAGTAAATTGAAGCAATACAGCCACATTATTTTGGTGGGTAAAGTGTCCATTAATAGTTCACGTACAACCCACGGACTTGATCACCTACAGATTTTTTTTTTAATCTGCAAATCTGAGAAAAAACAGTAGAACTGATAACAAAGAGACACGTGTTCAAAACTTCAGCATGTTGGATACCAGAAACTCAACTGCCTCTTCTACGATGATTTCAGACAGTCGATGTTTCCTTTTATTATTTCTTTATGTTACATA
>CM031618.1:26939757-26942257 GCA_018398815.1 Conus ventricosus
ACACACACACACACACACACACACACCACACACACACACACACACACACACACACACACACACACACACACACACACACACACACACACACACACACACACACACACACACACACAGAGAAGATGCTGGTTCTGAGTGAACAAACAAGCAACAAAATAATAGTCAGATAACGGGAATACACAAGATCCATGTACAATAGTCAGATAACGGGAATACACAAGATCCATGTACAATAGTCAGATAACGGGAATACACAAGATCCATGTACAATAGTCAGATAACGGGAATACACAAGATCCATGTACAATAGTCAGATAACGGGAATACACAAGATCCATGTACAATAGTCAGATAACGGGAATACACAAGATCCATGTACAATAGTCAGATAACGGGAATACACAAGATCCATGTACCAAACTGTACCATAAGCAGGGAGTCATCTTAGCGTCAAGCATCGGACGCTGGACCGATTCTGTTGAAAATGTCGTACACGTTTTCGATCTTGTCGGTACCTCGTCCTAACCATGTTTCGCCAAGCTGAGCGAGCATGGCTGTGAATGATCATGACCAAGTTGTGTCCAGTGAGTTGCTTCTATGGAACCATAGAAAGGATTCCAAGCCAGCACATATGTTAAGGTATTGCTATTTCATAGCGTTAAATTCGAGACAGTGAAAGCTTACCGTGGGTGGATGCAACTCAGACTACGCCAAACGTCATGTCAGAAGTGGAAACGGGGAGAACTCTCCATTTTCGGTTGCTCTGGACAGGTGAAAGTTAAACAACAATACAAAGAGAAAAGTCACCTGTCTTTAGCAATCAGAAATGTGTAGTGCTGTCTATGTCATCTGATCAAGCCAGTAAACAAGGCTTTTAGTCAAAATTCAAATAGAACTCTAGCGTTACAAACGTATAGTGTGTCAGTTGTTCATGCTAGTAAAACGAGGTCCGTGTAAGCCTCAAATAGAACTGTGAGGTCACTAACATTATTTTGGAAACGTATTTTAATTCATGATGCATAGCTTGTCAATAGCTATTACACTGCACTCGAGTCGTTCAAACAAAATTCGCAGCCCGCCTCTCCACCACACTTTGTCCTATCGCTGTTCAGAATGTCATAATAATTTTGTTTTTGAACTAGGACATGTGTCCAAAACTTTCTATTTTTTTTCGATGAAACACGGAATATCTGCATTCCATGGTAAGGAAAGGGCTGCTTTCACAACAACATAACAGACTTCTTGAATATTGACATGGTCCCCCCCCTCCTCTCTCTCTGTGTCTGTCTCTGTCTGTCTGTCTGCCTCTGTCTGTCTGTCTGTCTGTTTGTCTCTCGCAACTAAGGTTGAAGATAAGCCAGCGGGCGAACATGAACTCTGTGAAACAGTTATTTGTTTGTCTTCTTTCTTCATTACAGCGTATTATGTGATTGAGACCATGGGTAAGTTCCGACATATTGCATCGGTGTGTGTACATGTGACATCAGTTTCAAATGATTGGAAGGGCGAAAGTACAAGGTCAGGTAGGAAGCATTTCATTGTTTATAACTGACATCTGCATGTGTAGCATGCTAAAATCTTGCTTTGCTAAAAGCATGGTGTGGCTGTGATAGAATCAGTATCGGCAAGCTTCACAAGCACATAGAGCACACAGATAAACATGCAAAACATCCCTAGGCCGTGCTAGGGAAACCACCGCCGTGTTCCCAGTGAAGCTGACCAGTGCTGACAGTGACTGCTTATTTGGGCCCTGTACCAGCTGTCAGGTAGGCATACCACGAATAATTTTCTGTCAGTTGTAAAGAAAAGATATGCATGTCCAATATGTCTGAGTTTGAGTGTGATTGGACGGACGACGCATGCTCTCCACTGAGTTGAACTTTCATTTCATTTTTTGCGTGTTTGTTAGTCTGTTTCAATCGTGTGTTTTTTGGGCAAATCTTTGTGGTGCTTGCCAGGAATGCGTATGAAAGAAGACCCATTCGTGTTTGGTATCGTTCTGTCAGTCAAAGACCCCACAATCCAGTGACATCAATCGACCACAGTTCGCTGCATTCTGGCACATAGTATTAATGAAGAAACACAGCACCCTATTTCCAGCGCACTATCAGCCAGACAGCCAGTATCACATTACGGCGTAGGGAGGAAAGCTTGTGGAGGTTAGCGCGAGGAAGCTGGCAGCTGTAGGCTGCATTGTGCTGTTTACTCAAACTGTGGCCATCTCCATCCCTATTACTCTCGCCTTTCCTCTGCGATTGGTGGGCGGTCAGTCGTTATTGCCATTGTCTTCTACTAAATATCCCTCTGTGGACAAGTCTGCCCAAACAAACTTTCTGTCCACACTCTATCACTGCCAACAGTTTTTTTTTCGCAGATTACGCCTTGCAGCACATTTTCAGGACCAGTGCCCTCTCTCCACCAGTACAAACAGCAATGGCATCGCTCACCTCCTCCCAAAGGAGCGCGGAACATGGACACCCAAACCAGGAGAATTCTCTTC
>CM031618.1:26947257-26957257 GCA_018398815.1 Conus ventricosus
TTTGAGAAAACATATCACTTACCACAAGGTTTCAGTCTTCGTAGGAGCTGTACAATGAATCACACAGGCCGTCTGAAGAGGGGTGTTTGGTATGATCAATACGAACCATTTGAAAAGGCTGCAGACTTGATCTGGAACATTGGCGAACCGATTGTGTGTGTGTTTGGAGTGTTTGGAAATTTCATGATAATTTTGATCATGCTTCGTCTTCCTGCATCCACTTCTAGTGTTTTCTTCCAGGTTTTGGCCTGGTCTGACCAGGTGGTGTTGATAGTGAATCCAATCACCCACATTATCCACAGGGAATTCAATGTGCGACGCTTTAGGGAACTCAGCTCTTTGACATGTAAATTGCGCTTGATAATGATCTACTCGACGGCAGCTTTATCTCCATGGATGCTAGTGGTGCTCAGCATGTTAAGAGCGGCTTCTGTGCTGTGGCCACTTCGTGTCAATGCTGTGTGGACAAAACGAATGTCGCGAGTTACTGCTGGTGTGATGATCATTGTCATCTTTTTGATTCACAGTCACTTTCTGTATGGATATGACATAGGGTCTTGTGGTCACACATGCTGTGCAGATGCTGTATCAGAAGACTATAGATGGTTTGATAACCATGTCTGGCCTTGGATAGACATGGCTAATTGTTGTTTTCTACCTTTCCTGTTATTAGGGGCCAGCAATGGCTTGCTTCTCTGGACACTTGTCAGATCTGTCAGAACAGGCACTCATCTCCCCGTACAAGAAGCCACCCAGGATTTCAGACAGAAGAAGGTGAATTCATTAACTATCACCTTAATTGCCGCAAGTCTTTCTTTTTTCATCTTGTCAACGCCTGCAGCGGTAAATCTAATCAGCTTTTCATATTTGTTCGACTGGGATGACCCGATTCAGAATGGGCAATACGAAGTCTTCAATGCAGCCAGCAACGTACTGTTGTACACCAACAGCGCCATCAACTTTTACTTATATTGTCTAGCAGGTAGCAAGTTCAGAGCAGAGTTTCAAAACATAATCTTCAGTATCTTGGGGCTATTACACAAAAGCAGCAAAGTCAAATCTGTGCACAGATCCACTCCACCGATGACAACGACGTCTTCCAGTACTGTATCTTTTTCTGAGGACGCAGAAATGTGAGGGATAGCTTGGAGGTGCCATCGATAGTGATTTTGTTAGGCTGCTTTCCATTACTGAATGATTTTCAAGTTATCTAAACGGAAACAACACATACTGCAACACTTCTGTAGTGTTACAGTCTTTTAAATATGCTTAACAAGTACAAACGAGCGGCATAAAGTTTGCGTGACTGAAGTCAAACTTTTTTTGGTCATGTTTTATTTCAAAACTTAAGAACAAATTACAAATAACGAATACAAAAAGCAAAACGCATACTTATTGTAGTAAGATAACAACAACAACAACAAAACATACATGCATCATCATCACCATGATCATCATCATCATCGACATCATCATCATCATAATCATCATCACATTGCTACTACTGTCATTACTAGTACCATCATTCGCACTATTAGTACCACCACAGCTATGACTACTATTATTACTACTACTGCCATTAAAACGATAACATCAATCACTTGATAAAAACTGTTTGCATTTGTTGTTTTTTTTTTTAAATCCTATTATGGACACATATAAACACAATGATAATCACAATGGGTGAACACAACAACAGTTAAATAATTAAATTAATCAAATAGAGAAAAATAGCGACTGGCCGTTGTCATATTATTTGGAAACCTTGCAAGAAAAAATGCATTAATCCAATAAAAAAAGAATATGGGAGCCACTGTGTAACAAACTCTGTGAGTAACATTTGAAGATATGCAGCATACTTTTCTATTTCATATCTTGCTTTCAAATACACAGTGAAAACTTGAAATAATGGCAGATTTTTTTCATATTTACATTTGTAAATATAGAATTTGGCGTGTAACAGAAGTCAAAGTGATTAACCAACTAAGTGGATGAACGAAAAAGAAAGAAAGAGTAGTAGAAAATTAACAGATAAAAAGATGGTTGAGCATGTGGTGTAAACCTCGGTGTCAAGCCCTAGAGCTCATTTCGTGGTAACCTTATGTGCCGCGCTGACAGTTAGACACAGCGATATACAGACTGAAGGGTGCACAGCTCTGTGTTGGGTCTTGGTTGGAGGCTGGTGTACCAATCTCCTTTTCCAGCTCTCCAATACTGGACAATCCTGCTTGACCTGCCTGACCCTGGTCAGCTACGTCACCTGCACGCCCATGTGGACGTCAAGCCGTGCCATCAGCAGAATCAGGTGTCTTGCTTGTCAGGACTGGTGTATGTGTTCATCATTGATGACACTTTCTGATGTTCCCTGCGATGACCTTGCTCATTTGGGCTCTCTCTGCCCTGGCATGTTTGCCATGGTTTCCGTGTGTTACAAGATGGCCTAGCATGTGGCCGTGGTTCACTTCCTGACACAAGAGCATCAAGAACACCTTACATGCAGGTTGTTTATATATATATATATATATATATATATAATATATATATATATATATATATATATATATATATATATATATATATATATATATATATATATATATATATATATATACTGCTGTACCCGATATGCGAAGATTCCATCAAGCCCGAAATCAAGGTACAGATCCCGCATTATACCATGTAAACCCCGATGGATATAACTTCCTGTACACAATGACATGAGCGATTCTTTGAAACAAACATGGATATTGCTGCATTGATTCAGATTCAGACTTACTTTGATTAGACATTTGCAGGTGGTCCTTTTCCATCTTATCTGCTGCAGGTGGTCCTTTTCCATCTCATCTGCTCATAACCACAAAGTCATAACGTACAGAAAATAGATTTGAAGAAGGACTAAGATAATAACAAATACAATGTAGAAACTAGCAGAAAAATCAACCCCTGATGATTTCGGTGTAAAGCTGAGATGGGTAGGGGTTGGAGCTCGAAGGAAAAAGCTCATGCAAGTAAAGTGAGAAAGAACCTCGCAAACTGGGGGAAGAGTGAAAAAGAAAACTGCAAGTTGAAGGTGGGACATGGAGCTGACGGAGATGGAATGAAATACAGCTGACGGGGGAGATGAAATGAAATACAGCTGACGGGGGAGATGGAATGAAATGGAGCTGACGGGGATGGAATGATTTTCACTGTGGGACATGGAGCTGACGGAGATGGAATAAAATGGAGCTGACGGAGATAGAATGATTTTTCACTGTGGGAAATAGAGCTGGCGGAAATGGAATGAAATGGAGCTGACGGAGATGGAATGTTTTTTCACTGTGGAAAATAGAGCTGGCGGAAATGGAATGAAATGGAGCTGACGGAGATGGAATGAAATGGAGCTGACGGAGATGGAATGATTTTTCACTGTGGGAAATGGGGCTGACGGAGATGGAGTGATTTTCACTGTGGGACATGGAGCTGACGGAAATGGAATGAAATGGAGCTGACGGAGATGGAATCAAATGGAGCTGACGGAGATGGAATGATTTTCACTGTGGGACATGGAGCTGACGGAGATGGAATGAAATGGAGCTGACGGAGATGGAATGATTTTCACTGTGGGACATGGAGCTGACGGAGATGGAATGAAATGGAGCTGAAGGAGATGGAATGAAATGGAGCTGACGGAGATGAAATGATTTTCACTCGAAAAGGGAGAGAAAGGAAGCCTTATGAAATCATTACGACCGCGAAAAAGAACAGACAGGAGGGGCTGGGTTTTGTTTTTGTTTTTGTTTTTGTTGTGTTTCTGATTGTCAAATGGCAAATCAAAGCAATGGACCGTTCTTTACGCTTGAAGTGACAAATGTGAATGCGTAAAAAGCAGCTACTTGTCGCTTCCATGGAAAACAAACCCTAAGGCCGTCTCTGCCAGGTGTGGAGATGAAAATAAAAATGATTTCAAGCTGCAGTATGTCTTTTTGCGTTTCCTTAGTGTCTTGTTTGACGGTCACAGTAAGCTAACAATAGTAACAGGCTATCTATCATTGTCTTAAGAGAGAGAGAGAGAGAGAGAGAGAGAGAGAGAGAGAGAGAGAGAGAGAGAGAGAGAGAGAAGAGAGAGAGAGAGAGAGAGAGAGAGGGTTTTTTTTTCCTTAGTTCAGCTCATTTTCAATGCCATCGGAAAGTTGTAGTATGGTCTGGCTAAACCATGGAGTTTAAACCTGCTGTAAGAATTGACAAGAGATCGTTTGCTGCCAATTGTCTTTTCCCTTCGAAATTTCCCCACACAACAGAATTCGATTCGAAGGAGTATTTTCTTTCTCTTATCTTTTCTCTCGAGATAAGTTGAAATGAGGTGATGGGATCGATTTTTGAGACAGTGCCTCTGGGATGATGTTGCTGCTGCTGCTGTTGCTGTAGTGATGATGATGATGATCATCATCATCATCATCATCATTTGTTACAGTCTTCTGTTTCAGATTTTATCTATTTACCTGACCGAAAGAAGAAGAAAAATGTGTGTAAATTTCATTTGGAGGTCCTGTGGCATCTTTGGAAGATCTCCTTTGTTTACCAATTTCCTACGTGCGACCAAGTACAGGTGTGTGCGTGATCGAGCATTTTAGAACACATGGTGTATGTGTGTGTGTGTGTGTGTGTGTGTGTGTGTGTGTGTGTGTGTGGTGTGTGTGTGTGTGTGTGTGTGTGTGTGTGTGTGTGCGTGCGTGCGTGCCTGCCTGCCTGCCTGCGCGCGCGCCGCGCGCGCGCGCGCGCGCGTGTGTGTGTGTGTGTGTGTGCGCGCGCGCGCGCGCGTGTGTGTGTAGAGTTACTCTGATATCAATACCAGGGAAAGTGTACAGCCAGGTCATCCTCAACTGACTGCGCGACGTAGTGAACAATGAGCTCAGGGAACAACAAGCAGGCCTCCGCCCGAAACGATCCTGTGCGAAACTCTCACTAAGACAGATCATCGAGAAGTGTGGAGAACACCAAGTACCCCTGGCCTTCAGCCCATCGCGATCCCATCGCCCATCGTCATCCCACCTCTCATCGTCATCCCACCTATCATCGTCATCCCACCTCTCATCGTCATCCCACCTCTCATCGTCATCCCCCTCTCATCGTCACCCCACCTCTCATCGTCACCCCACCTCTCATCGTCACCCCACCTATCATCGTCATCCCACCTCTCATCGTCATCCCACCTCTCATCGTCACCCCACCTCTCATCGTCATCCCACCTCTCATCGTCATCCCACCTCTCATCGTCATCCCACCGCCCATCGTCATCCCACCTCTCATCGTCATCCCACCTCTCATCGTCATCCCACCTCTCATCGTCATCCCACCTCTCATCGTCATCCCACCGCCCATCGTCATCCCACCTCTCATCGTCATCCCACCGCCCATCGTCATCCCACCTCTCATCGTCATCCCACCTCTCATCGTCATCCCACCGCCCATCGTCATCCCACCTCCAGCCTGACCCCCTGCCTGGTGGACCAGTCCTGCAACGTCAGCTGCAATCTGTACCTCAGCACAACAGTGTGATCACTGGTGGTGACGTGCACGGCTGTGTCAGCCGCAGTCTGTACCTCAGCACAACAGTGTGATCACTGGTGGTGACGTGCACGGCTGTGCCACTGCCACTCCAGGTGATCCCAGCCAGGGTCTGATGTCTACCAGCATCACCCATGAAAACGAAACTTCCAACCCAACACCGCAAAGAGCTCCACTCACACGCAGACACAACAGAAACAAAAGCAAACAAAGCAGACTCAATGACAGAAGCAAACAGACACGGCTCACTGAGAAGTTCAAGTTCAGAGACAAAGATGGCTCTTCTGTTGCACATTCTAACAAATAGGGATTCGGCCGGCCCGTTACATTTTGTGGACACTCCAAGAACTTGTCCTGTCTCTCCTGGAACATAGATGGTTTGGCCAGTAAGTTGGCCGATACTGATTTTCTTCTTCTTGTACAAAAGTTTGATATTGTGTGTTTGATAGAAACGTACCTAGATGATATGTTCGACTTGGATGGTGTCTTCAATGGTTACATGAAATTAAGGACAAAAGCCATTAACATTCATTTATGGGACGTAGGTCTGGAGGACTTCTATTACTAGTCAATAAAACACTTAATAAGCACATTACCTCTGTTAAAGTTAATACCGATCACGTTGAGTGTATTAAGATGTCTAAAAGCATGCTTTGTGGGGACAATGACATTCTGTTAATATTTGTTTATGTCCCTCCTTCTGGTTCAGTGCACTACCAATCATCTAATTTCACTTGCCACATTGACGCCATAGAACACTGCATCCTGGACTTGACCAATCGCTATCCACAGGCTCAGCTGATATGTTGCGGGGACTTTATTGCAAGGACAGCAGACCTCCAAGTAACGTGGTCACATACTGATTTACTAACTGACCCCTCCAATTGGACCCCATGTTTCAAGAAAACACGATTGTCTAAGGATACTATGTTAAATGCTTTTGGAGAAAATCTATTACATTTGTGTGCATGTTTTGATTTTTGTATTCTGAATGGGTACAACAGAGGTAGCTTTAGTAGTGATTTTACCTTTGTATCTTCCCATGGGTGTAGTGTCATAGACTATTGCCTTATTTCTAACGATTTATTAGACAACGTTGTGAGCATTTCTGTAGGTAGCAGGGTAGAATCAGAGCACACGCCAATCCTGTTAGAAGTTACAGGCAAAACACCATTGTCACCTCTACCTATCTCAGAAAATGTAACTGTGTGGAGAAGGGATAGATTAGCAGAATACATGTACAACAGTACAATCGACCTGTTTTGCAGCAATCTTGAATATGCTGCCTATTTGATTGATACTTGTGTTAACAGAGCACTATATGATTTACTAATTGTTTAATGAATGCCGGCGCTTGTATGCGCCAAAATCGTTCTTCAAAAAGCAGAGTTGTGAGAAAATCTTGGTTTGATGAGGAATGTCAAAAGAACAAAATTGGAGTTAGAAAGGCTTTAACCATTTTTAAGAGATCTGGAGATCCAGCTGATAAATGTGCCTATGTACAAATGAGGAGAGAATATAATCAACTTAAGTACATGAGGAAATGTAGTTTTAAAACTGAGCGCATTAACTGCTTAATGCAAGTAGCAGATGATTCTCAGGCCTTTTGGTCTGAAATCATTAAGTATCGCAGTCGTTCCCACACAAGTAATACAATTTCACAGGAACAGTGGTTTAACCATTTTGAACAGTTGTTAAACCTTGGTTTTGTCCAAAGTGCGGACCATCCAAAACTGGATGTCTCTGATATGGCATTTGACCCTATTCTGGACGCTGAAATTACAGTTGAGGAAGTGAAGAAAGCCATCCAGAGTCTTAAGTGCGGCAAAGCAGCTGGCCCTGATTCTTTGATAAGGGAAGTCATGAAGGCCTCAGGAGATGTAATAGTTCCCTTCCTGGTCAAATACTTCAATAAACTTTTCAGAGATGGTGTATTCCCTGAAGAATGGACTAAATCAATAATAATTCCGTTGTATAAGAAAGGTGATGTGAACGATACCAACAACTATCGTGGCGTTTCCTTGATTAGTCACTTGTGTAAGATTTTTACGCACATTTTGAATACGCGGCTCATTTGCTGGGCTGAAACCAATGAAGTTATTTCTGATGCTCAAGCTGGGTTTAGAAAATCGTATTCCACTACTGATCCCATTTTCACTTTGTATGCTAGCATAGAAAAACACTTATTAAGGAACAGTGAATTTTATGTAGCATTTATCGATTTCAGAAAGGCGTTCGATGTGGTACAACATGGTCTTTTGTTCAATGTACTGCTCACGAATGGCGTTAAAGGAAACCTGTTTAACATTTTGAAACGTATGTACAGCACCATTAAATCATGTGTCAGATGTGGTAACTCTTACACTGACTATTTTGAATGTTTCAAGGTCTAAAGCAGAGTTGTTGTCTTAGTCCTACCTTATTTTATATATTAATTAACGAGCTTGCACTTGACATTGTTTTCACGTGGCAAGCATGAAATACAGTCTATTCCTAACGATGTAGAAATTTTCATACTGTTATTTGCTGATGACATTGCTCTCATGTCGTCCACTATAGCAGGTCTGCAAAATCAACTTAATGTCCTATTTGAGTGTGCTCAAAGATTATGTTTAAATGTTAATCTGGAAAAAAACCTAAAGTCATGGTTTTTCGGAAAGGTGGCTATTTAAGTAAAAAGGAATGTTGGTTCTTTGGTGACAAGCAGTTAGATGTTGTAAATTATTATAAATACCTGGGTGTTACTTTTTCAACAAAGCTTAGTTTTGATGTAGCTACTGGCCACGATCACTGCATTCGCGGTAAGAAAGCTACCATGAAATTCTGAAAGTGTAAAGAAAACTCAGCTGCTTTTCACCTAAGCTGTTCTTTAGGATTTTTTATGCCCAGGTTGTTCCTTCTCTTTTATACGGGTCGGAACTATAAGGGTTCAAACCACGAGAATCTATCGAAAAAGTGCATCTGCAGGCCTGTAAACTATTGCTGAACGTCCCTCCATTTACACCTCATGACATGGTTTATGGAGAATTGGGGCGTTTTCCGTTATAAAACTCGTCCGCAAAAGTTAAGGGCCAACCCTTGTTTTCAGAAGCTGCAGATAGATATATTGTACACGAGCACAACGACGTTGAAAATGACGCATGGAGGGCTACGCGGCAACTTTACTTATTGCTGCACGTGCCCAAACCTGTTTTGCAGACATTGCAGTTATGCAAATGTGTTTTGAGCGGCGCAGAAAACGATGCAAATGCACGTGAATGTAATGAAAGTTCAGTCGTTGTCAGCTGACGAAGCAGTGCCGCGGCAGGTGTCTGGCAAATTGCACGTGCAAGCCATGTCCCTAGTGAACACTGCTCCGCCAAAGGTACACGGTTAGGGGTATTTAAGGGCTGCAACCAGGGGTCTCAATAACCATGCCTCCAAGACAGAGACTATCAACACTTGATCGTGGACGGGCGCTGGGCTGGCTTCAGGATGGAACTTCCGGCCGAGAAGTCGCCAGACGGCTTGGAGTGAGCCACTCCGTTATTGAACGTCTTGCTGAACGCTTCCAAGCCACCGGTAGTACCGATGAACGGGCCCGCTCAGGACGCCCAAGAACAACGAACCATCGCGACGACCGTTACCTTCAGGTGATGGCGCTGCGTGACAGAACCATACCTGCCAGGACCCTCTGTAGCAACCTGAGGACGGCTACCCACATTAACATCTCCCAGGACACTGTTAGGCGACGCGCCTGCACGAGGTAAACCTCCACTCAAGGGTCCCTGCCATTCGTATACCGCTGACGCCACGTCATCGTCAAACTCGGATGGCGTTCTCATGCAACCACCAGCGCTGGAACAGGCAGCAGTGGGGCAGAGTCCTGTTCACAGACGAGTCTCGTTTCACTTTGTCGAACAGTGATGCCCGGAGGCGCGTTTGGCGACGTGTAGGCGAGCGATTCGTCCATGCTTGCGTCCAAGAGCACGACCGGTATGGAGGGGGGTCCGTGATGGTGTGGGGAGGCTTTCATCTCCATGGGAGGACTCCTCTTTACCTCATTCGAGGCAACCTGACCGGCGTGAGGTACAGGGATGAGATTGTCGGGCCAATCATCGTCCCCACTATGCGGGCCATGGGACGTGGCTCCCTTCTACAGGACGACAACGCCACCCCTCACCGTGCTTTGGTGGTGAGGGACTTCCTGCAGCGTGCGCAAGTTGTCCGCATGGACTGGCCAGCCCGATCCCCAGACCTGGCTCCCATTGAAAACCTGTGGGACATTTTTGGATACCGTGTAGTGGACAATCACCCCCAGCCCGTAGATGGTGCGCAGCTCTTCCACTTCCTGCAGCAGGAGTGGCTCGCCATCCCGCAACAGATGCTGCACAACCTTGTCCACCCGATGCGGCGACGGGTGGTGGACTGTCTGGCAGCAAATGGTGGCCACACCCGTTATTGAACATGAACA
>CM031618.1:26962257-26964757 GCA_018398815.1 Conus ventricosus
ACTATGGGTTGAAGGAGGAAGTCCAGGTATTGCGAAATGTGTTCAGTGGGGCAGCTGCAGGCTGTGTGGCAAGATCTACATAGGGGAAACGTCACGCACACTTGAAACACGCATCCTGAACACCTGGCTGATATCCGCCACCACCACCAACCCACCCAAAACCCCTCGCCACTACAACTTCAACCACACAACACACTCGACCATGTCAAAATTATGGCACTCTGGCAGTCACAGAGTGACAGCTTTGAACGCCAACTCAAGAATCCCATCTCATTGCCAAACTGGGCACACTACACCCCCAAGGCATCAATATCCAACAATAACCAAAACACACATACCCACCACTTCCCCATCAGTTGGCAATCCCCTACCAACACACCACACATACAAAACACACACATTTCTTACACCACCACCACATCCCTTTCACTCACTTCATACAGTAGTTACAGCAACCCCCCATCTATTTAATCTTAATTTTGTTTTATCCTTCCCCTTAAATCCCCCCCCACCTTTTTTTTCCTCAGTTCCCCCCCCCCCCCCTTCTTTCCCCTTACCATTATTATCAATCCACCATTACCACAACCATCACAAGATATCCACCATCCCAATAAACTAGACACACAACCCTATCATATCACACACACACACCTCCCCCGACGCAACCCCCCCCCCCCCCTCCGTTTCCTCTCCCATAATCCCCCTGGCCCCATGTCATTTCCGCCTACCGACCACATGGACAACAACGGATGAGTCATTTTTCATTCTTTTTTCGTTTTTCGTTCTTTGTTTGTACTGTCCCACATGTTTAATGTGATTTATTTTTTCGCCTGAAGAAGACCCAAGTGGTTGAAATGCATCGTGTCTTGTCATGTACTTTGTTTGTCAATGTCATTGGCGGTAAGTTCTAAACAAACTCTATTCCTAATTTTACTTCGTTCGCCGCCATCAGTCACTCCATTTTGAAATTTTAAGTACAGGTTTGATTGTTATAGAACAGCCCTCAACTGGTCTGAGAATGAGAGTCGGGATTACCTGGGATGGTGTTTGGAAGGAAAAGCCCAAGACCTCATCATTACAGCCACCAAGATGGGCAGTCAGTGTTCATTTTACCAGATGCTGAAGAAGTTGGAAGCACGCTTCAGAGTCCGGAGAGCCCACTAAACAGCCAAGCTATAGTTCCAGCAAGCCAGACAAATCAAGGAGAGTCCTATGATGATTGAGCTGACAGGGTCTCAATACATGCTGATTCAGCCTTCAGGTACCTTATTCATTGCAGAATTATGGCGAAGTACGGATGCCCCAGAAAGTTCATTGCTATCGTACGCCAGCTTCACGACGGCATGCTGGCCAGAGTCCAAGACAACAGCGAGACATCTGAACCATTCCCAGTCTCAAACAGAGTGAAGCAGGGTTGTGTTCTTGCTCCCACTCTGTTCAGCCTCATGTTCTCCGCTATGTTGACTGATGCATTCAGTGATGCGGAGATAGGCATCGTCATCAAGTACCGCACAGATGGATCAGTCTTCAATCTCAGCAGACTTCAAGCAAAAACCAAGGTCTCGACAGGCACTGTCAATGACTTCTTCTTCGCGGACGACTGTGCCCTCAACGCTGTCTCAGAAGCCACAATGCAACATAGTGTTGACAAGTTCTCTGCTGCTTGCAACAACTTCGGCTTGACAATCAATACGAAAAGACTGAAGTGATGCACCAGCCAGCCCCGGGAAAACCATACGTTGAAACAGTCATGACCATCACTGGACAGCAACTGAACGCGGTGGATAAGTTCACCTACCTAGGCAGCACTCTCCCCAGAAACGTTGTCATCGACGATGAGGTGTACGCTCGGCTCGCTAAAGCTAGTGCCGCTTTTGGCAGACTCCACAATAACGTATGGAACAGGAGAGACATCACCCTAGAGACCAAGATCAAGGTGCATCGGGCCATAGTTCTAACCACATTGCTCTATGGCGGTTAAACATGGACGGTTTACCAGCCTCACGCAAGGACACTGAACCATTTCGACACCACTTGCCTCAGAAAACTCATGGGCATTAAGTGGCAAGACAAGATTCCGGACACTGAAGTCCTTACTTGTGTTGGCCTGCCTAGCATCTTTACCATCCTGATGCAGTCACAGCTTCGCTGGGCAGGTCACGTAGTTCGCATGCCAGACCATCAGCTGCCAAAGAAACTATTGTTTGGCGAATTGCAACAGGGCAAACGCTCTCATGGAGGCCAGAGGAAGCGTTTCAAAGCCTCAAATCCTCCCTGAAGGCCTTCAACATCAGCCACACACCATGGGAGCAGACTGCCCAGGACAGAAATGGGTGGCGATCAGCTGTCCGCAAAGATGCAGAGACCTGTGAAAACAGAATTGCTGCAGCTGAGCAGCGCAGGATGATTTGACCAGTGTCAACAGATCTCCAGCAGCTGCCACCATCCCCTGTACGTACTGTGAGAGATTTTTCCGGGCGCAGATTGGCCTGACCAGCCA
>CM031618.1:26969757-26982257 GCA_018398815.1 Conus ventricosus
AATCTGTCAATTTCCCTCCACTTCTTACTCTAGATTTTACACAGTTATACATACTTACTATACATTTAAATAATTTACCACGAATACCATTTTTTAACAAAATAGGCCATAAAATGCTTCTGTTAATAGAATCGAAAGCTTTTTCAAAATCAATGAAAGCAACATATAGTTTACGATTGAAAGAGAATTGCTTTTGAATAAACGCCATCAGGGTAAACATATGATCAACAGTAGAATAATTACGTTTAAATCCAGCTTGGTATTCTCCCGCAAGATTATTTTCCTCTACCCATTCCTGTAACCTACGGTTAATGATAGTGCTATACAACTTACTAGAAGCATCACAAAGAGAAATGCCTCGGTAGTTATTGGGATTGTTTGCATTTCCTTTCTTGTACAGGGGTATAATAATGGATTCTGACCAATTCTCAGGATAAATTCCTTAATCAAATAGGGAGTTGAAAAATGTTACTAGAAAATGCAAAATAGGATCAGATTTACTTCAGTATTTCAAGAACTCTCCAATAATACCATCCGGTCCTGCAGCTTTATGGTGTTTAATTTTCCTCATGGCATACAAAACTTCTTCTTTGGAAATTGGGCGATTAAAATACATTTCAATTTCTTCATTATGTTTACATCGTAATATATCATCAACACTTGTATTGTTTGTCAGTAGTGTTTTGAAATGGTCGAACCAAGTATCTATACTGATGCTATTTGGAGGCTGATTTTGTTTTAAAGAAATCTTTTTCACAGTGTCCCAAAACTGTTTTTGACTATTTACAGATGATAATAATTCCGACATTAAATTTTCATTAAACTGCTTCCTCTTTCTCTGTTGTAAATGCTTATATTCACGTCTTGCCTTGCAATACTCGTGACGATCTTCAGCGTCATGCGAACGCAGAGATTTATTCAGCAATCCACGAACACGTGATTTACAGGCTCTACACTCTGCATCAAACCAGTCTTTAGGTCTATCACTTTTCATACATCTTACTTGTTTTTTTATGCATTCCCCAGCTTCTCTTATACATATGTTAAAGTAACACAGTGCTTCGTTAATGTCAAATCAATTAAGCTGATTGCAAACGCCATTTTATCCTGGAAATGTTTTGAAGTCATATTATCACAGAATACATGTATATAATCATCATTCCACACATATTTTTCTATGATGAAGCTATTCGTATCTAAACTAGTATTTGGGTTATTATCTTCACGATTAACATGAAATTCAACAGGCAAATGGTCTGATTCAATACGTTCACACACGTTCAACACACACGAATCACTTAAACACGCAAATAATTCACAAAACATCACAAAATAATCATTAACACTGCAACCATTTTCTGACACGTATGTGTAGCGACCTTCAAGGTCGCCATGACACAATCCATTAAGTATACACAAATGTACAGCAGTATACATATTCAATAACAACTTACCATAATTATTCAACGATTTATCCTGGGAACATCTACCAACATTTAATGGATGACTCGCACATTGCAACTCGAAAATATTATCATTATCTACTCTCTGACAAACATGTGAAATGTTAGAAGTTCTGCTGTTCATATCTCCACACAACAACACATACACATCATCATATGTCAATATACAATCAGTTATGTAATCCTCCAGAAGCGCTATACCATTTTCAGTCTCAAAATAAACATAATACGGCGAACCCTCAGGAGGTACATAGGAATAAATATATAGAACATCTTTGTCCAGATCAAACAAGTGCTTTTTAATACGAAATGCACCACAGTTTCGAGATTTGATATGAACTTGTTCAACATATGGTAAAAGGTCATTTCTAATCAGACATACTAAACCACCAGATCGCCTCCCCTGAGTCGTAAATTTTACTGCGGGAACACAAACTGTTGAAAATCCAGCAAATATGTTAGAATTAAATTCCTCAAGAAATGTTTCTACTAGACATATAAAATCAAAAGAATAAACATACGAAACAAAACCCTTATCATTAAGCTTAGATAATAGACCATTAACGTTCCAGTGCAGAAACGAAACGGCGCGTTTTTTCTTTATTGCCAGCAACAGAATTCAAAACATTATTATGCAATCGATCACTCGGAAACGTTTCATCTTTTCCAGTCACTGAAACAGGCTCTCCTCCACGAATCAGTTCAGCACACGGCAAAACACAGCACGCCCCCTCAACGACAGAATCACAGTTCACGTTGTCATTTACAAAATCACGTGCGGGCTTCGTGTCACTCACAAGCACACCAGGCGATGACACCGGTGTCACGTCACCTGTTGCCTCCTGGCTGAAATTCTCCGCGGAGGAGATGTTACACAGGGACCGGCCGTCTACCTATCTAAGTTCTACTAGTCTCTCCACGTTATCCACAGAGAACTTCTTGCCGTCGATTAACAGGTAGTCATAGATCATTGTCACTCTCTTTCCTTCCTGTCGTGCTTTCTTCAGGTGTGGCGTCAGTCTTCGTCGGGTGTCTCTCACACCTCTGGAGAAGTCCTCGTTGATGAAAACATTCTGTCCTCGGAGATTACGTTTGGATTTCCAGAATGTTCACTTCCTGTTTATAGAACGTACATCGTGCGATGATTGGCGAGTCCTGCTTCCCATTCAGTCGATGTACCCTGTCAAACTCAATGGTGTCTGTCAGGCCAAGCTTGTCGGTAATCAGGTCATGGAGCATTCCTTCACAAATGGCGTTGGTTTCATTTTCTCTTCGAGGAAGTCAATAGAACAGAAGATTGTTACGTTTAGAACGCCCCTCCAAATCGTCGATCTTCTTGTCGCATTCAGTCACTCTCTTCATCAGATCGATGTTGGACGTTTTCAGTTCCTGGCTTTCTTTCTTCAGCTTATTCATCTCTTCTTTCAGTGCCCTTAATTCGTTCTGCATAGCCAAATTGTTGTCACGCAAGTCACGGATTTCCTTCTTCACATCATCCATCTTTGCGTTCATTTGGTCGCCTATCGTTCTCATGGTCGCCACAACATCAGTCAGGGTCAGACTCAGGGGCTGGGAAGTCACAGACGAGAGAGAGAGAGAGAAGAGAGAGAGAGAGAGAGAGAGAGAGAGAGAAAAGAGAGAGAGAGAGAGAGAGAGAAGACAATACAAGACAAGACAATGCAATATTCTGTATTTTTGAGGACAGTAGATAAGCATACATGTATTTTAGTTTTAATCCGATCCTAGCCTTGTACGGAGACTACACTATGGAAAAGAATCTTAAAAGTCATTCGAATAAATTGAAAGAAAAGTGCAGCACCAACACCAAAACAAAGACCATCAAAAGTCAAATAACATGAAAGATATAGAAGAAAAAGAAACACCGAAGGTGCTGGGGAGGACCCAGAGAAGCACTGTCTTCACCTGCCTTTAGAGCAGTCCTGTACCACCCTTGGAGGCCTGCGCTGTGTTGACGATGGGTACAGGCACGCGCAGGACACTCCATTAAGATATCAAGGGACATAACTGCTCCTGAACAGAGGTAAATTAGACTACAGGATGCAGCTCATAACAGCCTTAAAGTAGCATCCCCATGGGTGTACCAGCCCGTATTTCATGACTGCAGAGCCCACCGGCGAAAAACACCACCCTCCAGCTGCCGAGCACACCCCACAGACCCAACCACCCCTGCCCACGGAAGATGAAGACAGTGCCACTCCAGACACAGCCAAGCTTCCGCCATACGGTCTTATGTGCCCTCATGAGAGAATCCAAAGTTGTAGTCTTTCCCACTGTCAACAGGACTTTCCCTGTGGTCAGTGGGTCTTTCCTCACCGTCACTGGACCTTTCTCCAGGGTCAGCCTAGTTAAGGCAAAGAAGAAAAAGAAACACCCGAAGGTGCTGGGGAGGACCCAGAGAAGCACTGTCTTCACCTGCCTTTAGAGCAGTCCTGTACCACCCTTGGAGGCCTGCGCTGTGTTGACGATGGGTACAGGCACGCGCAGGACACTCCATTAAGATATCAAGGGACATAACTGCTCCTGAACAGAGGTAAATTAGACTACAGGATGCAGCTTATAACAGCCTTAAAGTAGCATCCCCATGGGTGTACCAGCCCGTATTTCATGACTGCAGAGCCCACCGGCGAAAAACACCACCCTCCAGCTGCCGAGCACACCCCACAGACCCAACCACCCCTGCCCACGGACAGATGAAGACAGTGCCACTCCAGACACAGCCAAGCTTCCGCCATACGGTCTTATGTGCCCTCATGAGAGAATCCAAAGTTGTAGTCTTTCCCACTGTCAACAGGACTTTCCTGTGGTCAGTGGGTCTTTCCTCACCGTCACTGGACCTTTCTCCAGGGTCAGTCAACACCAAAACAAAGACCATCAAAGTCAAATAACATGAAAGATATAAATGTAAGAGAGAAAACGGTCATGCAGTCAGCGAAGCGCCGAACATGGACAAAATGTGTTGTATACAATACCAAATGAAAGTCAGTGTGATCGATAAACAATGCTCAGGTATATGGCATGGTGTATATATTCTCCCCATTCTTCATCTTCAATTTTTTTTTCTTCTTCTTCTTCTGAAAGTTCAAATCTTTGCCAAGTCAGAATTGTTAGCCTGCACTTGTTTTCCCCCACTACTTAATTGTTCAGCATTATACTGTTTGGTCAATCAGTGGGAGATTGCATCTCTTAGGAGATCCAAGTAAAGGTTGTTTCAAAACAATTCTTAGCCACTTACAATCCTTGGGTTATTGAACAGCAGAGCTGACCACTCAGACTGTTCCACGACTTTTGATCTCCCTTGCATCCTTGAATGGATCCTCAAGCATGGGCTCAAAGATTGTCCCCTGCATCTTATACTGTTTGAATAATGCTTTTAGTTTTTCAGCAACTTTTTTCCTCTCCACACTTTCGTTTTGTTCCATTTACTACCCTTCGCTGGATGCTGTTGGATTCTTTTTTGAACCCTTGGTGGTGAGAACACCACAGAATTATGGACTGTGGTGTGTCTCTATTTGACACCAAGAGCACAGACACAATCAGCCGTGTCTCCCTGATGAGTCCGATCCAGGAGACGAAAGGCCTATGAGCAGGCAATACAAATAGATGTGCCTTCGAGAGAGATTATGCTGGTTCCCTCAGGAAGCTAGTGAAGGGTTTCTCTCATTTATAATATATTCTCCCCATTCTCTTCATCTTCAATTTATTTTCTTCTTCTGAAAGTTCAGATCTTTGCCAAGTCATTACAATAATGACTGAAGAATTGTTAGCCTGCAATTGTTTTTCCCCCACTACCTAATTGTTCAGCATTATATATATATATCTATATATATATCTCTAAAAGTTCAAATCTTTGCAAGGTCATTATTGTAATGACGGAAGAATTGTTAGCCTGCACTTGTTTTCCCCCACTACTTAATTGTTCAGCATCATATATATATATATATATATATATATATATATATATATATATATATATATATATATATATATATATATATACAACAAACTAATAAATTCCAAGGATAAGTACCGAGCACCGTTCCAGCAACTTACAGAGCAGCTTGGTGTTGCAATGACTGCAAGAAATATTGAATTATAAACAAAGCTTGCTCTTGTGTCTTAGATTGAAGAAATAGCGGGAGATAAGCATTCATATCTGCAGTGGTAGATGATTCTGCCTAACTAACAGTATGTGCTTGAGCGGGTGAATGGAGACTATAAGCTTGCTGAAGGTTCATTGTGAGAAGCATTTTTTTCCCCCATTCACCCGCTCAAGCACATACTGTTAGTTAGGCAGAATCATCTACCACTGCAGATATGAATGCTTATCTCCCGCTATTTCTTCAATCTAAGACACAAGAGCAAGCTTTGTTTATAATTCAATATTTCTTGCAGTCATTGCAACACCAAGCTGCTCTGTAAGTTGCTGGAACGGTGCTCGGTACTTATCCTTGGAATTTATTCGTTTGTTGTATTTTAGTCCCTTGCGGATTCATTCCAAGAACTGGCCCTCAGCACTTGTGTCTTAAGAGGATATCTTTTTATATTTTCTACTTTTCACAAGAAAATGTAGCTTGTTTAGCTCTTTCATGATTTTCTTTTGCTTCTTAGGTGGCACCTTTGGTTGGTTTTTGAAAACTCAACAAACATACTACGGTATTGCACACCAGCCTTTTCTGGGATTGCATTCTTCTTAAAACTGAAAAGGCAGAGGAGTCAAATTACCACTTCCCGCGGTCACTGAGGAGAAACCACCAAGTTTCGAAATATCGGTATATGACCAGGAGTTATATGTTAGTGAGTTTACCTCCCTATTGGAGGGTGTCCCCCCCTTGGAGACTATAAGCTTGCTGAAGGTTCATTGTGAGAAGCATTTTTTTTCCCCCATTCACCCGCTCAAGCACATACTGTTAGTTAGGCAGAATCATCTACCACTGCAGATATGAATGCTTATCTCCCGCTATTTCTTCAATCTAAGACACAAGAGCAAGCTTTGTTTATAATTCAATATTTCTTGCAGTCATTGCAACACCAAGCTGCTCTGTAAGTTGCTGGAACGGTGCTCGGTACTTATCCTTGGAATTTATTAGTTTGTTGTATTTTAGTCCCTTGCGGATTCATTCCAAGAACTGGCCCTCAGCACTTGTGTCTTAAGAGGATATCTTTTTATATTTTCTACTTTTCACAAGAAAATGTAGCTTGTTTAGCTCTTTCATGATTTTCTTTTGCTTCTTAGGTGGCACCTTTGGTTGGTTTTTTGAAAACTCAACAAACATACTACGGTATTGCACACCAGCCTTTTCTGGGATTGCATTCTTCTTAAAACTGAAAAGGCAGAGGAGTCAAATTACCACTTCCCGCGGTCACTGAGGAGAAACCACCAAGTTTCGAAATATCGGTATATGACCAGGAGTTATATGTTAGTGAGTTTACCTCCCTATTGGAGGGTGTCTCCCCCTTGGAGACTATAAGCTTGCTGAAGGTTCATTGTGAGAAGCATTTTTTTCCCCCATTCACCCGCTCAAGCACATACTGTTAGTTAGGCAGAATCATCTACCACTGCAGATATGAATGCTTATCTCCCGCTATTTCTTCAATCTAAGACACAAGAGCAAGCTTTGTTTATAATTCAATATATATATATATATATATATATATATATATATATATATATATTTCGTTTGATTCAAGACTGTTCCATATCTTTTGATCTCCCTTGCATCCTTGAATGGATCCTCAAGCATAGGTTCAAAGATTGTTCCCTATATTTTATACTGTTTGAATAATGCTTTTAGTTTTTCAGCAACTTTTTTCTTCTCTGCGCTTTCGTTTGGTTCCATTTTACTACCCTTCGCTGGCTGCTTTGAAGGTGCTG
This sequence comes from Conus ventricosus, assembly GCA_018398815.1. Classification (NCBI taxonomy): domain Eukaryota; kingdom Metazoa; phylum Mollusca; class Gastropoda; order Neogastropoda; family Conidae; genus Conus; species Conus ventricosus. The sequence goes on from CM031618.1 coordinate 26,977,114, forward strand.
TTGGATTCGTTTTTGAACCCTTGGTGGTGAGTACACCACAGAATTATGGACTGTGGTGTGTCTCTATTTGACACCAAGAGCACAGGCACAACCATCCGTGTCTCCCAGATGAGTCCGATCCAGGAGATGAAAGGCCAAGGAGCAGGCAATACAAATAGATGTGCCTTCGAGAGGGGTTACGATGGTTCCCTCAGGCAGCTAGTCAAGGGTTTCTCATATATATAATATACTCAGAGGCATAAAAAACGCGAAAACAAACTGTATAGAAATTTTGATGTAATTTGGCTACCGATTCCTTTGAACTGGTAATAGAAAGTGAGAAAAAGCAATCGAACACCGCAAAAGTGTCCTTTCAAAGTTCATTCTGGTAGAAAATAAGGTCACATGAACTTGACCTTGACCCTGTGTTAACAGCAGAATGTCAGTATCTGGTGTGACCACCTCGAGCATTGATCACAGCTGTGCACCTGCGGTACATCGAGCGCACCAGAGTGTTGGTCTGCCTCTGGGGGACTTGCCACCACACCTGGCCCACAGCAACAGCAAGCTGAGCTGCTGTCTGGGGTCTGGGGTTGAGCTGGTTCAACTGCCTCTGAAGGGCATCCCAGAAATGCTCTATTGGGTTAAGGTCGGGAGAACGGGCTGGGTGAGGCAGCAGATTGATGTTGTTCTGCCTCAGGAAGTTCTGCGTAGCACGGGCAGTGTGCGGCCTTGCGTTGTCCTGCTGAAACAGGTTCTGTGGATGCCGCTGGAAATGCGGCAGGATGTGGGGCCTCAGGACTTGGTCGATGTAATGAACAGCAGTGACCCCGTTACCACGTCCTGGACCCACATTCTGGAAGATGACTGGCCCAATACGGCGATTTATGCCGATAGCCCCCCAGATCATGATGCTTTCACCACCCCATGGGTCCCTTTCGGTGATGTTGGCATCCGTGAAGCATTCCCCCGCTCTTCTCCAGATCCGGATGCGGCCATCGCCTGGGTCGACGCAGAACCGGCTTTCATCACTGAAGAGGACTCGGCCCCAGTCCCGATGGCGCCAATGCACGTGGATCTGTGCCCACTGCAGACGGTTCTGGCGATGCTGGAGTGTCAGGATAGGTCGCCGGGCTTAGACGCCTGCATTGGAGACCAACTGTGTTCAGTCGGCGACGCACGGTCCTGTTGCTGATTGGCCTGCCATGGTTGCCGACGGTGTTCCTGGCTGTGTTGGCAGCGGTTTGGTAAGGCTCCCGTCGATGCTGACGAAGAAGATGGCGGTCTTGGGCTGCTGTGGTGACCCTCGGTCTGCCGCTCCTCGGTCTGTCATCAGTGGTGTTTCTTGCTTGAAAGCGGTCCAGAAGGCGATAGACGGTGGAAATGTAGACTCCGAATGCGATAGCGACCTGCCTCATTGGAACCCCGGCCTGCAGTTGCCCCATTGCTATGCAACGATCTTGACGAGAAAGTCTCGGCATTATGTTGGCGCCTCTGGAAGGGATGATTTGAACTTTTTGGGGTTTGGAAATTTATAGCCCCACAATGGGGGCCACATTGAGTTGCAATTCACATTGATGCACGTGGCGTAGGTAGTCCACATGGCAAATGCACTCCTCGTGCCAAAAACGCTGACCCGGCAACATTCACCCACTGTTACGAGGTTACAACCGGCCAAGACACCACGTACTGCTAATGTTGCACGTGCCAACGACATTGCATCGTCCTGTTCACAATGTGAACAATCGTGCACTGTCTCTATTTTTTCGCGTTTTTTATGCCTCTGAGTATATATTCCCCATTTTCTTCATCTTCAACTTTTCTTTTTTTTCTAAAAGTTTAAATCTTTGCTAAGTCATTACTGTAACGACTGAAGAATTGTTAGCCTGCGCTTGTTTTCCCCCACTACTTAATTGTTCAGCATTATATTGTTTGATCAATCAGTGGGAGATTGCATCTCTTTGGAGATCCAAGTAAAGTTTGTTCAAAACAATTCTTAACCACTCACAATGCTTGGGTTATTGAACAGCAGAGCTGACCACTCAGACTGTTCCACGACTTTTGATCTCCCTTGCATCCTTGATTGGATCCTCAAGCATAGGCTCAAAGATTGTCCCCTATATTTTATACTGTTTGAATAATGCTTTTAGTTTTTCAGCACCTTTTTTCTTCTCTGCGCTTTCGTTTTGTTCCATTTTACTACCCTTTGCTGGCTGCTTTGATGGTGCTAATGGATTCTTTTTTGAACCCTTGGTGGTGAGAACACCACAGAATTATGGACTATGGTGTGTCTCTATTTGACACCAAGAGCACAGACACAACCATCCGTGTCTCCCAGATGAGTCCGATCCAGGAAACGAAAGGCCTAGGAGCAGGCAATGCAAGTAGATGTGCCTTCGAGAGGGGTTACGATGGTTCCCTCAGGCAGCTAGTCAAGGGTTTCTCATATATATAATATATTCCCCATTTTCTTCATCTTCAACTTTTCTTTTTTTTCTAAACGTTTAAATCTTTGCCAAGTCATTACTATAACGACTGAAGAATTGTTAGCCTGTGCTTGTTTTCCCCCACTACTTAATTGTTCAGCATTATATTGTTTGATCAATCAGTGGGAGATTGCATCTCTTTGGAGATCCAAGTAAAGGTTGTTCAAAACAATTCTTAACCACTCACAATGCTTGGGTTATTGAACAGCAGAGCTGACCACTCAGACTGTTCCACGACTTTTGATCTCCCTTGCATCCTTGAATGGATCCTCAAGCATAGGCTCAAAAATTGTCCCCTATATTTTATACTGTTTGAATAATGCTTTGGAGAAATAAAAACATCTCCATCAGCTCAAAGATTAGACTGATGCGATCCTTAGTCATGGCGATATTCTTATATGCTTGTGAGTCATGGACGTTGAAATCAGACCTTGAGAAAAAGATCCAAACAATGGAAATGAGGTGCTTCAGACGACTCCTTGGCATCTCATACAGAGATCACATCAGCAATGTGGAAGTTAAAAAGCGCATCGTGAATGAAATTGGTCCATATGTCGATCTCCTAACCTCAGTAAAAAGACGCAAACTGAAATGGTATGGACACATCACACGATCAACAGGCCTTGCCAAGACAATCATGCAGGGCACAGTACCAGGACAAAGGCGAAGAGGTCGACAAAGGAAAAGATGGGAGGATAACATCACGGAATGGACAGGCCTGCGGCTGAGAGACACATTGCGGAGGGCGGAGAACAGAGAGGAATGGAGAAGGATGGTTGTCACTGCTTCTGGGGTGCCCCTACGGACCGACGTCTAAGGGACCAAGTCAAGTCAAGTCAAGTCAAGAATAATGCTTTTAGTTTTTCAGCACCTTTTTTCTTCTCTGCGCTTTCGTTTTGTTCCATTTTACTACCCTTTGCTGGCTGCTTTGATGGTGCTAATGGATTCTTTTTTGAACCCTTGGTGGTGAGAACACCACAGAATTACTGTGGTGTGTCTCTATTTGACACCAAGAGCACAGACACAACCATCCGTGTCTCCCAGATGAGTCTGATCCAGGAGACGAAAGGTCTAGGAGCAGGCAATGCAAGTAGATGTGCCTTCGAGAGGGGTTACGATGGTTCCCTCAGGCAGCTAGTCAAGGGTTTCTCATATTTATAATATATTCCCCATTTTCTTCATCTTCAACTTTTTTTTTCTTTGTAAAAGGTTAAATCTTTGCCAAGTCATTACTGTAATGACTGAAGAATTGTTAGCCTGCACTTGTTTTCCCCCACTACTTAATTGTTCAGCATATATATATATATATATATATATACATATATTCACAGGTATTCATTATATATATATATATATATATATATATATATATATATATATATATATATATATATATATATATATATATATATATAAGCTGGCAGGGAGAGTGTGAAATGGGGGTAGGGGAACAGAGTGATTCGGAATGGGGTGGGGTGGGGGGATAAATGAACAAACACCAGATCAACTGTCATTGCATCTAGTTAATACTTAGCAAAGGGGGGGGGGGGGGGAGTTATTCACAGTTATTTTTGTGAAATACGTATTTACGATATGATGCTTTGGAAGAGATCAAACTACTTCACTTTTCAAATTGTCAGAAATTACTTCCCAGGGTTTTCCATTCGAAAACGTGAGGAAAGACAATAAAAGAAGTTATGGGGCGGGGAATGTACGTCAAATGTTCAATACGAAAAGTGTTCACAGGAAATGTGGCACATTGGTAAGAAAGTGCGATATTCTTCCTAAATTTTTTGCAAGCGCACCTTTATGTAAACGATATGGACAGACTGTGTAACGACTGCGGAGGTTTCTTTAGAGTTCCAGAATAGTGTTAAAAGCTTTCAGAAATTGTTTCTTGAATGTTCTGAGTATTTCTATGGGCTATTCTGGTCCTTCTATAAAGAATCACATGCCTTCTGACTGGCTATACTACGTCATAATTCTGGAACATTCGAGAAACGTCTATACTCGTTGACTGGTTGTGCTGCGCCATGTTTCTGAGACTTTTCATTTCATGAACTACATAAAATCGGAATTGGGGGATTGATAAGAGAGGGGAAATGTAGAAAGAATATGACTGGAACAGGTGCTAGAGATTCAGTAAAGGACAGGACTTTGATTTGGGATTCTTGTGATGGTCAAATGTATATTGATTTGTTGTAACTCTGCTGCTGACGGTGAAGACTTAGCCCTTTGTTACCAGGGTCGATCTTTTCTCTGTCTAAATCGATTCAGTTAGATATAAGAACTGTGACTAACCATTCAGTTCAGTTAGTGTAATATTCCCACTGACGTATCAAGGAACAAAAGTTTGATTCTTCAAATAATCTGAACAGAGCCTTCCTATTTTGGATCTCAACCTCAAGCCATCACTGTGTTTGCGACTGCGGTTGTGACAGTGGTAAAGAATTTCTACATGAACTTCTGTATAGAGCCAATGTTCATGTCTGAAGTTCTGCGGTAATTCAGACTGGTATCAGAGTGTTTCCGTGAGAACAAGTGAACATTGTGACCCTGAAATGACAACTCAGAGGCCGTGACCGTGGCGTACAATACGACAACTGCAAGACATATGCCCAGACATGCCATGAAGGAGTAAAGTGTCAGGGCACCGGCCTATGGACGACCAAAAGGTAT
>CM031618.1:26987257-27004757 GCA_018398815.1 Conus ventricosus
CACTCCTGTCAAGAGTGTGCTGTGTGAAAAGTGCACCGAACGAAAGGCGCCATCTGGTCATTCTGACACGACGCCAATACAGAAAGTAAACCTGTCATTGAAACGAGCTGTGGTCACCATAAACTGATGTTCATGCAAGATACCGTACGATGTGTTTATTACAGCGATTTTGATCGACTTTTGGTTTTGTTTTCAAAGCGTTTGTTAAGCTGGTCAGTCGTAATGTACTGTGCAATTTATATGAAATCAAACAGTCTTAGAATACACAAAGTAACGACTACCGGATTTACACAGGTCACTCAGCTAGGAATAGCACTTACTTGGAGCTTTCGACAGACCTCCGTCTGTCTTCTTCAGCGGTGGGTGAACTGGCGTTCAGTGCACACGACCACGAGTCGAACCCTGGTCATGTGACTGAACGATGAGGGTGTTGTACACCGATGGCAAGGTGTGTCTGCCTCGGTCCCGGTTGAGTGTGGGGTTGTTGGCGGCAATATGTATAGCCTCCTTCACCCCACGCTGAAACCATCTATTGTCACGGTCGAGAACGCTAATGTTTTCATAATCGAACTGATGTTGCTGGGCGTGTAGGTGGGCGCCTACTGGTGATGATTCCCTTTTGTGCTCTGTCAATCGTTTTCGAAGGTTTCTCTCAGTTTCCCCGACATAGTTTTCTTCACAGTCACGACAGTCTATTTGGTAGATCACTCCAGACTTGTCCAGTTTGTCGGTTTTGTCCTTGGGGGCGACCAGCTGGCTGCGGATGGTGTTGATAGGTTTGGGGTGTATGGAGTGTCACGGACAGAAAAAGAAAAACCGAAGTCGTGGTCAGTCACCAGCCAGTTTGTTTGGACATAAGCTCCAACTCAAATATCCTGGTGTCCAGGCAGACGACTTAAGGTGTCGCGTCAGCCAATTAGGCACAGTGGAGAGGCTCACGGAGACAGCACTGTCCGGCAGATGGACTGAGTAGCTTAGCCGACGTCTCGATAGGTCTGGCCAGACGGGTCTTGGCGCCTGGGTCAGACTGATCCGGTTAATTTGCAGGACCAGCGCCCACAAGTTAAGCCAGACGTCGCTGGTTGAAGTAGGAGGGGGGAAGGTATTGTGTGGTGGGGGTAAAATCAAGCTAATTAATTAAATGACCCATTGACCACCACAGAGAGCAAGGCTAGTAGATGTGACTTGACGATTTGAATGTCCAATGGAATTAGAGGGAGGTAACCTCAGTAGAAGGCGGAGAAATACTGACCAATGGTACTCACCCTTTGACACATGGGATGATAATAAGAAAGCGATGCGTGAGGAGAACGGGAGAAGGGAAGAACGAAAAAAGACACAGAGAGAGGAAGAGGTTCTGAGTGCAGGCTCTGCACGAGAGAAAGCAGAGAGATGAAGAGAACCGAGTTGAAGCATTAGCACCAGATAGAGTCTCCAGAGGAAGGACTAAGGAGAGATGTGGAGAGAGAGAGTTGCTAACTGACGAAGAAAAAAAAAGAAAAAGAAAAAGAAAAGCAACCATGTCCATTTGATAGAGCAGACTAGAAGAGAGAGAGAGAGTGCAATGCGTTAATGCAGGAAGAAAGAAAGGAGAACAGATCGATGTCTGGTAGTCACTGTTCAGTCTGAACCGGGGTTCGACCTCTTACCTGGCAGCGCCACTTTCGAGCAGTCCAACCTGACCAGTGCCGGCGGTCTAACCTGACCAGTGCCAGCAGCCCAACCTGACCAGTGCCAGCAGTCCAACCTGACCAGTGCCAGCAGTTGTGTTGTGCTTGTGAAAGTGACAGTGAAAAGAAACAAAGAAAAAAAAAAGAAAAGACAGTGATTCGTGAATAGTTTAAGATCACCTGGCCAGGTAAAGTGAAAGATCTATTTATACCCGGGTTAGTTATGATGATTTAGATAAATGGTTTTGTGAAGTTCAAGGAAAGAGAGAATGTTTTATTTTGTTTGACTCCATGAGCATTGATGTTTTCTTCCATGATTATGTGTAGTAAAGTTATAGACTTTACTAGTGGTTTGATGTGATGAATGCATGATATATGAATGAGATTGTAAGCAAGCTGTGAGTGTGTTTGGGCTGTGCGCTAGTCCTTCCTCCACTGACATACCCGAGGTTGACATGGAGATGCCGGTTTTCCTGATCTTCCTGCTCAAGGCTTCAGTCACACCACGGACATAGGGGATGGTGACATGTCCTTTACGCCTGGTTGGGTCTTGTTTGGTGGTAGGGTGCGGTGTGATCTTCTTAAAACTTCCACAATACACAAAGTAGTTTGTGGATTTTTCTTTTCTCATTATGAGGGAAATATACCGCAGTAGAAAGCTTTAGATCGACTAAATTAGTGTTATCACTGTTCATGAATAGACAGTCTGCGTCAATTTACTGATGGAGGCAGCTCTCGCATTCGTTTTAATACTGCCTCCACTGCACTACTACAACTAGATGACATCGTCATCATTTAGAGTTGAATCTGTCTTCACAACTGGCTTTGTCCTGGTCCTACAGACAAAGCCCCCAAACTGGACAATTATATTGTGAAACTCTGCTCTGAACTTGGCCCCTGTAAGACAATACAGGTAGAAGTTGATGGCAGAGTTGGAGTACCACATGATGTGGCCCGCTGCACGGAGGACGTCGTGTTGACCTTTCTGAACGGGGTCATCCCAGTCAACATAGGGAATTGTGACCATATAGACTGAAACCGGGGTGTTCAGGAGAATAAACGAAACACCTGCAGCAATCAAGGTCACAGTCAAAGAACTCACTTTCCGTTGTCTAGAATCCTGGGTGGCTTGTTGTACCGGAAGATGTGTGCGTGCTCTGACCGACCTGACCAGTGTCCAGAGAAGAATAGCATTGCTGAACGTCAACAAGATAAAAGGCACAAGGCAAGCTGAAAAGATGATCATCCACCGCCAAATGACGTTAAAAAACCACGAGTATACTTCTGACACAGCATCATAACAGCAGATGAACGGGCAAGACCCTATGTCAAAGCCATACAGATAATGACAATTGCCCAAAATGATGACAATTGTCAATACAGCAGCCGCAGCTCGCGACATCCCTTCGTCCAGACAGCATTGACACGAAGTGGCCACAGCACAGAAGCTGCTCTGAGCATGGTGAGTGCCACCAGCATCCATGGAGATAAAGCTCCTGTCGTGTACACCGTCATCTTGTGCACTTTACACTGCCAGGACCCGAGGCTGTTGATGAAGGGACTGTCGAAGCTTCCACTGATCCAGTCACACAGGGGATTGGTGATCAGCACCAGCTGGTCAGACCAGGCCAGAAGCTGGAAGAACACACTGGAAGGGGATGCAGGGAGACGAAGCATGATCAGAGTGATCATGAAATTTCCAAAAAATCCAAACACACACACAGTCGGATTGCCGATTTGCCAGATCAGGGTGGAGGCCTTTTTAAACGGTTCATATTGTTCACTCCAAACGTCCTCTGTGAGACGGTCTGTTGTCTCCATTATCACACTGGCCATTAGGAATGCTGAAACCTGAAGGTATATCGGGGTTCAGTTTAGGTTTTTGGTGTTAGCGTTTGTTATGGTAACTTGTCCTCTTAGTGAGGGATGCTACATGTTGACGGTTCTCATCGAAGCTGATGAAATGTTCGTTGCTGTGTTCCTGTGTTGTCAAATTTTCGCAAACTGTAAACAAACATTCATTCAAACAAACTTCTTCTCAAATCTTTAAGACGTACAATGACGGGAAGCACAAATCCAACATGGCAGAGAGAGAGAGAGAGAGAGAGAGGAGAGAGAGAGAGAGAGAGAGAGAGAGAGAGAGAGAGGAGAGGAGAGAGAGAGAGAAAGAGAGAGAGAGAGAGAGAGAGAGAGAGAGAGAGAGAGAGAGAGAGAGAGAGAGAGAGAGAGAGAGAGAGAGAAGTATGGAGACTTGCTTTCATGTCTTGAATGTAGACAACGTGAATCAGTTCAGTTCCTCTAGTACCAGAAAACAGATAAAGCAAGAAACGCATAAAAAACTGAAAAAACAAACAAACAAGAACGCAGCGGCCAGTTGATGAAGATACGTAGATAAACAGTCTACCAGGAAATTCTCTCTCTCTCTCTCTCTTCTCTCTCTCTCTCTCTCTCTCTCTCTCTCTCTCTCTCTCTCTCTCTCTCTCTCTCCCCATGTAGATAGATGGATAGATAGATAGACAGATAGATAGATACACACATATATAGAAAGATACACAGACATACATATATACATACATACATGCATACATACATACATACATACATACATACATACATACATACATACATACATACTATAGTCGTTCCCCCCATCCCCTTATCGTTCCGCCACGTTCCCCTCACATCCTGTCCCTCCTCCTCCAGCTTCTCCCCTTTCCGGCCCCCTCCTCTCTTCCCCTACCCCCCTCTCTCTCTCTCGTTCTTTGTGTGATTTTTTGCTCATGACGCATCCCTCCATTCAAGTGCAACGAACTTAACCGACATTCCAAACATCATGCCAAACTTAAAACGATGTCTCAGTATGGAGTCATTATCATCATACAATACTTCATCCTAAGAAGACAGAAAGCATGGTAGTTATTTCAAGATAAAAACACCAACCAGAGACTCTAACTCCCAGTCTCATGCCAGAAGGCAAACACCATGAAACAAGAGCACGAGCATAGAGTCCTGAAAGTGACATTAGGAACTGAAGTGGCAGTCTCATATTGAACCCCTCCTTTACAAAAAAAAGGCTCGGAGACTTCCTGCTTAAATAACTGACGACTTATTCTTGACAGATTTGTAGCAAGACATCACTTCACGATTCCCAGAATGAGTTAAGAATACATAGGAATGACTACGAATCGATTAGGACTCAGTTACGATACATAAGAAATCACAACGATTTTGTTGAGAATTGACTAAGATTTTTTTCATTCGGGAGTTCGTGGCCAAAAGTTTGAACAGCAAAAATTTTTTGCCCCGAATTCCAGAATGCTCAAGAATTGCAAGAACTGACTAAGAACAAATGTGAATCAGTTACGAACTTCAGAAACTTATTACGATTTAACTAAGAATCCCGTAGTTTATCAATTCCTGGCCATTCGTAGGATTCGTAGCCTCTGTGGAATAGTAGCAAAATGCCTCGAATGCACGCCGAAGCATAAAAAAAACAATTAAGAACTGTCTACGAATTTACGATAGGGTAAGAATTAGGTACGAATTTGCAGCAATGTCCATGAACCATGAACCAATCAGAAATTAGATCTAAATCAAGTCGACATGGGTATATAATGTGTTTGCTGTTAGATTCAGGTCATTTGCTCCTGACAATCCAAATAAGACAGACAACGACGAGTCAATCAATATGCCCAGACCAGCAGCCAGAGGGCAGAGCAAGGGGAGAGGAAAGGTTAAGAGAACAATAGAAGAGCAAGAAGAAGGCAGAAAAGAAGGCAGCAGCCCAAACCCCACTACCTGCAGAAGCCCCTGTTCATGAAGTGTATGAGGAGGATGTTGCAGATTCAGCAGCAGAGTCAGTGGCTGCCGAGTCTGTGGGTGATGCAGATGAAGTAGCAGGTTCACAGGCAAAGCCGATGAAGGCCATGGTATTGTCCAACCTGACTGAGACCGAACAAGAAGAGGTGGCCCTCTTCCTCGAGAGGAACGATTTTATCTATAATAAGAGGAGAACGGACCACACGTTTGCTGCCAAAAAACGAAGGCGTGGGAAACACTGGCCCGGGAGCTACGCAAGGATGTGAAGGCACTAACAACCTTCTTTGAGAGCATCAGAACCCAAATAGGGAAGCTTAGGAAGAAGTCAAGTGGCCAGGCAGCTGTTGAAATGTCTGACCGCAGCAATGGATCTGGGAAAGGTTTCAATTTCTGCTGCCCCACATCGGACACGTCACCTGCCGTACAGTGCAGAGCTTCCGGGGTGGCACCACCACCAGCCAGGTTGAGGAGCTGTCCCAGGAAGAGGAGCCGCAGATTCCAGAAACTATCACATCCTCCACTACAGGCGCTACTGTGAGCTCCGATGTGACGGCGTCCAGCAGTAAGAGAAGCCGAGCCATGGAGTCCAAAACCTAGGATGAGGAGCTACACAGCTGCAGGGACCGCCAAGAAAAGTGGCTGCAGATATTGCAAGCCCCTGCTGTGCCCGAGGTCCCCCACCCAGAGAGGTTAAAGTTTGCCAAGTACCTTGGACATGCTTTCCATAACCTGCCCCAGGCCATATATCGTAACGTACAGAAAGCCATGTTAGACCTCCTGTACAACGCTGAGAAGCAGGCAGATCTGCAAGCTGCAGGAAGACCAGAAACGGCAGCAGCAAGCTTCTACTCGCAGACAGCCCCTGGTCCAAGTGTGATGCCAACTCCATCACCAGCAACCCCACAACAGTACCAACAGTGGCAGCCAGACTCCTTCCAGTGGCAGATCAGACCCATCAACCCAGCGTCTTCGGTGTGGCATTCGCAGGATGCAGCCTGGGTCAACAGCCAGTTTCCAGGGTACAGCCAGTCCCCCAGCCAACAGGAACTAGCCCGTTAGAGGACCTCTCATCTGGCAACCTCCACGTCCCAAGCGCCATCTTCAGAGAGTCAGCAGCCCGGAGGTCCTCCAGTGGCCCTCTGTCCCAGGAAGATGGGTCCTTCAACCTGTCATGCATACTTAGGGACATGGGGCCTATGGAATTCACACCAGTAGTCACTCTGGTCCCAGTCACCTCAACCTCGGTGGAAACCATTCAGAGTGACACACTGTCCACCCCTTAAACTGTGTGCTACTGAATGACTATTAGTATTAGTGACATGTTTGTTTTTATTTTTAGTATATGATGCGATGATGCATATGTATGATTTGTTATGATAATAAAATGTAAGAAAATAGAAAACAAAGAAAAATAAAAGTTTTCTAGTTAGTCTCTTATTAGTATTAGTGACATATTTGTTTGTATTTTTGGTATATGATCTGATGATGCATATACATGATTTGTTATGGTAATAAAATGTAAGAAAATAGAAAACAAAAAAAATTAAATTTTCAGTTAGTCTCTTATTAGTATTAGTGACACGTTTGTTTTTATTATTGGTATATGATGTGATGATGCATATACATGATTTGCTATGATAATAAAATGTAAGAAAATAGGCAATCACTTAACATCAAAGTGTTAACAGTCGTTTTTCAATCAACATTACTCCTGCTAGTCTTTCTTGTCGTGGAATTGAACCTGCTTCACTGTTAAAATAGGCCTTAAGGTAGTGCCTCATCACTTTTCCCATACGATCATCTCTGTTTGGTGCCTGGTGTTGGGGTATCTCCTCCAACTGTTGATCTGCCCCCCAGGCACCAGGGATGATGTTGTGGTCCTCATCCTCCCGGTCCACCTCGGCGTTTCCAATGGCAGGGAACCTGATCCTCAGCAAGTTGTGGAGCAGGACTCCTGTTTCCACTAGTAACCGCCACTATTTCAGGTCGTTGTTCCAGAGTGCCCAGGAAGCATCTGAATCTGTTGGCCAATATTCCAAAAGCATTCTCCACCACAAGTCTGCCCCTGGAAATTCTGTAGTTGGCCACGATCATCTCATTGCCCAGACCCCTCCTGCCATAGGGTTTCATGAGAAAAGTTCTGAGGGGGAAAACATCATCCCCAGAATGAAGTAGGGTGTGTCTCTGTCATCGTGGGGCATAGTATCACTGTCAGGAAAGTTTATGGTGTTGTCGTCGATGCACACCATCAGTTCTGAAGCACCAAACAGTTGTCCGTCGGATTGATGACCTTCTCCTCCAGTGTCTATCCAGATGACTTGTAGTCTGCATTTACTAAGGCAAGAAGGACCACAGAGAAGCCTTTGTAATTGTAGAAGACACTGCCTGTGTTATGTGGCTTCCTGAGAGCAACATGCTTGCCATCCAAGGCCCCCAGGGCATGAGGAACATTCCACCAGTCTTGGAACTGCTGGGCAATGGCCTTCCAGTCCTCCTGGGTCCGTGGCAGTGGCATGACTTCATCCTTCAGTTCCTGTATGATGGCCTGACAGACTTGCACACTGCATACCACAGTGCTGTAGCCACATCTGAAGTCATACTGAAGGGTATGGTACCGGTCTCCTGTAGCCAGATGCCTCAGGGTCATGGCCAGCTTCATTCCGGCATCAAGGGCTGGTCTCATGTGAGCATCTTTCCTCTGGATGAATGGGCCGATCCTGTTGAGTAACTCATCACACAGGTGGGGTGGCATTCTCACATAGTTGGCAAAGGCATCTTCCACCCTCAGCTCCTGCATCAGTCTGCTATAGTGCCCATGCTCTAGTCTTCTCGCTGGTGTCAGCCATGGTCTGACCCAGCACCTGGGGGGCCTTCTCCTTCTTCGAACCAGTCTTCTTCTATTCATCACCAGCTGCTGTTCATACCCCAGTTCCATGGCCAGAGCAATAGCTGCTCTACGTTGGCAATCCATTTTGGAACTGATGCCTGGTTAGGCTACGTGCATAGTGGACCCGGACCCGGCCAAGCATTGCAAGGCCGTGTCCCATCCGGTTGTCCGGGTCCTTGGAGGTGTGCATAGCAGACCTGGACAGAGTCAGCTGCCTTCAATGACTTTTGAATCAATGTGGATGCTTTTAGTTTTTTGTAGAAATATATGCGTGAAGGGCACTTTTTGTTAATATGAACAGTATTGGATCTCAAGCTGAAGACTCATTTAAAACTTGGTTCATTTAAAAAAAAAAAAAAAAAAAGAAGATGATTTAATTACTTACCATTTTCTCCCACTTCTCGTGCTGTGTTATCCCAAGCAGCAGAGAGAATATCTCTGTTGGTATGATTCTTGTCACTTTGTGTGGACATAAATGATCTGAGCCTCACGGCAGCGATGCGATTTTCGCCGTCCATGTTGGAAAGAAAGATGAATAGTGCAAAAAAAAAAAAAAAAAATCAGAGGATGAGTTCGTCCCTTCAACTGTGACAGCCGGGGTAAGTACGGTTTGCACGACCGGCAAAATCACGGCTCTCATCACACGGGTCGGGCCTGGTGCACTATGCCTGGCTTTGGCCGTCGCCTATTAACTTGGAAAAGAGATGAACCGGAGCAGGGTTTTATCTCTTATGGATGGGTGGCGCACTGCCGGGTCCGAGTCCACTATACACACAACCTGACACAGCCACAGACGCTCATTTCCCCCCCACGCTCACTGCACTGCCGGGTCCGAGTCCACTACACACACAACCTGACACAGCCACAGACGCTCATTTCCCTCACGCTCACTGCACTGCCGGGTCCGAGTCCACTATACACACAACCTGACACAGCCACAGACGCTCATTTCCCCTCACGCTCACTGCACTGCCGGGTCCGAGTCCACTATACACACAACCTGACACAGCCACAGACGCTCATTTCCCCCACGCTCACTGCACTGCCGGGTCTGAGTCCACTATACACACAACCTTACACAGCCACAGACGCTCATTTTTCCCCCCACGCTCACTGCCTTTCTCTTCTCAGTTTTGCATTCAGTCTTGGACTGCGAAGCAAAGAGTCATCACCAAAAACTAAATTCTGTCATATTCTTCCATGCTGGCCACAGACAAGAAAGCTAAATCAAAGACTCTGCCGTTATTGACACAGCCAGACTTCAACAAAGATGTAGCTATGTACAAAATTCACGATGGCTGATTATATATCACGATTAGACAGCCCGATTCTATCTCAGAGAATGTCTTTACTGTTTTGACGATGTACCAGTGTATTACTCATCTGTACGTTCCAAATATTCGCTCTCTCTCTCTGTCTCTCTCTCTCTCTCTCTGTCTCTCTGTCTGTCTGTCTGTCTGTCTCTCTCTCTCTCTCTCTCTCTCTCTCTCTCTCTCTCTCTCTCTCTCTCTCTTTCTCTCTCTTTGTGGATTATAAGCTTTATGTAATGTATATTATTGTTTCAACTAACATAGTGTGTGTGTGTGTTAGTGTGTGTATACAGAGGGAGGGTACACGTGTATGCGCATGTGCGCGTGTGCGTGCATGTGTGTGTGTCTGTGCTTGCTCTCGGCACATGTGTGTGTGTGTGTGTGTGTGTGTGTGTGTGTGTGTGTGTGTGTGTGTGTGTGTGTTGTGACAAGATGTGTTTACATACATGTACCATGAATGACTAATTTTAATGGCGAGCTGTTTCTCTGAAGCTTCTATGAAGTGTGGTGTAAACAGAAAATGGATGGGTGTATGACAAAGAGTACACTTTTCTTTTTTCCCCCTATGTCCATTGTCTGCATGGCTGACTGCCACGTGTCATGCAAGCTACAAATACTACGCAACAATGGTCTCTTTATCCTATTGTATTTGTTTAGTTATAATCAAAGTTTCTTCATTGCTTTCACGAGAAGAATAGGGTGGCGGTCTTTTCCAAAGTTTCGACACGAGTTGCGTTTGGCTGGAATGTTCGTGTGGATGTTTCTGTTATAACACGCGTCACAAAGAAACGGTCATAACGATATAATGGCTACCAGACTAAACAGGTCACTCACTTAAAGAAGGCTACTCACTGTGTGTGTAGCTTTCGTTGGCAATCCGGCCGACTTCTTCAGCGCAACTGCTGGGTTGAAAACTGGATTCAGTGCGCACCGCCGCGAGCGAACTCACGACAATGCGACTGAATAAGTGAGGAGTACACCGATGGCAGGTTGTGTCGGCCCCGGTCGCGCTTAAGGGTGGGGTTCCTGGCGGCGATGTGGACTGCCTCCTTTACTCCCCTCTGGAACCATCTTGCTTCTCTGTCGAGCACTTGCACGTTGTCCTTTTCAAATGATGTTGGGTGTGGGTCAGATGTTCACCCACTGGGGAGGACTCACGTTTGTGTTCCTTTAGTCTCCTGTGCAGGTTGCGCTCAGTTTCACCAATGTAACTATGGTCACAGTCCTGGCAGTCTATCTTGTATATCACCCCTGATTTGTCAAATTTGTCTGTTTTGTCCTTGGGGTGGACTAACTGGCTTCTGATGGTGTTGGTGGGCTTGACGTGGACACTGACTCCCAACTATCGGATCTTCCTGCTGAGAGCTTCAGTGACACCGCTGACGTACGGCATGGAGACGTGCCCTCTCGAAGGGATTTGACGTTCAGTGTTGGGGTGGGGTATAATTTTCTTGTCCCCGGGATATCCCAGGCCCACTTCTGGTATTTCGATATACTTAACACTTTCTTGATGTGCTGCACCTCTTCTTCCCTAGCGGTGTCTGTGGTGCAGATAGTCTTCGCTCGGTGGGTGAGGGTGCGAATAACTCCCAGCCTGTGTTCCAGTGGCTGGTGACTGTCAAATTGCAAATACTGGTCTGTGTGGGTCGGCTTTCTGTCGGACGGAGAAGGCGAGGCCTGTCTCTATCCGGGTGATGCAGGTGTCCAACATCGCGATGTTGCCGTTCTCTTCTACCTCGTAGGTGAACTTGATGGCAGGGTGTTGGTTATTGAGATGAGTCGTGAAGTCTTCGACCGCCGATCTTTTTAGCATAGTCATGGTGTCGTCCATGTAGTGGTCCCGGTAGCGAGGAGGGGTGTGGAACGATGCCAAGGCTTTCTCCTCGAAGTCTTCCATAAAGAGGTTAGCTACAATAGGACTCACAGGGGACCCCATGGCTGCACCCTCGGTCTGTTGGTAGAACTGTCCTTTAAAGGTGAAGTAGGTGATGTTGAGGTAGCAAGATAGCAGATCACAAATGTGTTCCACTGACAGGTTGGTGCGCTGCTGAAGGCTGCTGTCGTCCTGCAACCTCCCTCTGATGTCAATGCTGTCCTTAACAGGGACACTGGTGAACAGTGCTGGGACGTCATAGGACACCAAAATCTCATCAGGCTGTGGTACAAAATCTGACAACTTCTTCACCAGGTCTGCACTGATGGCAATGGAATGTTCTGTCTTTCCTACCAAAGGTGAGAGGATGTCTGCAACGAAGCGGGCCATCTCATACATCGGGATCCCCTAGATGTAACAATGGGACGGAGGGGTACATCTCTCTTGTGCACTTTAGGCAGTGCACAGAACTTGGGCACATCCATGGCTGAAGGGTACAATCTGCGGTACTGTTCTAAAGAGAGTTCTCCTGACTTCTGTAGGCCTTGCAGTCAGGCGTGCGGTATACTTGCTGGTGGGATCTTTGTTCAGCTGTTGATAGGTCTTCTTGTCTTCTAATAAATTATGGGCCTTCTCAGAGTACTGTCCCTTGGTAGGATGACTGTGGCACGGCCTTTGTCGGCTGGGAGGATAATAATGGAATCCTTCTTCTTCAGTTCTTGTAGTGCGAGTCTTTCATCCCTAGAAATGTTGGATTTCGGAGGTTTGCTCTGTTTGAGAATGTTCACACACTCTGATTGTAGGTGTGTGGCCTCTTCGGTCTGAGGACCGATCTGACGACAGGCAGTTTCAATGCTGGTGATGTGTTCCGTGATAGGAAGTTTGTCTGGAGTGACCGCGAAATTGAGCCCCTTTCTCAACACTAACCATTCTGCTTCAGTCAAACTTTGATCAGATAAATTCACTACCCACCGATTTTTCAGTTCTTGCGTTTCTTGATCACTGACAGAAGTAATGGGCACGCAATCGTCTTGTTTTGGTTTAGCCTGCAACTTGACAAACTTCTTCCTCTGGTGCATGCACGCTTCGTCCCACTCACGTCTGACAGTACAGTCCAACCAAGCGACCGTCTCCGCCATGACAGTATCGGGTACGCAAGCACTGAGTTCATACTTTAAAGTAGCGATCGTGTTGTTGATTATCACCAAATACGATCATAACCACATATCATTTTTTTTTTGAATTATTACTAGATGAATCGATATTTTGCACCTAACCTTTTGCATCGTACTTTTATACAGATGAACAGACAGATGGATACATTGATACATATACGCATACATACATGTGCACATACATGTATGCATGCATGCATGCATGCATGCATACATATAATTATGCATACATACAGAGAGAGAGAGAGAGATAAACAGATAAATATATATAGAGAGAAACATTGACAGATGCATAGATAGATGCATAGATAGATAGATGTATTTGCATTTGATCGAAACTCTCCTCTCTCTCTCTCTCTCTCTCTCTCTTCTCTCTCTCTCTCTCTCTCTCTCTCTTCTCCGTTTTTCTCTCATCATAGAGTGAACGTGTGAATTTGACCTGGGGCAGAAACTTACAAACTGTCTAAAGCTCAGTATGCGCCACACTGATGCTAGGAGAAGACCATAGGGGATAATGTGAGAATTACGTAAGTCACTTGAAATGGTTCAGTCTTCTGTCCTGTTAAAACAAACTTGTATGCACTGATATAACTCTTACAGCTTGGCTCAAGACGAGCTCTTCCTGGTCAGGTGCACAAGAATGCATATGGTCACCTGCACCCGACCACAGGTCCAGCATCAATCTTGGTCTAAAACAGGTATATTTTATTCGTATTTTGTGCTTAAATGATATGTATATGGCAAATATTTTGACGCTGCTTCTTTCGCCTATCATGTGCTGTTTTGAGTTATCAAATGTCCAATATGTTGGTGAGAGATTTTACTTTTTGTTTCTCCAATGAGCCAGTGAGGTAACCTTACAGTGAAAAAAACTTTTAGAGCAAACCATTGCTGACGATCTTAGCAAATAACTTAAAACGTATAATCATAAACGTCATATGAATTTGTATGGTGACATGACAGAAAACATACTTATCTATGACACAGTCAAGTTGCAGTCATGATTTATATTTTAAAACGAAATACATATCGTCGAAGCAAGAAAATACACATAAAGTAGGCCTCATAAAAGACCACTTCTGCCCGCATTTGTCAAGGAACCGTGTGTCACAGAGCTCTTCAAACACCATGGAAATATGCTACGTTATAGAATGAACGTATATTTCTGTAGATGTATGCCCTGTTAATATGCTGGTCCAGTTAGAATATTTTGAGTAAAGCTGTATTGATCTTCTAACCCCAACCCACACATGTCCGATTGGGACGGTCACAAAACCAGTCGCACTCTCAGGGCTGAAATGATTAAAACCGACCAACCGCAGGAGATTAGCTCCGATAGGGGATTTAGTCTGATGATGCTAACGTGACTCGGATGATGTCGCTTAGGATGTCATGCATTTAGCAAATTGTGTTTAGCATTGGTGAAATATATTCAGTTGGAGAACTTTTGCACTTTTGCCCCCACACTGAAACCTGTTATTATTATTTGTTTCTTCTTCTTCTTTTCATTGTTTCCTGCTCCCACCCCCGAGCTCATTTCACCACCATCCCTCCACTTCCCTCCCTTTGCTTTCCAAACTTTACACCTTCACCCCTCACTCATATCCCCTCCCTTTTCTCTGTGCCTTCCTATAATTTCCCATACAGTCCTTCGAATGAGACTATAAACCGAGGTTCCGTGTGTGAACGCATGCATAACATCTTGCACACACGTAAAATCCCATCACCAACTTTCAGAAGAGTAGGCCAGTTTGGCCGTTGGTATGGATGACACGTTACACATAGCATGCACCCTGCGTGAGAAATGGAAAGAATGAAGGAAGTAAGGAAAATGAGTGATCGATATTGAACGATATTGACTGGATGACACGGTAAACGACTGAATGAAGCGCCAGCTGGCAGCTCTTCAGTCGGCACTACCCAGGTAGGCAGCCCGTTGTGTAAACGAGTGTTGATTGTAAAGCGCTTAGAGCTTGGTCTCTAGCCGAGAATAGGCGCTATATAAGTATTCATTATTATTATTATTATTATTATTATTTATTATTATTATTTTAATTTCCCCTCCATCCCCTCCATCCCCCATCCCTCAGTGAACTTTTTCCGGTGGAGTCTTTTTCCAGTGAACTCTTTTCCAGTGAACTCTTTTCCAGTTTTTTTCCCAGTTCCACAACCACAGAATTCTATGCTGTTTTGTTTGTCAGTCGGCCAGTGTTGCTTGAAAAAGGTTTCTATAATAAACCGAAATATTGCAACTAATTCATGGGTGTTGTGTGGCTTCAGCTTTTTATCTTCCTGACCAATGTAGAGGTAATAACAGCTGTCCAGTTCAACACACATTTCCCATAAACTGGCCATGGCGTTAGTGTGTATCTGAATATAATCCGTAAAGGCTGTTGAATGTGAGCGATTGTCAGTTATTCAGTTTAGCTAATGTTTAGAACCTACGATTGCCTTGCGTCGTCAGATTAAGGACTCGGGCGATTGAGAAACCACCTTTCATCGACTTAACGTTATGTTCTCTTTCATTTGATGTGTTCAGCTGGAAATATTTTTTAAAGATCATGTCCAGATCGATTTACATTCTACAGCACACCCCACTTATAGTAAACTCGACGGGAGCAAAGCTTTTCCTTTACTCTAACAGGTTTTTCTTATATAGGCGAGTTTACTATAAGCAGGATATACTGTACTTTACTTTTTCAACTTTGCAGGTATTTAAAGTTATGGAGGTTGATCTTTGAGGAGCTGATGCGGTTGATCTGACAGCAAGGAATCAAGTCAGATATGGTGTGTATCATGAATTGGGATCTTCTTCTTCGTTCACTCAGACAGGAACCCCAGAGGCAGTGACGAAGGCTGCTATACGTCGGAGGCCCTCCAGAGATCCATAAAGCTTTTCCCTCATCGGTGTGTTGGCAGGCCAGGTCTCTGCCCTCAGCTTTTCATGTGTCGGACAGTCCTACAGGAAGTGTCCCACTGTCGTCGGGGCTGTACCGCATGGGCAACTTAATGACTCGCCAGTGTGGAATTTTGTGAACATGTGATGAGCGTCCTGTCCTCAGTCTCACAATGCTCACTTGGTCTGATCTGGGCGGCAGGCAGTAGACATCCCTCTTGTTCAAGTCTGGGTGCTGCTCAAGCCATCTTCTTGTTGGCTTCTCCTTGTTAATACTTTTAATACTTTTTTTTGGCGGGGGGGGGGGGGGGGGGGGGGGGGGGGGGGGTGTCAAAATGGTTAATACAGACATTACTGCCGAAACAGTAGAATTCACATTGGTAGAGCGATCGTTAGTCCTGTGTCTGGCACTGTTGATATTTAGTAGCTTTAGCTTTTAGTAGCTGCAGGAAAAAATGCAGGAAGCAATTATTTAAGGCATTATACCATGTGACTTTTACTGCTCAACTAGGCACCTCGCAAAAAAAGTTGCATATACACAGCAGGTAGCCAATTTAGAGGAATATAGCAGATTTAGTGTGTGTTTGTGATTCTTGATTCAAAGGCTGAGGACTATGATTATAGTAGATAGTAGATATTATTTGTGTTTGTGATTGGAATTATGGCGTTCTCTCTCTCTCTCTCTCTCTCTCTCTCTCTCTCTCTCTCTCTCTCTCTCTCTCTCTCTCTCTCTCTCTCTCTCTCTCTCTCTCTCTCTCTTCTCTCTCTCTCTCTCTCTCTCTCTCTCTCTCTCTCTCTCTCTCTCTCCAGCGACATTGAGCGTTATTCAATGTAAAGAATGTTTTGTGATTATTGGCATTGTACTCCAAAATACTTGCAATTTGATATGGAGAGACACTTTAAGCATGTAATATCACTGTTTCGTTTTGATGTATCAGACCTTGCTGTTCATTACTATAGATACAGGAATCCTACACCTAATGATCTGTTATGTCCATTCTGTAAAAATATTGAAGAAAACAAAGTTCACTTTGTTTTATGTTGTCCATTTTACGATAAATTAAGAAAACAGTTGATCGCTTCAAAACATTACAGAATAGCAAGTGCTTTCCATCTTAATCTATTGTTATCCTCTGTTAATGCACAAACTGTGAAAAACCTCTGCATTTACTTGTACAAAGCTTTTAAAGCAAGAGAGACTGCAGTTTCCTAAATTGATTTATAATTAAGAGTATAGATAATGAAATGTATAGTAGTTTGTCTTTGTTTTCTTTCTTTGTTGCTTTTTGTGTATACACACCCCTTCTAAATGGGGATTGGTCCTACTGGAATAAAATGTCATTCTCATACTCTCTCTCTCTCTCCCCCTCTCTCTCTCTCTCTCTCTCTCTCTCTCTCTCTCTCTCTCTCTCTCTCTCTCTCTCTCTCTCTCTTCGTGCGCGCGTGTATGGCAGCGGGGATGAGAAATATGTGGATATGGGTTTTCAGCGTGCGTGCGTGTGTGTGTAAGTGTGAGCGTGCATGCATGCGCAAGTGCGCACATGTGTGTGTGTGTGTGTGTGTGTGTGTGTGTGTGTGTGTGTGTGTGTGTGTGTGTGTGTGTGTGTGTGTGTGTGTGTGTGTGTGTGTGTGAGGGCGTGCGTGCGTGGGCGCGTATGTGTGTGTGCACGTGTTGGTGCGTATGTACGCGCGTGTGTGTACATGTGCGTGCGTGTGGTGCGTGTGTGTGTGTGTGTGTGTGTGTGTGTGTGTGTGTGTGTGTGTGTGTGTGTGTGTGTGTGTGTGTGTGTGTGTGTGTGTGTGTGTGTGTGTGTGTGCGTGCGTGCGTGCGCGCGTGTGCACGTCGTCCGTGAATGCGTACGTGCGTGCG
>CM031618.1:27009757-27022257 GCA_018398815.1 Conus ventricosus
AAGAAAACAATACATTTCAGAAATCAAAAAGGTAGTAAGCGAGGTAAAAAGCAATATGCATTACCCGTTTACAATTTGGATAATATTGACAATATAAAGAATGAGAACTTGTCATTCCAAATTGATGACCACTTTTTTATGAAACCTTATTGCTTGAAATCAGGGGCAAAACAATCTCATACAGTTCACACAAAAAAAAGATGGAATTAAAAAGAGAACAGGAGCTTGAAGTAAACATTGGAAATATTGAACGAAATCTACACGAACAAGACATTCCTAAACTAGAGAAGTTAAAAATGGAACTACAAGAAATCAGGGATCATAGAATCCAAGGTGTGGCAGTGCGTTCAAGGGTCCGCTGGTTGAACCAAGGCGAAAAGATTAACAAGTATTTCTGTTATCTTGAAAATCGAAACTTTATTGATAAATCAATCCCTTTCTTAGAGAGGGAAGATGGGTCAGTCATTTCAGACCAAAATAGCATTCTCTCTGAAACTAAACATTTTTACGAAAATCTATATAGCTTTAGAGATGTGGCAGATATTAACATCCCGGATGAATTTCCGGGTACACAGTGTTGTCTGATACAGAAAGTGAATCAATAGAGGGTTCGATTACACTTGAAGAGGCTGCCATTGCTTTAAAAAACATGAAAAATTATAAAGCCTGGGCCTGATGGGTTTACTGTAGAATTCCTAAAATTTTTCTTCATTGATATCGGTGTTTACCTTGTGCGCTCAATTAACGAGGGTTTCTCCAAAGGTCAACTATCTATTACCAGCGACAAGGAATAATAACATGTATTCCCAAAGATGCTAAACCAAAAAGATTCATTAAAAACTGGCGACCCATCTCCTTATTGAACACCACTTACAAAGTTGCATCTGCCTGCATAGCTAATCGCCTTAAGAATATGCTTCCATACATATACACGAAGTCAAAAAGGATTTCTAAAGGGAAGTATATAGGGGAGAATATTAGATTGATAATGATGATGCTTTTGTATACCGAAAAAAAATATTCCAGGAAGTTCCTTCTAATTGACTTTGAGAAGGCATTTGATAGTGTCTCTTGGTCATTCCTGCATAATGTTTGAAATTCTTTAAGTTTGGACAGACATCATTAAATGGATTAAAACATTCTACACCCAAATTCTACTTGTATTTCTGTAAATGGTCAGTACTCCACATGGTTCTCAATGGAGAGAGGGGTCAGACAAGGAGATCCGCTCTCTCCTTATTTTATTCTAATTTGTGCAGAGATCTTGTCACTGATGATCCGCTCCAATGAACTTATTAAAGGAATTAAGATTAATAACAAAGATATTCTCTTGTCGCAGTTTGCCGACGACACTAGCTTGTGTTTGGACGGTTCAGAACGGTCATTTAACGAGGCAGTATCTATTCTCATTAATTTGCACAGGTTTCTGGTTTGAAAATCAATTTTGGCAAATCACAAGTTGTGTGGTTGGGGAGTGAAAAACTCTCCAATTAGATACATGAGGGACAAAAATTTTGTTGGGATCCTGGCACTTTCAAAATTCTTGGCAATTAAATTTTCCACTAACATTGATACCATTGTACAAATCAATTATGATGAAAAACTTTTTGAGATAAGAAGGGTTCCGCTCTTTGGAAAAAAAGAAATATTACCCCTTTTGGTTAAAATTATAATAATTAAAGCTTTGGCGTTTAGTAAAATTGTCCATCTATTAATTAATTTACCAGACCCTCCAGAGGATTTCATTAATGCATTGGAAAAGGAATTGTACACATTTTTATGGAATGGTAAAGAGAAGTAAAATAAAAAAATCTGTTGTTCAAAAACAGTACTGCGAGGGGGGACTCAGAATGTTGAATGTTAGAAATTTTATTTCTGCTATGAAAATAAGTTGGTTGAGAAGATTAATGTGCGAGTCTGAATGGAGGGAGTTTACCATTAATATGTACCCTAACCTGGGCATTATATGTAACCTTGGAGCAGAATTTTCAATGTTGTTATGAATGTCATTAACAATCCATTTGGAAAGATGTTATGAAGCACTATAAGAAATTAGGTTCAGATGCTGTCCCATCTCTGTGCATGATTTTATGGTTGAATGTATTCATTACAATATCAATATTTTGAGGGACAGAAGGGTGATTTTTGTCAAGAATGGATTGATTATGGTATTTTCTTTGTGAACAACTGTTGAATGAAAATGGCAATTGGATGACTTACCAAGAATTCTTGCAAAATATCAAGGTATTAATACTAATTTTCTCTTATATAAAGGCATTTTAAATGCAATTCGTACCTATTTTCAAAAATCCAGATAGCTTTAACTTCCAGATACAAGCCCGAGACCCAAAAGCCTGGTTTTATATCAAAAGAGGTAACAAATTTGTTCAAAAACATTCTAAATGGAAATAATGCCCCCCAACAGCTATCCATAAATGGAATAATCTTTTTGAGGATCTTAATTGGAAACCATCTCTCTCACTGCTACAAGGCTTCACAGATGTGCAGCTTAGATGGTTTCAATGCAGACTTTTGCACAGATTGCTCCCAACACAGAGGTATTTATTTCTATGTAGAATTATTGAATCTCCTATCTGTAACTTCTGTGAAGTCGATGAGCAGACCATTGATCATATGCTTTTTGACTGCATTATTGTACAGAGGTTCTGGAGAAATCTGCAAAGTCTATTAAAAATAAATGTCAACACTGCGACAACTTCACTATTGACAAGGAGTTGATTTATTTGGTACTAAACAGCACGTGAAAACGGATATGGCTATTGATTTTGTTCTGCTCTTTGCCAAGTTTTACATTTACAAATGCAAATTACAAATTCCGCCCCTGACCTACATGTCTTTCTCGCAGTATTAGGACACAGACTCAAACATGAAAAATATTTGGCTTTTCTTAATCATAGTATAGGACAATTTGAGGAAAATTGGTTGCCCTACTACCCTATTGTACCATAGCTTCCTTTGTGATGTATGAACACCTACATGTATGGAGGTGTATAACTTACCTTTTCTCATGTTATTTACAATTGTGAGACTGGACTGTTTTATATACTATGGTAAAGGAATTTGAGTGCTTTACAATGTGATGCTATACCTCTCCTGTCCCAATGACCCATACCACATTAGCTCGCACTGCTTTCCTTACACACTTGCTGGTGTTTATGTAGTGCTTATATACATATGGTGTGTTCGTGTGTGTATGTGTGTGTGTGTGTATGTGTGTATTTGTGTGTGTATGTGTGTTTGTGTGTGGTGTGTGTGTGTGTGTGCACTCTAACAGAGGCTATTTGGTGTCATTATTAGAAAGAGTGACAAGGTGAATGTTTTCATGTATCAATGTCTTATTTTCTTTTTGGGGTTATAACTATTGGAATTTACTATACATAGCTCTTTGTATGATCAATATAATGCCTATGTAAACTAGTGTTATAAATCAGCTTTGCTCATAGAAATGATGATAGCATTTACTGATTCATTAGATACTAGTTGCTATATAGTCTTATTACTAGTACTGTCGAATCCATGCTTGATTATCGAAGTGCTGTGTCCAATGCTGTTTCTGGATAGGTACCTTTATTTAACTATCACTTTACTTTCACTGTTATTCCTTTCTTTGATATGTGCATATTTGTGCTTTACATTGTCTTGTAAAAAACGAAAAATTGTTCAATAAAAAAAAACAAAAAAACTTTTGTTTACATTTAGTCTCCGTCCTGAAAGTTTCAGATGGTTTTAGAATCGTGTCTTTTTCTGTAATACGTCACATGTCTATATTTCATATCTACAGACCAGCTTCTTTCATTACCAGTGTTTGGTGCACAAATACGATAGATTTCATTATTTCTTGCTCCAGGAGTTCTACTGCTATACAAAAGCAAAAGGGGAGAATGGACAGCCTTGCCTAATGCCACACAACAATGATAGCACACTATGGCTGACGCAGTTTTGGCTGATGCCGTTTATATCTAAAAGTATATTCTAAGACCAAACACTTTAAGTACGTGTAAGAGAAACAGTTTCGGACTAGTAGAAGGCCAGTAAGAACTCAGCATTTTCGGTTTATTCAAGTTTTTTTTTTAATGTACATCATCAATAGTTTTCGGGAATTGAAATAAACTTAAAGAAGATACATTATTCCGCCGAACGAAACAGACAAAACACGACGCGTTTCGACTTCTTTGTTCTTCTTCAGGCAAGGCCAAATCCATTTCAGACAGGAAAACGAAGAACGAACGATCACTTAGCTCCTGACATTGGATGCAAATAAATACGGAAGATTTTAATTCCCACTTTGGACGTCTCCATTTTCGGAGTCTCTCTCTCTTGTCTTTGTTGTTGTTGTTGTTGTGTTGTTGATGAATGAGGTCGAATGCTTCATTCATCTTTTGCTGAAAAGTTTATTTTCTTTTGTAATACTCAGTGTCTCGGACCGTAAACGTTGTTGGGTCATTGATTTCAAACCAGCAGCTTTATGGCCGAAACATGAAGCAGAAAAGTGCTCAGAACAGGTACAAAAACCCCAAAGCGTCATTGGAAAACAAAACTATGGTCTAGCTGGCGAGCCATGAACGAGTTTGATTGCATCCAATCATCTTCTTTTCCGTTTCGGATTATGAAGTCTCCTCGCATCAGTTAATTCTCATGTTTCTGTCGTCTGTTTAAAGGCACCATTTTCGGATTGGTCGTGTTCCGTCATCATAATTATCTGTCAGACTTTGAAAGTATGCTATGTTTGTAATATTGAGTGAATAGATACCAGCTGTAGCTTTTGCGCTCCTTTGAACTGGTGAAGGTGAAAGGGATTCTGATGCCAGGGCAAACCAGAATCTCCATCCACCTTGCCCAGCCTTCTGCCCTGTAGAGGCCACTTCATTGTCGCTGCTGGAAGCCTCAGAAGAAGCCCGGAATACAGCAGTGACAGGTGATCAGCTCCATCTGACTGGTAAAGGATTCGGGTCAACGGGCTGCCTGTAATGCTGGAAAGTATCATGGAGTTCCAGAGGTCAGCTATACCAGCCTGCAACTAGACAGCTCCCAGCCAGTGAGATGCTGACCCACTGCGGTCTGCCTGCCTCTGTGTGTGTTCGCTGGTTGAGCATTTACAGGGCTGGTATGTCCTGTCCTAGTAAAACCAATGCCCATTCCCATTAAGATGATCCATCGGATCCATAACAGAGCCTGTTCCTCTTAAGAGACATTAACGCTTGAGCGATGTCTGACCACAACTGGTGCAGTAGTCCTGAACTCTGTGGGATGTGGAGAAGAAATAAAAACGCACGAAAGCTGCCAAAACTTTGCTCGTGCGGTAAGCTCTATAAACCCACGAGTGATCTTCGACCAAGCTGGAATATAAAGTGTCCTCATGGCGTCCCGCATCTCGTAATCGGCAACATTTAGATCCAGTCATCACAAGAAAGCCTTGGTGCTCTGTGTCAACAACACTCAAGCTACAGGAATGCTGAGTGTGACACTAATCACACTCTCGTGGTCAGCAAAGAACGTCTCCAGCGGCATTAGGTCCACTGCTGATAACGAAAGGGTTGCCCACATATCAATACTGCCAGGACTAGAGCAGCTGACCCGTGTTAATACTTCCCTGACTTTAGACCTCCTCCTCGGCAGATGCAGAGGAGAGGTGGTGACATTAGCAGAGTGCTCTGCAATCGATCTGAAAGGCAAGACGTCAGACTGAAACTGTGTGAGAGCATTGAACTGACGGCTGACTGTGGCTATACCCATCAAATGTACAAAGGTATGAACAAGGCCTCTGGACCAGCCACCAATAAACCTGCACCACTCCAATCATACATTTACGAGGTCAACGCTGACCATCACAGGTAGACGAGGAGACGAGGTAAGTACAACCAGGAGCGACATTCTCATGCAGATGATGTCACTGACACAGGTTTTGACACACACTGTGTGTCTACCTATCGTGGACGTAAAGCATGCTCCGCTACCGAGAAGAACTCCCTCTTCATTGGAAAGGTCCTGGAAAGACGGTATCTCACCTGAGGTCATGAAGACCGGCAGGAGCACAGCCATCCTCCATCATCTTCATGTATGTCTCTACTAGTGCTGGGAAACAGGAAACGTGTCAGAGAACATGTGAGTCGCCAGCATGAATACCCGCACAAAGACAAAGCTGATTGTCGTCCGACAATGTCCAAGGCACCTGCAGTTTATACATTGTTGAGAAAGGTGTTTGCCGACGTCATCTTTAAGTGATTCCAGTGATTCGCAGCTTGAAGTCGCAGAAAAAGCCCGGAGTACAGCAAAAACAAGTGATCAGCTCAGTATGATTGGTGAAGGATTCGGCTATACGGGCTGCCTATAATGGTGGAAAGTATCATTGTGATCCAGTGCTAAGTTTTACCAGCCTGGATAGATGCCTGGATAGCCAGCCTGGATGGATGCCTGCATAGGCCAGCATCTATCTAGAGACTCAAGGAGGGCTTCAGGGCTTGAAGATTCATCGTCAACATTACAGTTCCACACTTTCAGCCACAGATGAGGCGCCGAGACCAGAGACAGCCAATGTCCATAGCCTTCATTCACTTTAGCATTGATCAAAAAGGAGTCTGATGTTAAACTGTCATTCTGGATGGCGCACTGCATGTCTTCATTAAAAGACCTGATCGTCTGGAGACTTGGCAGAGGCATCTGACTTGGTCAGTGGGAAGTGACTCCATTTTCTTCCATAGGAATGGCTATCTCCCAGAACCTTGCCAGATGATCAGGTCTTTTAATGACAATATGAAGTGCTATATCCATAATGACAGTTGTAGATCAGAGACCTTTCCAGTCAGCAGTGGAGTCAAACAAGGTTGTCTGCTCACACTGCTTTCTTTGGTATTTTCTTCTCACTGCCTTTTCCATGCCTCCAGAAACTCTACAAACATGGTGTCTACCTCCGTGCACAAAGTGATGGGATGCTCTTCATCAATGGCTGCTGGCATTGGAAGACCAAAGTTTGGCGACTGTTGCTCATAAAATGTTGCTTGCTGACAAATGACACCTCCCTGAAAACACACAGAAGGCTCTTCAGGGACTCTTCAGCAGTTTCACATTCGCAAATAAACAAGGTCATCAACATCGAGAGGACGAAAATCACAGATAGGACGTCATCTCTGCCCCAAGGATTTGTATCGGTAAAACGCATTGTTGGGAGTTTACATACCTTACTTCGGCCTCTCCATCAATGTATCTCGCCAAGACCAAGTGAGTTGACACGTTGGCAAAGCAGATAAAGAATACAGAAGAACAATGTCAAGGCTCGCCACGAGGGTGAGAACACCATGCTAACCGTCAACAATGAAGAGAACATATACCAGCTTGTATACTCATAGCACTGTCATAAGGCACCTGTTCATGGACTGATGGACAGTGATGGTGATAGTTTTTGCCTGGCTAAATTTGTTTTCATTGTGGTCCATCAGGTCTTTTACCAGACTCTGTCAAACGACTTCTTAACGTATGTGAAGATCTAACGGTGTTGTGGGTGGTTTGTTGCTGTTGTTGCTGCTGTGTTGTTTCTTTGCTTGTTTAGTTTGGGAACTTGGTCTGTTTTGTAGTCGGTGAGTGTGTGTGTGTGTGTGTGTGTGTGTGTGGTGTGTGTGTGTGTGTGTGTGTGTGTGTGTGTGTGTGTGTGTGCGCGCGCGTGCGCGCGTGTTTGTGTGTTTATCGTAGGCTTGGGTCACGAAAATCCTATTTCTTTGTCTTGTGCTGCAGGCTCTCCACACGAAATATTTTCTTTGTCTTGCCTGTCTCACGAAAACCTCTTCTTTGTCTTGTGCTGAGGCCCTCTCAAGAAAATCCTCTTTGTCGTGCTGCAGGCCTATATCACAAAATTCCTTTTTCTTTGTCTTGTGCTGTAGGCCTATATCACGAAAATCCTTTTTCTTTGTCTTGTGTTGTGTGGGCCTATCTCACAAAAAAGAGGAAAATCCAGGAACCATGGAGCTTTTAATGATCGTACTTTGTGCCACATCCTACCACGGAGATGGGAGGGACACTTGGTTTTTTGCGTTTAGAGTCAGCGCTGCACTTAATCCCACAGAAGGGCTTTAGTCAAGAAAAGACAATTCACTGCATTCATTCAGTCACATATACATTCATGCGCTTAGTGTAAAAAAAAATAATAATTAAATAAATAGATACCTTAATCAACAAGGAAAGGCAATTGCCTATATGACCTACATTAACATACGCGACAACACGCTAGACACAGGTGAAGGACAAAAGATGGACGGGAGAAAAGGTGAACATGAAAACCATGCATAGCTTTATTTGATTTTCTTTGATCTAATCCTCTTCATTGACCAATGCCACTGTTTCTCTCTGATCAGTCTGTCGTCTTCAGTGTCGCAGTTTTCACATTGTAATACGTAAATGACGTTTAAAAAAAAAGTCACAAAATGACGCGCATCTCAAGCGCTCATAATGATGAAGCACTTCGACCCTCACTCCACCGCGTACTCCACCACCAAATGTTCCTGCCTTTTCTTTTCCCCGTCTGGCCACCAACATTAAATCACTGAACATTCACATCCTTTGAGAAATGTTGAAATGATTTTTTTTAAACAGCTCATGGTCGTGTTCATGTCTTTGGCTAGCCATGTCTTCTGACAACTACAGTGGGGAAGACGGGGAGGAATGGAGGAAGCTGGTTGGCAAGTCTGTGGCGCCCCAACGGCCTTCAAGACTACGGGACAGGTGAAGTGATATACAGCTGACCAATCAAGATATTCCACCTGCAACCAATATGCAGCTACCACCGTCTTAGTGAAACTGCACACTACTTTTGATTGGTTATTTCTGTTCTTCCAGACCAACAGTCCACATGGTGTCTCAATCACACCTGGCCTGAAATGTGACGTCAGCTAAGGGGGAGGTCACGTATTTGAAGATTGTATATGATGTCATCGGTGGAAATCCCCCAAAACAAGTCAAATAATCTGTGGGAAGGGTTGTTCGTTTGAACACTTGTCAGTTTGTTATCAAATACTGGCTCAAACTTACACCAGGCCTTGAAATACGTCCATAGATTATCTAGTGATTTGGTGCTCAATCCTAATTGTGGTGTGTGGCCTGTTTCTATTCCGGCCATGCCGTCTTTCCTTTGTTCCATCTCCCGCTGGTCGAAACAGCAGCAACGCCCTGACCTTGATACTAGCTGACATAATTATGCAACAGCCACCTGCAGCGCTCCATTGCCCTGCCCCCTTTCCCTCCTTCCCCCTTCTACACACTCACACTCACTCACATACCCTGAACTGGTGACCCCGACGGAATCAAACCAAGGCTATAGACGCAAAGAGGACATCGAAACTGAGGTCACCATGAGAGCAGGACTTGAAAGGCCACAGAATCTAAGACTTTTTTTTATGCTGATCAATGAAAATGAGGATGAAGAAGATGATGCTACGGATTTCCATTCAGGTCTGAGACTGCATGACAGGGCTGTACTCTATGCTTACTTTCATCCAGGCGTCAACCAGGCCCGAGAGATACAGACACATGTAGTGTTGGTAAGGATTTTTGAGTAACACTCTCAGAGACGAATCCATTAAGTGGATGAAACTCGACTGTATGGTCCCGGTCTTTCCAACTAAGCTCGTAGCACATTCAACTCTGTGTAGGAGCCGGTCGGGGCAGAAAAATCCCA
This sequence comes from Conus ventricosus, assembly GCA_018398815.1. NCBI lineage: Eukaryota > Metazoa > Mollusca > Gastropoda > Neogastropoda > Conidae > Conus > Conus ventricosus. The sequence continues at coordinate 27,019,440 of CM031618.1, forward strand.
CAAGGCTCTGATGGTAATCGAACCTATGACCTCCCAGCCGGGCGTCCGGGACGCTAACCACTGCGCCCCGATGGCTGGTCGTGAAAGATATGGATGAGCGTCCGATGGAACCTTGGTACACTATTCCACAGAGGCTACGAATCCTACGAATGGCCAGGAATTGATAAACTCCGGGATTCTTAGTTAAATCGTAATAAGTTCCTGAAGTTCGTAACTGATTCACATTTGTTCTTAGTCAGTTCTTGCAATTCTTGAGCATTCTGGAATTCGGGGCAAAAGTTTTGTGCTGTTCAAAATTTTGGCCACGAACTCCCGAATAAAAAAAAATCTTAGTCAATTCTCAACAAAATCGTAGTGATTTCTTATGTATCGTAACTGAGTCCTAATCGATCCGTAGGCATTCCTATGTATTCTTAACTCATTCTGGGAATCGTGAAGCGGTGTCTTGACAACGAATCGGCTGCGAATCTGTCAAGAATGCCACGAATGCACGCCGAAGCATCAAAGAAACAATTAAGAACTATCTACGAATTTACGACAGGGTAAGAATCAGGTACGAATTTGCAGCAATGTCCATGAACCATGTAACCGCACTATTTCAGGTCGTTGTTCCAGAGTGCCCAGGAAGCATCTGAATCTGTTGGCCAATATTCCGAAAGCATTCTCCACCACACGTCTGCCCCTGGAAATTCTGTAGTTGGCCACCATCATCTCATTGCCCAGACCCCTCCTGCCATAGGGTTTCATGAGAAAAGTTCCGAGGGGAAAGCATCATCTCTCAGAATGAAGTAGGGTGTGTCTCTGTCATCGTGGGGCATAGGATCACTGTCAGGAAAGTGTATGGTGTTGTCGTCGATGCACTCCACCAGTTTGAAGCATCAAACAGTTGTCCGTCGGATTAATGACCTTCTCCACCAGTGTCTATCTAGATGAACTTGTAGTCTGCATCCATTAAGCCAAGAAGGACCACAGAGAAGAAGCCTTTGTAATTGTAGAAGACACCGCCTGAGTTATGTGGCTTCCTGAGAGAAATATGCTTGCCATCCAAGGCCCCCAGGGCATGAGGAACATTCCACCGGTCTTGGAACTGCTGGGCAATGGCCTTCCAGTCCTCCTGGGTCCGTGGCAGTGGCATGACTTCATCCTTCAGTTCCTGTATGATGGCCTGGCAGACTTCCTGCACACTGCATACCACAGTGCTGTAGCCACATCTGAAGTCATACTGAAGGGCATGGTACCGGTCTCCTGTAGCCAGATGCCTCAGAGTCATGGCCAGCTTCATTCCGGCATCAAGGGCTGGTCTCATGTGAGCATCTTTCCTCTGGATGAATGGGCCGATCGTGTTGAGTAACTCATCAAACAGGTGGGGTTGCATTCTCACATAGTTGGCAAAGGCATCTTCCACCCTCAGCTCCTGCATCAGTCTGCTATAGTGCCCATGCTCTAGTCTTCTCGCTGGTGTCAGCCATGGTCTGACCCACCACCTGGGGGCCCTTCTCCTTCTTCGAACCAGTCTTCTTCTATTCATCACCAGCTGCTGTTCATACCCCAGTTCCAGGGCCAGAGCAATAGCTGCTCTACGTTGGCAATCCATTTTGGAACTGATGCCCCAGCAGGGATGAGGGCTTTCTATACTGTATTGAGGGAAACTTCCACGAATTTTCAAGAACAGTCACGATCTAAATTATAACCGTACCAGACTCGTGATGCCTTCGGAAGATTCGTAGCTTATTCTTGACTGAATCTTAACATTCCTTAAGTATTCCTAAGCGATTCTTGCAAATCGTAGTTATTTCGGGGCAATCTTCATATGGTTCCCGCCAATTTGAGCAGAATCCCACGAATATTCCTAAGTCTATCTTACAAATTCGCAACCGATTCGTACAGCGTCAAGATTTTGTACAGAAATTAGCAAAAATCCACAATTCCTTACGATTTCTAAAATTTATCAGTTCGTGGCGATTCGTTGGACTCGTAGCTTGTGTGGAATAGTGGTATAGGGCAATAATAATAAACAAAAATCCTAGTAAATTTGTCAGGCATCGGAAGCGCGCAGTAATGTTATGTTTGGTCATGCTTCTCGGCCCAATTAACAAAATGTGTGTATCACAGGGTTTTGATTTTAACCTTTACCGTGCTTCCTGGGTCCTCCATGACCCAGTGACTCAATAAAAACATCAGATCTTATGAACGGATAGAGCTATGCTTACGAAATCTTAGGAGTTTGTCAACGATCTCAATAGCCGTTGGTCGCAGAAATTTCATGTATGAGCCCAGTTAATAATCAGTGTAATTAGTCGCGGTTCCCCCAGGACCCATACATTTCAACTGGTCGCACATGACCCGCGCATTCGGGTGAGGAATAAGCTGCTGAACAGCTCTTTATCAGGTATGGGTCTTACAAGATCCGTTTGATTGATCTGAATAGGGATAAGCAATAGGGATAAGCACGGAAAAGCCTCTACGAAATGTGTGGGTCTTGGGGGACCCGCACGATCGGGTCTGTCTGTGTGGGTCAAACACGTCATCCGGCAAAGGAAGAATGACCCAGTCGCGCTGTGTACACGTGGAACATGGTGTAGAGCGTTCACGGGCACAAATCTCGACTGGAGAATCTACGACTGGGTTCAGATGTGTGTGTGGAAACCAGCAGGTAGAATTCCTTGCCCCATCATCATTCTCCCTCGTCCAGCCGGACTACAGGTAAGAATTTGGCGCGGTGAGGGGCCGGAGAGATCCCACCTGTCTTTCTTTGTGTGTTTTGGATTTGGATGTGTGTGTGTGTGTGTGTGTGTGTGTGTGTGTGTGTGTGTGTGTG
>CM031618.1:27024757-27029757 GCA_018398815.1 Conus ventricosus
GAAAGGGGATGTGGGGGCGGGGGTTAAAAAAAAAAAAAAAAAAAAAAAAAAAAAAAGGGCGGGGGGGGCTATAGGGCGAGGTCGGTCGGGGGGTGGGGGTGGAGGGAGAACAGGGGGGCGAGTGAGGGGGAGGGAGCCAAGGGGGTGGGGATGGGGCGAGTATAGGCTCCCACTTCTAGGGGCATGAGAAGCTGGGGACAGTAATGAGCACAGTAAGGTGAACAGCAAAGGCACAGCAACCAATCAACATCAACACCTTCAGTATCCACCACCATAGTCTTGGCAGCACATGACATGTTTGTCCAGAACAGGAAGTTGCTTAGGATTAGTCCAGTCTAATCCCAAACGTTCAGGCCGTCCGGGTAGTTTGTTTCAGTGTGTGTCGCCAGTATTTTTCTCTATATTTACGTGTTGATGCATTTGGTTGTCTAATTTGTTCTATGGCTGTGCAGGTCAGGTCGGTCAGTGTGTGATTTTTGCTGTTGAAGTGTCTTGCTACGAGAGTGTTTTTGTTTGTTTTGATGTCTGAACGGTGATGATAGAATCTGTTTTGTAATGTTTTGCCCGTTTCCCCTACGTATTGTGTGTTTCTGCACCTAAGACAATCTATGAGGTATATGATGTTAGTAGATTGGCATGTCATGTGATCCCTAATGGTGAACTGTTGATGAGTGCGTATGCTTGTAAATGTTGATGTGGTTTGTAAGTGGTGTTTACATATGATGCACTTACTGGCAGAACATTTGTAACAGCCACGTGGAGCTGAGTTTGCTGGCATGTGGAGTGAAGGAAGTTTGGATGGCATGAGGATTCTCCGTAGGTTTTTGCTGTTTCTTTCTCCACAATAGGCGGAAGAGGTACTGCTTCCTGCATGCGGCGGCTAGAGTGTAGGGTCCTCATGTTTTCCTTCAGCCATCTTCCCCGGGGTGGGTTGCAAGGGTTGTGTGTCACCACATAGGGGATTCTGTGTGGTGTTATCTTGCTCTTGTAGCAGAGAGTTTCTTGCCGGGGTATGGAAGCCACCCTTTATAGTTACTGCGTCGAGCAGGGGTCTAGGGTAGCCTCTCCTTGACAGTCTCTGGCACAGCTCCTGACATCGTTGGCTGAAAGTTGTGTCACTAGAACAGATCCGGGGATACGCAGGCACTGACTGTAGGGAATACTACGGACACAGTGTCTTGGATGGCATGAATTGAACGGAAGAGAGAGATGTGCATCGGTGTTTTGATGTACAGGTCAGTGTGGATGCGGCTATCGCTGATGCTGACACTGACATCCAGGAACGGGATGTTGCTGGTGCCGTAGTTGGCTGTGAATTTAATTGTGGGATGCTGATGGTTGAGCCACTTCAGAAATTTGCACAACTGCTCTTCTCCCCCGAACCAGAGCATGGGCGATGTCGTCTATAATCGGCGCCAAATGTTGCTGTCCACCTCCATGGAGAAGTTGAGAGGAGGCGTTGCTCCAACCACCCATGAAGATGTTGGCACAGATGGCGCATGGGAGTGCCCCTGGCTGTACCCCAAGATTTGCAGGTAGCACTTGCCTTCGAACTGAAAAACGTTGTTTCGTAGGATATGTTGGACAATATCTAGCAACATAGTGATGGGGGGCTTGGAGTCACATAGCTGTGGGGAAGAGGCCAGGATTTCTTTGAGGGACGTGTTCACCCCGGAGTGAGGGATGTTGGAATACAGTCCTACGACGTCGATGGTAGCGAAGAGGGTACCTGGTGGTAGTGGTTCATAAGTGGCTTTCCACTCCTCTAGCGTCTGGAGGGAAAGTTTGTGGTGTCCGTTTACGTACGATGGCAGGGTTGGACTGTGGGCTGGAGCCAGTGTCAACAAGTTTCGACAGTTTTTCTGTCGGTCCGCCTATTCCTGAGATGATGGGTCTTCCTGGAGGTGGGAAAAAGCACTTTTGTGTATTTTTGGGAGATGGTAGAAATAAGGGGGTTTTGTTTTTTCTGGGTCCACCGTTCCCACTTGAAGCAGTTTTCACTGATAATATTTTTTATCGTGGAGCTCCGGAAGAATTTGTTAGACGTCTGGGCAATGTCTCTGGTCTCATCCAATGGCAAGAGTTTGTAGGTATTCTGGTCGCCCAACTGTCTCTCTGCTTCGGCTATGTAGTTGTTGAGGTTTTGAACTATTATCGTTATTATCATATTATTATTATTATCATTATTGTTGTTGTTATGATTATGCTATTACTGCTGTTATTATTTTTGTTATCAATATCATCAAGATCATGATCATGATCATGATCATCATCATGATCATGATCATCATCATCATCATCGTTGTTGTTGTTGTTGTCGTCGTCGTCGTCGTCGTCGTTGTTGCTGGGTTGTTTCTTTTGCAGATCTGTTATCCCCGTAGGTCTGTCGAGCCAGCCCTGCTGTGGCTGTTGGAGCAGGAGCAGGGAAGCAGCTGCTGGTGAGGAGTGGACCATGGACAGTGTGTCGTTCCTCAGGGGCCAGGACTCGCCAGCTCGTGTGCAGCGCTGACTGATGTGCTAAACACGGCGCCACTGTGCCAAAGCTGAGGACACTGCCAGCCGTTGCTTGTCAGACTGGATCTTCTTCTTCGTTCACTCAGACAGCAGCCCTGAGGCACTGACGAAAGCTGCTGTACGGCGGAGGCCCTCCAGAGATCCATAGAGCTTCTCCCTCGTCGATGTGTCGGCAGGCCAGGTCTCTGCTCTTAGCTTTTTATGTGTGGGACAGTTCTGCAGGAAGGGTTCCACAGTCATTGGGGCTGTACTGCATGGGCACCCTGAAGACTCGCCAATGTGGAATTTTGTGAACATGCGGTGTTTGAGTCTGGAGTGCCCTGTCCTCAGTCTCACAATGCTCACTTGGCCAGATAGGATGGGAAAAAAACAACCTTTTTACTAGAACGCACTTCGTGAGTAGTGTATACTTTTTGCGGGAAAAAAATCGTGTGTGTCTTGTAAAATTTTCACCTGTGTTTTGGTGGACTCCTTTGTGGGAGAGACTAGCGCGAGTTTTTGGAGCGTTTTAGAAAAAATAATTAATATATAAATTTTGTCAGATTTCCACTGTGTAGTCTTAGCTGGAGACGATTTGTTACCCTGAGAAAGGAGATGAGGTGACAAACGGAAATCTAGCTCTGAAATTGTGACGTATTGGCCACATAATCACTAGTCCTTGGTGTTTTTGTGCGTCATTATGCACGATTTCAACACCACTTTAAACGTTTCCATGTGTGTACTTTCTCTTGTGAGAGAGTGTTGGATCGAGTTGGACATTATTTATCCCTTCTTTCTTAGTAAACACTCCACTTTATGTGTTCCCCGGTGACCTGGCCAAACTGTTTGCCACCGATCCTACTCGTGAAGATGTTGTTGGAGTGATTACCTTGTCACCCTCTTTGGCACTTTCACTCTTAGTCCCCGAGGCAGTCGTCAAGACGGAATCTTGGGCCCCGTTTATCACTTCTGGGGCATTGGTTTGAGCGTTTTCTCCGTGGGATAGATAGCCCAATGTGTCTATTATGTGGTAAAGGGAGTGATGATGCTCAGCCCGTTCTCTGCAAAGATCTGCAGCAACTTTCAATCTTCATCATAGGTTCCACCTTGGCACTGGCTTCTGGAAATACATCAACATTTCTGTCTGAAAGCTGCCCGTAGCGAGGACCATGTTTACGCCGTTTCTTTCCAGAAGGGGAGGGAGAGGGAGAAATCTTGGTTCTGTGAGAAAGAAAGTTTCTTTCATGGCAGGATTACCTTGCACGGTGGGACGTAGGCACTTGACGACTTGATGGCCGCGTGCTTGCTGTTCCTGAATCTCGTCCCTCTCACCAGCGGGGAAAAGCGTCCAGAAGCCCACTGACTTAAAAAAGAAAATTACTAAACCGCAAAACGAAAGAAAGAAAGACAAATACGATGCGTGTCGACCTCTTTGAGTTTTTCTCAGGCAAGACAAACACCATTCAAGACAATGAAAACGAAACACGACCAGTCACTTATCTCCTCAAGCTGGACCCAGAATGGATATATAATGGCTCATTCCACAATGGATATATAATGGCTCATTCCACAATGGATATATAATGGCTCATTCCACAATGGATATATAATGGCTCATTCCACAATGGATATATAATGGCTCATTCCACAATGGATATATAATGGCTCATTCCACAATGGATATATAATGGCTCATTCCACAATGGATATATAATGGCTCATTCCACAATGGATGTATAATGGCTCATTCCACAATGGATGTATAATGGCTCATTCCACAATGGATGTATAATGGCTCATTCCACAATGGATATATAATGGCTCATTCCACAATGGATATATAATGGCTCATTCCACAATGGATGTATAATGGCTCATTCCACAATGGATATATAATGGCTCATTCCACAATGGATATATAATGGCTCATTCCACAATGGATATATAATGGCTCATTCCACAATGGATATATAATGGCTCATTCCACAATGGATATATAATGGCTCATTCCACAATGGATATATAATGGCTCATTCCACAATGGATTTATATAATGGCTCAATCCACGTCCATGTTACTGCCCATTTGAGGAAACAAGTGACTGGTCGTGCTTCGCCAATGAATGCCACAGGTAACCTCCTATTGTTCACTGTTTTGAACGCTGCCAAAAATGAAAAATGTGAACAGCCTTTTACATAAATCAGATACAGCTTGATACTCACAGTGACATTATTTTCTTCTGTTCATTTTTGCAGTCTTGTATAAGTATTTGAACTGCAAATCTTGCCGTACGCTGCACTCAATCATATGCGCCTAATATTCTTCTGATTGTTTACATCTCCCTTTGCATGTAATGTACAAGTTGGGGATTCTGTCCATTGTTCAGGACATATACCTTTATGAAACAGGACAGTGGAGAACTAAACCATGAGCATACCAACTCAGTCACTACAAACTTCAAAACTCATCTGTCATACCCATCAGGAGCCGCTGATTTTGAATGCTTT
>CM031618.1:27034757-27048214 GCA_018398815.1 Conus ventricosus
AAAGGCTCGTCACCCTCATTGTCTAAAGGCTCGTCAATCTCACTGTCTAAAGGCTCGTCACCCTGACTGTCTAAAGGTCCGTCACCCTGACTGTCTAAAGGCCCGTCACCCTGACTGCCTAAAGGCCCATTACCCTGACTGTCTAAAGATCCGTCACCCTCACTGTCTAAAAGCTCCGTCACCCTGACTGTCTAAAGATCCGTCACCCTCACTGTCTAAAAGCTCCGTCATCCTGACTGTCTAAAGATCCGTCACCCTGACTGTCTAAAGATCCGTCACCCTGACTGTCTAAAGATCCGTCACCCTCACTGTCTAAAAGCTCCGTCATCCTGACTGTCTAAAGATCCGTCACCCTCACTGTCTAAAAGCTCCGTCATCCTGACTGTCTAAAGATCCGTCATCCTGACTGTCTAAAGCTCCGTCATCCTGACTGTCTAAAGATCCGTCATCCTGACTGTCTAAAGGTCCGTCATCCTGACTGTCTAAAGCTCCGTCACCCTGACTGTCTAAAGGCTTGTCACCCTGACTGTCTAAAGGCTCGTCATCCTCATTGTCTAAAGGCTCGTCACCCACACTGTCTAAAGGCTTGTCACCTTGACTGTCTAAAGGCTCGTCACCCTGACTGTCTAAATGTCCGTCACCCTGACTGTCTAAGGCTCGTCATCCTCATTGTCTAAAGGCTCGTCACCCACACTGTCTAAAGGCTTGTCACCTTGACTGTCTAAAGGCTCGTCACCCTGACTGTCTAAATGTCCGTCACCCTGACTGTCTAAAGGCTCGTCACCCTCGCTGTCTAACGGCTCGTCACCCTGACTGTCTAAAGGGCCGTCACCCTGACTGTCTAAAGGTCCGTCACCCTGACTGTCTAAAGGTCCGTCATACTCACTGTCTAAACGCTCGTCACGCTGCCTAAAGGCTGGTCACCTTGACTGTCTAAAGATCCGTCATCCTGACTGTCTGCTCACTTTGACTGTCTAAAGGCTCGTCACCCTCACTGTCTAAAGGCTCGTCACCCTCATTGTCTAAAGGCTCGTCAATCTTACTGTCTAAAGGCTCGTCACCCTGACTGTTTAAAGGTCTGTCACCCTGACTGTCTAAAGGCTCGTCACCCTGACTGCCTAAAGGCCCATTACCCTGACTGTCTAAAGATCCGTCACCCTCACTGTCTAAAGGCTCGTCACCCTGACTGTCTAAAGGTCCGTCACCTTCACTGTCTAAAGGCTGGTCACCCTGACTGTCTAACGGCTCGTCACCCTGACTGTCTAAAGGCTCGTCATCCTCATTGTCTAAAGGCTCGTCACCCACACTGTCTAAAGGCTTGTCAACCTGACTGTCTAAAGGCTCGTCACCCTGACTGTCTAAAGGTCCGTCACCCTGACTGTCTAAAGGCTCGTCACCCTCGCTGTCTAACGGCTCGTCACCCTGACTGTCTAAAGGGCCGTCACCCTGACTGTCTAAAGGTCCGTCACCCTGACTCTCTAAAGGTCCGTCATACTCACTGTCTAAACGCTCGTCACGCTGTCTAAAGGCTGGTCACCTTGACTGTCTAAAGGTCCGTATCCTGACTGTCTCCTCACTTTGACTGTCTAAAGGCTCGTCACCCTCACTGTCTAAAGGCTCGTCACCCTCATTGTCTAAAGGCTCGTCAATCTCACTGTCTAAAGGCTCGTCACCCTGACTGTCTTAAGGTCCGTCACCCTGACTGTCTAAAGGCCCGTCACCCTGACTGCCTAAAGGCCCATTACCCTGACTGTCTAAAGGCTCGTCACCCACACTGTCTAAAGGCTCGTCACCCTGACTGTCTAAAGGCTCGTCACCCACACTGTCTGAAGGCTCGTCACCCTGACTGTTTAAAGGCTCGTCACCCACACTGTCTAAAGGCTCGTCACCCACACTGTCTAAAGGCTCGTCACCCTGACTGTCTAAAGGTCCGTCACCCTGACTGTCTAAAGGCTCGTCACCTTCACTGTCTAAAGGCTCGTCACCCTCACTGTCTAAAGGCCAGTCACCCTGACTGTCTAAAGGCTCGTCACCCTCACTGTCTAAAGGCCCATTACCCTGACTGTCTAAAGGCCAGTCACCCTGACTGTCTAAAGGCTCGTCACCCTGACTGTCTAAAGGTCCGTCACCCTGACTGTCTAAAGGCTCGTCACCCTCGCTGTCTAACGGCTCGTCACCCTGACTGTCTAAAGGGCCGTCACCCTGACTGTCTAAAGGTCCGTCACCCTGACTGTCTAAAGGTCCGTCATACTCACTGTCTAAACGCTCGTCACGCTGTCTAAAGGCTGGTCACCTTGACTGTCTAAAGATCCGTCATCCTGACTGTCTCCTCACTTTGACTGTCTAAAGGCCCGTCACCCTCATTGTCTAAAGGCTCGTCAATCTTACTGTCTAAAGGCTCTTCACCCTGACTGTCTAAAGGTCCGTCACCCTGACTGTCTAAAGGCCCGTCACCCTGACTGTCTAAAGGCCCATTACCCTGACTGTCTAAAGATCCGTCACCCTCACTGTCTAAAGGCTCGTCACCCTGACTGTCTAAAGGTCCGTCACCTTCACTGTCTAAAGGCTGGTCACCCTGACTGTCTAACGGCTCGTCACCCTGACTGTCTAAAGGCTCGTCATCCTCATTGTCTAAAGGCTCGTCACCCACACTGTCTAACCTGACTGTCTAAAGGCTCGCCACCCTGACTGTCTAAAGGTCCGTCACCCTCACTGTCTAGAGGCTCGTCATTCTGACTATCTAAGATCCGTCACCTTGACTGTCTAATGACTGTCTAAAAGTCCGTTACCCTGACTAGCTGAAGATTTGTCACGATGACTCTCTAAATATTCGTTATCCTAACCCTAAACGTCCGTCGTCATGACTCTAAACGTCCGTCATCCTGACTTTAAATGTTCGTCATCCTGACTCTAAACATTCATCACCATGTCTATCTAAAGATTCGTCACCCTGATTGTCTAATCGTTCGTCACCCTCACGACTTACTATCACGGCGAGTGAGGCATAAAACCAGTTGTACCACTGAGATGCACAAAGTCCACAGCTATGGTTTCTTTCCCAGCTCAGGAAAGTTTCAAAGCGGATGCAACGTATGGCGGCGACAATAATACCACCGCCAACTTTGTGTATGCTTTCTGTGTGTGTACAGGGTAAATATTTGGCAAGCATTGCTTATGGGCACTTATTTGTTGTGTAAGAGTTGTGTCAGTATGGGCAAGTTCATGGCGGCTGTCGCACGGATGGAGGGGGGGGGGGGGGGGGGCGTTCACTTCTTCTGGCTCCACGACTGAACACTCATCACCACCACGCCTTCATCCACGTCTAGCGTGCTTTCCCTAATTCCCAAGGAAGGTGAACCGGTGTGGAGGTGAACGTGATTTAGACTGCTGGGCCATAGAGACTCATGCCTCACGTCTCACGCTTCATGCCTCACGTCTCACGCTTCACGTCTCACGCTTCATGCCTCACGTCTCACGCTTCATGCCTCACGTCTCACGCTTCACGTCTCACGCTTCATGCCTCACGTCTCACGCTTCACGTCTCACGCTTCATGCCTCACGTCTCACGCTTCACGTCTCACGCTTCATGCCTCACGTCTCACGCTTCACGTCTCACACTTCATGCCTCACGTCTCACGCATCACGTCTCATGCTTCACGTCTCACACTTCATGCCTCACGTCTCACGATTCATGCCTCACGTCTCACGATTCATGCTTCACGTCCCACACTTCATGCTTCACGTCTCACGCTTCATGCCTCACGCTTCATGCCTCACGTCTCACACTTCATGCTTCACGTCCCACGCTTCATGCTTCACGTCTCACACTTCATGCTTCACGTCCCACAATTCATGCTCTGGGCCACAACAGCTCACGCCTCGCTACTCACGCACGGAAAAGACAAGTTGTATTGAATGGATTGTTGTTGACATTACAATATTTCATATCAATCTGTACATGTGTACAAGCCCTGAGATAAGGCTGCCGCCTATTGGTTAACTGAGCTATGAATTACAACAAATAGATAAACTGATTAAAAGCTACCTTTGGGTGCAGTCAGAATCTTTGCCAAGTCTTCCCAAACTTGGGCTCTTTGATCTTTGTCTTTGTAGTCAGCACACGTGGATTCCTGAAGACGGGCCTTGCCCTGACCAACTCAATTAATTCTTCCTCTTCTTTCTTTGAGTGTCCACCTTCATCGAGTTGAAGATTCTGACACTTTTGTGTGTATGACCGGGTTTTTTTTTTTATCTCGCCATTAAGGCAGCCATACTCCAACTTCGGGGACGGTGCATGCTATGTGTAACGTGTCATCCATACCAACGGCCAAACTGGTATACTCTTCCGAAAGTTGGTGATGGGATTTTACGTGTGTGCAAGATGTTGTGCGTGCGTTTACACACGGAACCTCGGTTTATAGTCTCATTCGAAGGGCTGTATGGGAATGGGGTAAGAACCAATGTTAATTCCGAGGGAAAAATCCCCCTGTACCGGAATTCGAACCCGTTACCTCGGGGTCACGAGTCCGGCGCTCTTCCAACTGAGCTATTGTAGTCATCGATCTTGAACTGGCTAATGTTAACTAGGAACTCGAACTTCATGCATCGAAAAGTGGACAGTCCCCGCTTCCCTCACGCGTGAAGCGTCAACCATGAAGCGCGAAGCTGAGTGGAATTGTATGGCCCCACCGCAAGAGAGACCTCGTCTGTTCATTTTTCTATTCACGCGTTAGGCGTGAGACATGATGCGTGAGTTTTCTATGCTCCAGCAGCCTTAGCAATTGATTTGACACACCCGAGAGAACTATAAAACGCCGCTTTTGGCTCACCCGCTCTCAACCGGCCTTGGCCGGTATCAAGCGGGCGACTCCAAAAGCGGCGTTTTATAGTTCTCTCCTAGTAAACCCTCACCCGGGCCTTGGCCCGGGGCTCACCCGGGCGACTCCAAAAGCGGCATATTACAGTTCTCTACTAAGCATGACTTTAATAACCAAAAAATAACGACCCTACAAACAGACATACTGTGTAGGATTATCCGCAAACATTCATCAAATGAGTCTCTGTCTTTCATATGAAATAAAACTACAGTTTTTTAAACTGCTCTCTAAAGTCTTTTAAAACCGAATTATATTTCTGACATAAAATCCACACACTTATCCCAGCATGTCTTCCACTGAAAGCTAGTGTACACACACGCACACATGCACACACACGAGTGCGCTGAAGTGAAACCATACCTCCCGCTTGCCGCGCAGGGAATTCAATGACTTTCAAAAGCCTATTGAAATTGAAAGAAACTCTTATCACAGCAATCACACATACTGGGCATGCGTTTCGGGCGGTTGACTCTAATGCCGGCATTTCTACGTTCTCTAGGGTGCAGTTATGATAGCGATCAATTTCTATTGCCTGCAGTTCTGATAGCGAGATTTCTATAAGTGGCTGAAAGGATCTTGCTCAGTCATTCCCGCCTTTCATAAAACATATCAAAACATGTTTCTTACCTTCCCCCAATCACAAGACTAGACAGAATCAGCTGATTAGTAAACTGTACGACATTTCCGCCCAACACTTGTGTTGTTAGCAACCTAGCCTAGTGATTTTGTCATTTCTTCTGGTGCTGTGGTGGTGTGAAGACGTGACTGTGTGTGATTTCCAGTCAGGAAAGCGTTGTGACTTTTAAACTTTGCTGATTGATTCCATTCTCAAGATAGCATTTTTTCAGAAGAAGAGGGGGAAATTTACTAGGTAGTCCTTCTTCACAAGAATTAGCACAGGAAATTAGAGTTTCAAACGCTGCACATCAAGCTCTGTTGGATTATTCTATTCAAGAAACGTCACTTATTTTCCCAATCATGAGTACTGAACCTACTCAACAACCAATACCTCAGTCATCTACTGCATCTACTACATTGCCACCTCCATCTGCTTACAATTGGACTGAGGACGAAAGCTGTTGTTGCATGAATATTTTGTTTACTTTGGAAAAATAAAGATGTTGTTACCCAAGCTCAACTGCATGGACCGCAGAAACGGGCCAAAAAAACCCAAAAGAAAACTTGAAGCTTTATTCAAAGAAAGGGAAGGTACAATCAAAAAGAGCAGGAAAGAATTTTCAACTCCAGCAGAACTTCATGAATACCTTCTTGCAAACAAAGCTGACATCGGAAAAAAAATAACAAGAGAGGTATTTACAGATAGCCTATTTAACGCTGAAAGTGAAGATGAAATCATCAACAGACTGAAAAGAGGGGTCAGAAACATTCGAAGGCAAGATGCACAAACTATCATGTTCTACAATTCAATTTGGGAATTTTTTGAATTTGTGTAAAGATTGGCATGAGAACTCGGCAAAAACGGGGGGAAATACAGCAACATTGGGGAGACTGGTTGAAGGAAAAAACTGGATATTCTGATGACCACGCTAGAAAACTGCGTGCACTTGCAAGTGTATTTTTTGGATTTAAACAGTTTTTTTTGTGTTGGGCTTCCTTTAAACTTCTTCCTCAGTAGACTGAACGCAATTAAAGTCATGCTGCAGGTTCCAGAATATGCAAAACTACTGGAAACAGATCCCACATGTGCCAGCCGACTTGGAGCAGCAACATTCACAGTAGAGCGCCTGTCACAAACCACCCAGCAAGGGAAATGACATGATTCTAAAAATAACGGTTATGCATAACCGGGGCTTTGCTTCAACTTCTTCTTGCTCCACTTGCTTCAATGCTCCTATTCAACGTCCTGCTTAAAAAGGCTGCCTATTCAGGCGGCCACAGAGTGTACTTTATTCAACTGCCCTTGTTTATTAAATCAAGCTTTTGATAATGCACTTGGTGGCCGCTTTGAATAATCTTCAGTTGGCAGAGAGACTGACAGCCTGCTTGAATTTATGGTGCTCAAGCGCGAACCATAAACCCCTTTCACATTTCCCATGCAAGCACCTCCCTATCTTGTGCGATCGTGCTTGTATATATGTTTTTTATTGTTATTGTTGTTGTTGTTGTTTTGCTGTTTTACTGATAATAAATATATTATATTCTGAACATTCTTTTCTTATAAATAATCAAAGGCGCACGCACACCTCCCACCCCGCGCATGCACACACTCAAGTCACCCCAAGTCACTTCTAAGTTCTTACTCAAGTTGCCCTCAAGTCATCCTTAAGTCATCCACAAGTTCTTACTTAAGTCATCCTCAAGTCATCCTCAAGTCATCCACAAGTTCTTACTCAAGTCATCCACAAGTTCTTACTCAAGTCATCCTCAAGTCATCCTCAAGTAGTCCTCAAGTCATCCTCAAGTCATCCACAAGTTCTTACTCAAGTTCTTACTCAAGTTACCTCAAGATTGTAATTAAGTCATCTCTAAGTACAACTAAGTTCTTATTAAAGTTTATCTTATAATTGTCAAAAAAAAAACAAGACAATCTATTTTTTATCTTAAATAGTAGATGTCTAATATAGTACACACACGCCTCAAAAAAACGCCCCAGAGCTGCCAACCTGCTCATGCGGCTTACAGTAGCATTTCACAATTTTCACAGTAGCATTTCCAATTTGACAGTAGCAACTTAATTTTGCGCGCGTTCTAAAAAGAAATCGGGCCTATTAACCAGTTTTACGGACCACATTAAAGCTACAGTACTCTTAGTATATCTATGAATGTTATTATACAGAGATGAAGCAGAGGAAGAGGGCAAATTGTAAAAAAAATCTATGTGCTACAGTAAAACCGAAAGCGGAAATGCAGTTCCGACAGACCGATAGAGACGTTACTTAGCGCTGTCCAAACAAAACGAAAGTATATTCGAATTTTTTTGTTTCGCCGTAGCAATTTAATGATCGTAGTAGCGTCGTAGCAAGCATTCTCTTGGCGTAGCAAACTACGGCGATATCGTAGCAGTTGGCAGCTATGAACGCGTCATCGTTGAGGATGTCTTGCTCAACGTCCTCTGCGCGAAATCGGTCAGCATAGATCTTAATGAAGTTCTTACATCCTAAGCAACCGCATTGATTACAATTCTGGTCTATGGAAATGTCTTTTATAGACTCCATGTCTTTATTTATTGACTCCATCATTTTAAAACAAAAAATTTAATATGCCATGATCTATTTTTATCAAAAAAAATTAAGTTCTTAAAATATTATTACATTCAAATGGATCAAAATAATTTTTTGTTGTTGGCGGTTCTGGCATACTTTTGTGTTCGGGTTCTGTATTTAGCGGTGGAGATTTGTTTGGGCTCTTGTTTTTGCCACGTTGTTTATATATTTTATAACTGTAATAACCGCCCCCAGCAGCAGCAAGGCGCCAAAAATGACAACAGTTTTAAGTTCAATATTCCATGAAAACTTTGGTGCCCTTGAATCGCATGGAGTTTTTATAGCTGGCATTGAATCAACTTGTTCTGGCGTTGGCGGTGTTATGTTTTCATGATGAGTTATATTCTGTAACATTAATTTTTTTTGTCTGTTCCACTCTGCTAATTTTTTTCCTGCCGCAATGCGTCCAGGATGAGGTGTTTTAGTGACCACTTTCACCTGATTCAATGTTTCCTGATTCTGCTGATTTTCTGGCTTGGTTACTTTCTCCACCTGATTCAGCGTTTTCTGGTTCTGCTGATTTTCTGGCTCGGTCATTTTGAATGGAAATAAAATCTATATGATTAAAAGTTTATTAATCCCATGATTAGCGGCGATAACAATGTTCCAAATCTGTAATATAGATCACAGCTTGAGATCTAATGACTTTGTTAAAACTGGATCTTGCGTTAAATCATACGTAAGATCTTGTTCAGAATCAATGGAGCAAATCTACTTACTAGTTAGTGTACAAATTAAGAACCGTTTGTCCTACACTTTTCACCATTCTCGATCCAATTGCACTTCATACCTGTTATGATACTTTAAAATGTCTTGCGGCGACATCTGTTGAATCTGTTCAATGCTGAATTCAGTTCCGAGGAACTGTTTTGTTTTTCCACATGCTGCCAAGAATACAGTCTTTCTTTTTTTTGGGATAATAGCTTGCTCATCAACCTGGTCATTTGTAATCATAAGTTCAGGAAGGTTAATAGATCATCGGTGTTCATGTTTTTATTAATTATAATTAATTTTTTATTTTTTAAAATGAGCGCCGAAAAAACTATTGCCAACCTTGTATACCATTCTGCTGTTATTGGAGGTCTAAGTATAGGATACACAATGCTTGGTAAAAGCCTGTTAAAAATTAAACCAGCGGATCTTGGCAAACTAGGCTTTGAAGACTCAGCAAAGCTAATTGCTATCATTACAGCTTCATTCGCTACGAAAGATTTTCTGGTTAAGCAAGGAATAATTCCAGACAATATAAATATGTAAGAAAAAAATACATTTATAAAAATGGCTTCACTCGTAATGATGATAGGTGGTGCTGTGGTTAATGCGCTTGCTTTTAGCGGAAGTAATTACGCGTTTAGTAAACTGCGGGATGACGGTGAGAGAAAAAGACATAACAAAGCTATGGAGCAACTAGCCGCAGCACAAGATCACTATGAAAAGCATAGAATTGAGCAGTTAGATTTTATTAATGACAAACTGAAAAAACAGGGACATGCTGCTTACACATTTAAAGACGTTGATCAGGCAATAAAAGAATATTATCTTGTAACAGGCAAAACCCAAACGAAACATTGCCCCCACCAAAATTCAGCGACTTTTATCAACCATCAGAAAAACAAAAGATGCAAGAAAAACGCGTTTATTGTCGTTGGTATGACTGTCGTGTATTTTGTTGCACATAATATTGGCTGAATAAAAAATGAACAAAATTTATTATTCGCCAAAAGGTATTGGAAGGGTAACACGGCAATAAAAAAGCTAAGCCAAGCAGCGGGAGTCAGTGAACAAACAGCGAAAGAATGGTTATCTAAACAAGCGATTTGGCAAATTTATTTACCAGCGCCTAAACGAATACAGAGACCGCACTTTGTGAATACAATACCGAACGACACCCATCAAATGGACCTTCTATATTTACCCCATGATACGATTAGACGAAAAAGATTTAAGTACGTGCTTACAGTCATTGACATAGCTTCAAGATACAAAGATGCGGAACCATTAACACAAAAGAGTGCTTCTGTTGTTTCTGTCGCCATACAGCTGATATACCAACGGGGCCCCTTAACTTATCCTCGCATGATTCAAGTTGATGATGGAAAAGAATTTAAAGGTCAAGTGAATCAATTATTGTTAAAACATAGAGTCACCATTAAAAGAGGCATTCCAGGAGTTCACAGATCACAGGCTTTAGTTGAAAACTTTAACAAACAGTTAGCTGAAAGACTTTTCTCCTACCAGTATCACAGAGAGCTTATTGACAATTCTCGTAACACAGAATGGGTTAGAAGACTGCCCTCAGTTTTGCGCGCAATGAATAATGAAGAATTTAAAGGGCATCGACTCCAGGGTCGTCTAAAACCAGTACAAGCAATCAAAAGAAAAACAATAAATGTTGCTGAAGGAGAGTCTTCATCCAGCAAACTATTGCCATTGTTTGAAAGTAAGGTATCTTTATTTACCGGGGGAAGCGGAAGGGACACTCGCATCAGGGCAACAGATCCAGTTTGGAGTGTTGATCCATATGAAATAAAAAGAATTGTAAAAATGAATCCGCCCGTGTATTATTTACGAGAAACTGACACAACAAAACGACCAGCTCCTCAAAGATCTTTGTGAAGGAAGAACTGCAGATAATCCCGCCAGACACAGTTCCAGTTGCTTAGTTAATTTACGTAAATATATTTGAGTTTAAAATGGAAGCTCAGAAGGAAGCGCAGAACGAAACAAGAATGGTAAAGGAAGAGACCTTGAAAATGATACGGGAAAACATTTCATGCGTGTAATGCTATTAGGGGAACATTTGCGAGGATTATCAATGCATTCTAAACCATCCAGATCACCTACAACTCAAAATCCCAAATTGGGAAAAAGAATATCTTGAAATAATAAAAAAAAATTCGAACGCATCAAGCAAACATGAGAAAAGATTTAAATGAATTGGAGGATGATATGATTGATTTTATAGATAAAGTTGATGAAAAATATAAACCCCCCTGTTTATGCGGTCCTCCAGTGCCCTATTGCATATGAAAACTCTGGATTAACAAATACTCGTTTAGTGTTTGTTTCTATCTAACGACTTCTTTGTTACAACCGTTGTGTTGATCTCATGTAGATTAGATCGCAGTTTTACGTTGTCATGATGAAAAGTCTTATTGCCAAACAATGCTTCTTTGTAGTTTTTCATGTGATAGCTCGACTGCACAACGCTGCGAGATATTCCCTTTGCTTTCTTAATGATTTTCTCCTGGCTCGAAATACTGTACATTTTTTACCTTAACCCCACATACTCCTTGTCACCTTTCCAGATAATTCATCCTTCATCTTTCCTAAAACCTTTTTGTTAGTAATTGAATGTAAAGGCGACTCTTTAGGATAATCGGATGTATCATACCATCCCGCATGTCCTTTAGCCACTTCTATTTCCATGTCTTTATAGATGTCTTCAGTAGGATATCTATAACAAAACTGTCTGTATCTGTGTAAAGTACTCTGGACTCTGGATACGAGGGCTAAAGTAGTCATAAAGAAATTCTAACATCAAAAGCTTTGATAATTCTAAAACAGTAAACCCAATAAATACAGGGTTTTTCCAATTTGACTTTCTTTTTTTTCATCATTATACCAAAAAGGTGATCATGAAATCTTCTGAAGTCCTGATAATTTGTTTTGAAGTCAGCTTAATTGCTTCGTTCTCTCTGGTGACCAATCTGACGTCTTTACGCTTGTGCGGATTCTCCATAGTCCCTTTTCCCAAAACAGCTGTTGTTCATCAGCTTGAAAACGTCTTTTTCTGAAGCATCTGTGGATTTAGTTCTGAGATCAGTGTTCTTCATTATGTATGGTTTCATGAACTGTTTTTGATCAAAAGCAATTATACGATGAACTGCTGTCAACTTCAAACATGTCTTAAATAAAATTGTAGAAGTCTGTAATGACAGACATAATTTTTTTGCCTCGAAGATTAGGCACAAGTTTAGGCGGCTCTCTTGGATTCATCTTTAGGCTTTCTGCTGCTAAATGGATAGTCATTTTTGCAGGTCATGGAGTTCATGAGGATATTCTAAGTCAACTTCTAGAATAAGACCTCTTTTACGATCAGCTGTAAGAGTATGCAGATGTTCTACAAATCTTTGAATGTTTTCTAAACCGCCTGTGTACATTTCAAAGTTACGTAGTGGAAGTGATTGCGCCATTGCCCATCCATACAGATTGTTTGCATCTAAATACATGAGATAGTTAGACCTTTTACTTGGATCATAGTCGTCCAAGTATTTGTTGTTTGCTTTACAGTAATGATGCGACGCCATACTAATTCCTCCACGCAATCCGTTTTCAATCATCTGAAGCATTGGGTAAATCTGACAACAAATCAATCTGTACTCCAGTAAACTTTAGGAAAGCGTCCCAACTCATCCCAGGCGCAGAAATATAATGCGCAGGATCCAAACTGTAATGTTTCATGCAGGTCTTTCTATAATTTTCAAAGACGTCCGCCAACAAACATACATCAGCCATCAAGTAGGAGTCATGATAGTCTCCCATCGTTTTACAATCTAACTTCTGCCACGCATCTTGAGCATGCTGGTAATCAGAATCACTGATGTCCTTTCCTCTAAGACTAGAAAAGAACGCGCCTTTAGGTGGAAGTGTATCTTCGTCAAACCTTTCCCAACTGTTCATGTATTCATAAGGGTAAACGCCCTTTCTAACGAGAGTTGGGTCAAAATATTCTTCTGTTATTGGGCAGGACTTTAAGGTCATAGCCAGCAACTCTAATGAACCCATCATGTGTTGCATAGAGTCATAAAAAGACATGTTATTCAGATTAAAGCACATGTACTTTCTGATGATTGTGCAATGCATGCTACCCTGAAGGCGCTGGTTACTGCTTTCATTATAAGATGAGAGTCGTAACCTCGCAAGTTATGAAAGAATATAGGCAGCTTCCATGTCTTTGGTTCAAACTTTAGTTGAAGATTGCATTTGTTATGCGCCGCTCCTCTGAACTTTCCGCTAATGTGATCATGGTCTCTTACTTTTGGATTGGCTTCCTCACTGAGTTCTAAACCGCAAATCCAACAATGTGTGGCTAAGTCATACTGTTCTTGGTCTTCAGGCGTCATTATGATTTCAGATAAATTCAGATTATTAGAACAGTCATTACGCACTTGCTGCATGCGTTCTAAGAAGTATTCTGCAGCATTAGGCCCTCTATATAATTCTGGCTTTGAATGAACGCCATCCGACCTGACAATAATGAAGGCAAATGAACAAATCTGATGATTACTCATTAAGACTGTTTTCGAAGTTTTTGTGGCGCTGGCCCTTATAAGAACATAAGCGATTCGAAGTC
>CM031618.1:27056389-27078889 GCA_018398815.1 Conus ventricosus
GCATAGGTGCCTAGTACTAATGTTATTTTAAAAGAAATGGGAGTGGCTGATAATGATAAATGTAGTTTTTGTGGTTTATTGTAAAGATAGTATTGACCATATGCTTTGGAAATGTACATATGTTCAACAGTTTTGGAATTCTCTTGTTGTTTAATTAAAGAAAAATGTGTCAACGCAGAGAATATGAAATTAACGGAATCCTTAATATTATTGGGCTCCGATGTGACAATCAATATTGATGATATTTTATATTTCATTATATTACTAGCAAAACATTACGTATACACATGCAAATTAGAAGGAAACCCTCCACAAACAACATCTTTTTTGAAAAAATTGAACTATAGATATAAAATCGAGCAACATAATGCATATTTAAGCTTATGCTATACAACTTTTTTTGAAAAATGGCTGACATACAAACCATTATTTTCCATGTCTAAATGTTCGTGTATTATGTGTAATAATTTTGGCTAGTTATGCTTCTATCACGCGCGCGCGCGTGTGTGTTTGTATAAAAATTCATAAAAGGTTTGAACATGTTCATTAATGTATCTACACCCGTCTTATATTATGTAATTGGACTCATGTTGTACTACCTTAAACTCTGATCTGGTGATCGGTATATGTATGTGTATGTATGTATGTATGGTGGCTGTTTTTTTTTCTTTTTTTTCTTCTAGTCTATTATATGTATGTGAATGTCATGTATTTGCATGAAAAATCAAAAAAGGATGAAAAAAAAAAATATATATATATATGTATATATATATATATATATATATATATATATATATATATATATATATATAGATGGAATTTAAAAAAAAAAAAAAAAAAAAAAAAAAAAAAATGTTTCAATTTTCAGTGCCGAGCGAGTTGCCATCCTAATGTCTGTGAATTATGCTCGATCTTTTTTGGTTATCTGTCACATTCTGACATGCCTCGACTCTAAATCAGCCGTTAATGCAATTCGGACTTCCGATTCCAAAGTTCGTTTTGAGATGATGACAGAAGGAAATCATGTAATGCATCTTTGATCCATTAAAGGATTAGTTACTTAAAAAAAAAAAAAAAAAAAAAAAAGTGTGGTCTCTGTATTCGTTTGGGTGCAGGTAAAATAAATTTGCCAAATCGCTTGTTTAGATAACCATTCTTTTGCTGTTTGTTCACTGACTCCCGCTGCTTGGCTTAGCTTTTTAATTGCCGTGATTCCCTTCCAATATCCTTTTGGTGAATAATAGATTTTGTTCATTTTTATTCAGCCAATATTATGCGCAACAAAATACACAACGGTCATGCCAAAGACAATAAACCCGATTTCTTGCATCTTTTGTTTTCTGATGGTTGATAAAAGTCACTGAATTTTGGTGGGGGCAATGTTTCGATTGGTTTGCCTGTTACAAGATAATATTCTTTTATTGCCTGGTCAACATCTTTAAATGTGTAAGCTGCATGCCCCTGTTTTTTCAGTGTGTTATTAATAAAATCTAACTGCTCAATTCTCTGCTTTTCATAGTGATCTTGTGCTGCAGCTAGTTGCTCCACAGCTTTGTTATGTCTTTTTCTCTCGCCTTCATCCCGTAGTTTACTAAATGCGTAATTACTACCGCTAAAAGCGAGCGCATTCACCACAGCGCCGCCTATCATCATTACGAGTGAAGCCATTTTTATAAATGTATTTTTTATTTACATATTTATACTGTCTGGAATTATTCCTTGCTTGACTAGAAAATCTTTCGTGGCAAACGAAGCTGCAATGATAGCAATTAGCTTTGCTGAATCCTCAAAGTCTAGTTTGCCAAGATCTGCTGGTTTAATTCTTAACAAGCTTTTACCAAGCATTGAGTATCCTACACTTAGACCTCCAATAACAGCAGAATGGTATACAAGGTTAGCAACAGTTTTTTCGGTGCTCATTTTTAGAAAATAAAATAATTTATAATTAATAAAAAACATGAACAGTGATGATCTACTACAGCTACAAGGCAGCCTAAACCTTCCTGAACTTATGAATGACCAAGTTGATGACCAAGCTATTATGCCCAAAAAGGAAAGGCTGTATTCTTTGGCAGCATGTGGAAAAACAAAACAGTTCCTCGGAACTGAATTCAGCATAGAACAGATTCAACAGATGTCGCCGCAAGACATTTTAAAGTATCATAACAGGTATGAAGCGCAGCTGGGGTCTAGAATGGTGAAAAGTGTGGGGCAAACGGTTCTTAGTTTGTACACTAAACTAGTCAGTAGATTTGCTCCCATTGATTCTGAACAAGATCTTACGTATGATTTAACGCAAGATCCAGTTTTAACAAAGTCATTAGAGTCTCTAGGGTGTGATCTGTATTACAGATTTGGAACATTGTTATCGCCATTAATCATGGGATTAATAACTTTTAATCATATTGATTTTATTTCCCTTCAAAATGAACGAGTCGGAAAATCAGCAGAATCAGGAAACCCTGAATCAGAAAACATTGAATCAAGTCGAGAAAGTGACCAGTAAAACACCTCATCCTGGGCGTGTTGAAGCAGGAAAAGATTAGCGGAGTGGAACAGACAAAAAAATTAATGTTACAAAATATAGCTCATAATGAAAACATAACACCGCCAACGCCAGAACAAGTTGATTCAATGCCAGCTATAAAAACTCCATGTGATTCAAGACCTACAGCGCCAAAGTCTTCATGGAATATTGAACTTAAAACTGTTGCCATTTTTGGCGCCCTTGCTGCTGCTGGGGGCGGTTATTACTGTTATAAATATATACACAATGGCAGCCGAAACAAAAGCAATCAAAAAAATCTGAACCGCTAAATACAAAAAACAACAGCACGCCAGCACCGCTAATAACAAAAGATCATTTTGATCCATTTCAGATGGAATAATATTTTAAGAACTTAATTTTAAATTTTTTTTATAAAAATAGATCATGGCGTATTATAAAATGATAAAGTCAATAAATAAAGACATGGAGTCTATAAAAGACATTTCCATAGACCAGAATTGTAATCAATGCGGTTGCTTCGGATGTAAGAACTTCATTAAGATCTATGCTAACCAATCTCACGCCAAGGGCGTTAAGCAAGACACCCTCAACGATGACGCGTTTTTTGGAGGCGTGTGTGTACTATATTAGACATCTACTATTTAAGATAAAAACATAGATTGTATTTTTTTGATAATTATAAGATAACTTGAATAAGAACTTAGTTGTACTTAAAGGACGACTTAATTACAATCTTGAGGTAACTTAATCAAGAACTTAATTAAGAACTTAATCAAGAACTTATTAAGAACTTGAAGTAACTTAATTAAAACTTAATTAAGTTCTTAATTAAGTTTTTAATTAAGAACTTGGGGTGACTTAATTAAAAACTTAATTAAGAACTTGGGGCGACTTGGGGTAGGAGTGTGTGTGGTGTACACAGAGCTTTATTATTTGTCATGTGTAACACCACTTGGTGCAAGACGTCTGAATAGACAGCCTTTGTATGTGAAGTGGAGCGTAGACAGCAAAGCGACGAAGCAGCAAAAAAAAGTCTGATCTTCTCACTGCTGATAACCTTTGACCGCTCTAGGGTGGAGCGCTGGATCTCTCAAACGGCTTGCCACTGTAACCTTCGAGCGCTCTAGGGTGGAGCGCTGGAAAACGGCTTGCTACTGTGACCTTTGACCGCTCTAGGGTTGAGCGCTAAAAAACGGCTTGCCACTGTAACCTTTGACCGCTCTAGGTGTGGAGCGCTGGATCTCTCAAACGGCTTGTCACTGTGACCTTTGACCGCTCTAGGGTGGAGCGCTGGAAGACGGCTTGCCACTGTGACCTTTGAACCGCTCTAGGGTGGAGCGCTAGTTCTCTCTCACTGCTGCGGACTTTGAGAGGAGTGTGTTTGGAGTTGCATTGGTTCTTGTACGGGAGTAGTCCAATAATTTCTAATCTCCTCACTGCTTGAAAACATTAAATACAAATCCTTCCTCATAGAGTAGACTTCTATGAAAGAAAGACCGACTGTGAAAAACCTTTTAGCATATGGTTTCAACAAACGAGCAATCTCTCTTAGTTTGCGAGAATATGAAGAGAATATCCCTACATTGCTCTTCAACCACTCATCCCATTTTTGAGTATGCGCTCCACTGTCTTTTTCTTGTGAAAAGAACTTGAAGGTCTGTTCTAAAGCCAACCATATTGCAAGTTAAAACACATTGTTGTAGCTTCCTGCCTTTGAAACTGTCTATAGTTTCTTACTTAATGATGGGCCTGCCGCTCTCAACTCATCCAAAGCACTAAGAAATTGTGCATGGTACTCAATATGCTCGTCAAGTATTGTCAGCTTAGAAATCTTCCACTGTCTTTGTTCTGCCATGATCAAAATGTTATATAAACAAAACCAACCTGCACAAAACCCGGTAAATATTTTCTCACTACATCACAAACACCTTCACAGCCCAACGCCGCCAAGTAAAATGACAATACAAACCGGTCTTGCTGACGTGGCGGCCACAAAGTGGGAGTGACACGTGACAGTCTAGAACATTCGCTAACGCGCCGCCAGGTGTGCTTTATTGATTTTTTGGTCGCAGTTTGTAAGCAGGCCGTGCGCTGTTGTGAACGAAGGTCGCTCGTCTGCGCCAGCCGTAAATTAAGCGATCAGGTTTCAGCCTCGTGTCAGCCTGTCCGTTACACATAGTTTTGTAGGTAGAAATTAGTCAGAATAAGTGTGCGGATTTTACGTCAAAAATATAACTTAGTTTTAAAAGACAAGTAAGTTTTGTAAATTAGTATTTCCTGTTCTCTCTATGCGTTGGCGTACTCGTGTACACACGTGCATGTAATTGAGAGAGAGAGAGAGTGTGTGTGGTGTGTGTGTGTGTGTGTGTGTTGTGTGTGTGTGTGTGTGTGTGTGTGTGTGTGCTGTGTGTGTTGTGTGTGTGTGTGTGCATACGCACGTATTTTGTGAAACGCAGAACACGTATGTCTATGGCTCCGAGACTGGTCTCTCCTCCGTGTCTAAATGAAAATATTATTTTAAAACCGCAAGCAATCCTTCGCCACACGTTGCTCTGAGGACAACTTGACCTTAACGGGCTTTGGCTGACGACCCCACGCTGTAGTAAGTAATCGGATAGCCTAGTGCACCAGCACCGCCGTTTGTATATGGGCGCGTTCAGCCACGGCTGCTTTTCCCCTACGTTACTCTATGAGGCGTGTTCAGCCACAGCTGCTTTCCCTACGTTACTCTCTGAAAAGTTTAGTAAATTAGTATGAAAACGAATAATCCTACACAGTATGTATGTTTGTAGGGTCGTTATTTTTTGGTTATTGAAAGAGAATGTGTGATGGATTATTATTTTTAATTCGTTGTTGAAGTCTTACTTGGCAGAGAACGGGGAAACACGGATTCAAGGTCGGCCGCTCGAAACCGGTTTAAGACCGGTTGAGAGCGGGTGAGCTTGAATCCGTGTTTCCCCGTTCTCTGCTCGTCACCCACACTGTCTAACCTGACTGTCTAAAGGCTCGCCACCCTGACTGTCTAAAGGTCCGTCACCCTCACTGTCTAGAGGCTCGTCATTCTGACTATCTAAGATCCGTCACCTTGACTGTCTAATGACTGTCTAAAAGTCCGTTACCCTGACTAGCTGAAGATTTGTCACGATGACTCTCTAAATATTCGTTATCCTAACCCTAAACGTCCGTCGTCATGACTCTAAACGTCCGTCATCCTGACTTTAAATGTTCGTCATCCTGACTCTAAACATTCATCACCATGTCTATCTAAAGATTCGTCACCCTGATTGTCTAATCGTTCGTCACCCTCACGACTTACTATCACGGGCGAGTGAGGCATAAAACCAGTTGTACCACTGAGATGCACAAAGTCCACAGCTATGGTTTCTTTCCCAGCTCAGGAAAGTTTCAAAGCGGATGCAACGTATGGCGGCGACAATAATACCACCGCCAACTTTGTGTATGCTTTCTGTGTGTGTACAGGGTAAATATTTGGCAAGCATTGCTTATGGGCACTTATTTGTTGTGTAAGAGTTGTGTCAGTATGGGCAAGTTCATGGCGGCTGTCGCACGGGATGGGAGGGGGGGGGGGGGGGGGGGGGGGGGGGGAGGGGGGCGTTCACTTCTTCTGGCTCCACGACTGAACACTCATCACCACCACGCCTTCATCCACGTCTAGCATGCTTTCCCTAATTCCCAAGGAAGGTGAACCGTGGTGGAGGTGAACGTGATTTAGGCTGCTGGGCCATAGAGACTCATGCCTCACGTCTCACGCTTCATGCCTCACGTCTCACGCTTCACGTCTCACGCTTCATGCCTCACGTCTCACGCTTCATGCCTCACGTCTCACGCTTCACGTCTCACGTCTCACGCTTCACGTCTCACGCTTCATGCCTCACGTCTCACGCTTCACGTCTCACACTTCATGCCTCACGTCTCACGCTTCACGTCTCACGCTTCATGCCTCACGTCTCACGCATCACGTCTCATGCTTCACGTCTCACACTTCATGCCTCACGTCTCACGATTCATGCCTCACGTCTCACGCTTCATGCTTCACGTCCCACACTTCATGCTTCACGTCTCACGCTTCATGCCTCACGCTTCATGCCTCACGTCTCACACTTCATGCTTCACGTCCCACGCTTCATGCTTCACGTCTCACACTTCATGCTTCACGTCCCACAATTCATGCTCTGGGCCACAACAGCTCACGCCTCGCTACTCACGCACGAAAAGACAAGTTGTATTGAATGGATTGTTGTTGACATTACAATATTTCATATCAATCTGTACATGTGTACAAGCCCTGAGATAAGGCTGCCGCCTATTGGTTAACTGAGCTATGAATTACAACAAATAGATAAACTGATTAAAAGCTACCTTTGGGTGCAGTCAGAATCTTTGCCAAGTCTTCCCAAACTTGGGCTCTTTGATCTTTGTCTTTGTAGTCAGGCACACGTGGATTCCTGAAGACGGGCCTTGCCCTGACCAACTCAATTAATTCTTCCTCTTCTTTCTTTGAGTGTCCACCTTCATCGAGTTGAAGATTCTGACACTTTTGTGTGTATGACCGGGTTTTTTTTTATCTCGCCATTAAGGCAGCCATACTCCAACTTCGGGGACGGTGCATGCTATGTGTAACGTGTCATCCATACCAACGGCCAAACTGGTATACTCTTCCGAAAGTTGGTGATGGGATTTTACGTGTGTGCAAGATGTTGTGCGTGCGTTTACACACGGAAACCTCGGTTTATAGTCTCATTCGAAGGGCTGTATGGGGAATGGGGTAAGAACCAATGTTAATTCCGAGGGAAAAATCCCCCTGTACCGGAATTCGAACCCGTTACCTCAGGGTCACGAGTCCGGCGCTCTTCCAACTGAGCTATTGTAGTCATCGATCTTGAACTGGCTAATGTTAACTAGGAACTCGAACTTCATGCATCGAAAAAAGTGGACAGTCCCGCTTCCCTCACGCGTGAAGCGTCAACCATGAAGCGCGAAGCGTGAGTGGAATTGTATGGCCCCACCGCAAGAGAGACCTCGTCTGTTCATTTTTTTATTCACGCGTTAGGCGTGAGACATGATGCGTGAGTTTCTATGCTCCAGCAGCCTTAGCAATTGATTTGACGCACCGCGACTTATGCAGGACTGCAGGTTAGGGGGGGGGGGGGGGGGGGGGGGGCGGAGAGTAAGGGAGGGAGGACAGAAATGCGCGTGTTCACGGTGCTGTGTTTGTGAGTTTTGTTTGTCAGCTTCCACCTCAATATTCAGCTCAGAATTCGTTTTCTTCCCTCTGTGGTCTACCATTGCATTGGGTTTTTTAAGGGTTTGTTTGTTTCTTTCTTTCTTTTTCCGTTTCGGGCGTGTTGATTTGGTGTGAATGGAACAAGCGGGTTAATTCTTGATAGTATTCGTCCTCACTGTATGTACAATTTAGATTCTCTCTCTCTCTCTCTCTCTCTCTCTCTCTCTCCTCTCTCTCTCTCTCTCTCTCTCTCTCTCTGTGTGTGTTGTGTGTGTGTGTGTGTGTGTGTGTGTGTGTGTGGTGTGTGTGTGGTGTACATGCATGTACGTGTGTGTGTGTGTGTGTGTGTGTGTGTGTGTGTGTGTGTGCGTGTGTGTGTGTGTGTGTGTGTGTGTGTGTGTGTGTGTGCGCACGCGCCCACGCGCGCGTTCTTTAGTGTGTGTGTGCATGTGGATGTGATGGGTTGTGTGACTATGGGTGTGAGTGTATATTTGATATCATGTTTTATGAATTTTATACATCAATGCTTTTCTAATCTTGTCAGTTTAATCATCACTGAAAAATTGATTTCCGTTTATAACAGAACAATGAATTAAATTGAAGTGAATTTAACTGAACGAGCTAGCAGAGCAGGAAGAGAAGTGTGTGTGTGGGGGGGGGGCGGGGGGGGGGGAGGCAGGGAGGAGGAGACTGGGAAGAGGGGGAGCGGAGGTATCAAAGGGATTCGAACCTCCTTCTTTTCGTGCGCCTCCTCCTCCATGTTCCAGAGTCGAACATGGCTCGCAGCTTCTCCGCCTTGCTCCAGATCAGATCCATGTCTTTGACGGGGTCTCCCACCAGCGTAGTGGCCTGGCCCTGCAATCAAATCAAATCAAATCACGTTGCTTTAAGCCCGGCCGACCAAAGGAGCCATATTAGGGCTGAAACTCCATTACAAAAAAAAACAAAGTGAGAGAATGCAAATGCAAAGTTAAAATTCGATACCAGTTATTTATGTAATCAGAAAGTGCTCACAAAGAGAGTATATCACGCTCAAGTTAAAGTGAAATCTTCTCTAAGACATTGATTTCTTTCAGAAACTGAACTATCAAATCCGCGGGAACATCCCGGAAAAGGTCTTCATTGAGCTTGCCTGATGTCTTACATCCCGTAGCTCCCTACATTCCATTAGAATGTGTCTAATGCTCACACGGGACGCAACGTGGTGCTTCTTTGCTCTTCAAAAGATACGAATGAGTTAAAAACGAATGGCCGGTGTGCAGCCGGCATAAAACTGTTTCTTCTCTGCGACCACCAGAGGTAGATGAGAGGAACACTTTTAAGATTGGACGGATCTGGAAAAAGTTTGTTGTCCGTCTGTGTCATCAGAATCATGAGAGCTGCATGTAGAAGCCAGGTCTGTCTGATTCAATAACCCCGTTTAAAAGAGAAAAAGGAAAAAACCACACTCCATGTTTCATTCGAGACACAACCAAAGTTATTGCAATATGATTCATTCAGTTCCTACCCTGTATCACATAAGGTACATCCAACCGTCTCACACAAGACAACCAAAGCTATTGCAATGTGAATCATTCACTTCCTACCCTGTCTGACTAGAAGGTGCATCCAAACGTATCATTTACTCTTCACGCTGTTGCACATGTGCTAGCTAAGCTTATTACAGTATTTATCACCTAACCTTACTTGTCTCTTTCTCACTCTCTTCTATATAAACCTGTAACCTCCTGATAAAGGCAGTATTCCATGCAACGTCGGTAAGCCGTGGGTTTCCCATGCATGACATCATTGACCAGTTTGGTGTTAGTGATGATAAGGCCACAGTCATCAGTTCATCAGGGGGCCAGAATAGCCCAGTGGTAGAGCGCCGGACTCGTGATCTGGGTAATCCTGGGTTGCGGGTTCGAATCTCCGCCGGGCCGTTTCGGTACAGGGGGATTTTTCCCTCGGAGTTAACACTGGTTCTGACTCCATTTCCCATACAGTCCTTCGAATGAGACTATAAACCGCGATTCCGTGTGTGAACGCACGCATAACATCTTGTACACACGTAAAATCCCATCACCAACTTTCGGAAGAGAAGGGAAGTTTGGCCGCAGGTGTGAATGACACGTTACACATAGTATGCACCTTCCCCGAAGTTGGAGCATGGTTGCCTTAATGGCGGAATAAAAATGGTCATACACACAAAACTCCACTCCCTTTGCTGGGTAGATGGGATTCATCCTTCCTTGTCTATACAGGGAGTGTCCGCAGGAGTATCAGCCTGCATACGCAGAAAAAATGATCAGTCCATCACCATGTATACACCATGTCACCTATCGACCAGTCCATCACCATGTATACACCATGTCACCTATCGACCAGCGCCCACCTGTGCGCTTGTCAGTCTGGCATTATGAAAACTGCACAGCTGCTGTGCACGTGGTCACTACGTATCTCCAGCTGTCGGATCTAGACAGTGGAGACGCCAGTGATGAGGAAGCTCTTCGGCAACCCACTGGACCTGCAGCACCCTGCAAGCTTTGCACCAGACTTGTGCATAGATCTATGGAATGGTGTTCACGAAAAAGATGAAGAAGAGTAGGAAGTTCTCCTGATGCTCTATATGTCATTATACAGATCTGAGGCTCATGGAATAGAGAAGAGAGAGAGAGAGAGAGAGAGAGAGAGAAGAGAGAATGTTGCTTACAGCCCAGCCGACCGCAAAGGGCCATATCAGGTCTGTTATCGTGTGAAGTCAACTCACGAGTCATTAAAAAAAATGACACACAACCCTTTAGAATGCACCTAAAAACACACCGGAAATTTCGTTAAAAAATCTGTCTTCTGTAAAATCTTACATCAGATGAAATATGTTGATCTCTTTCAGAAATTCAAAAATCAAATCTTGTGAGACATCTTTGAACAGGGCCTTCATGGAGAGGCTGATGGACTGAACGTGTTTCATGCTGATGGCCGCTGTGACCTGCTCAATGACAACAACGACCTTCTCCTCTTCCCTCATCCCCTCATATCCCTATCCCCTCTTCCCATTTTAATCTTCCTAACCTAGTTCCTCGAGCAGATTCTGAGACGAGTAAAGCTAAATCAGGGGCTATGACATTTGATCTGTGCTTTTGGTCTGTCTCTGTTATCTAAATCTTTATTTACATATGGGTTAGGCGACGCTATTCGCCAAATTTTGTACTCTGTCATGACTGCCTATGAAAGCGGTAAATCACGTCAGTTGAAAGATTTCGTGGTGAATGGCCACGTCCAGTAACTTGATGGTGATGACTGTCCTTCCCTGGTCCCTTTAAACTTCAGCAGTATTTCTTCCAGCCACTCCCTACCCTCAGCCCTTTTCCCTTCCTATGTTTTTTTTTTTTCTTCAGCGACACACGTCCTCCTACAGATCAAAGACATACGGATGCAAATGACTAGCAGTGGACGACGACACTGGTGACCTTGCTGGCAGTTAGCTTCACCTTGTCCATAAACCTTCCCACCACCTTCAGTATCTTACCATCCTCCTTCCCACCCCCCTCCTGTCTTCAACTAACCATCGCACCACAGAGCAAAGGAAAATGGAGGAATAGACCTTCGTTGTGGTCGGCAGTTTGGGCCAGCTTGACAGCAGTGACTTTCTTTTTCTCCCTCAACCTCTTCCGCCACCTTACTTTTTTTGTTCCTGTCCCTCTGCACACGACTTCATTGTGGATGGCAGCTTCGGCCAACTTAAGGGCAATGACTTTCTCTTACTTCCTCGACCGCTTCCACCATCTTACTTTTGCTCCTGCCCCTCTACATACGACCTCATTGTGGATGGCAGCTTTGGGTAGCTGGAGAGCAACGAATTTCTCTTGTCTCCCTCAACCCCTTCCACCATCTTAGTTTCTTCCTGCCCCTCCACATATGACTTCGCTGTGGATGACAGTTTTGAGCAGCTTGAGAGCAAGGACGTTTTCATTTTTCTTTCAACCCCGCCCACCACCTTACTTTATATCCGACCCTCTACATTTGACCCCATTGTGGATGACAGCTCTGAGCAGCTTGAGAGCAAGGACGTTTTCATTTTTCCTTCAACCCTTCCCACCACCTTACATTTTTTTCCTACCCTCTACAAATGACTCCACTGTGGACTGCAACTTTGAGCAGCTTGAGAGTAATGACTTTCTCCTTTTCCCCTCAACTCCCTCCCACCACATTCCTCGTTCCCTATCCCCCCAACTTCTCCCCATCTCCTGACCCTCAATCCTCTATGACCCCCCCCCCCCCCCCCCCCCCCCCCCCCCCCAGGCTCCCACAGACCGGAGACAGACGGACGTAGATGAGCTTGCTGTGGATGGCCACGGTGGCCAGCTTGATGCCGGCGATGACCTTCTCCTTCTCCTTCAGCCTGGTGACGGCGTTCTGCACGCGCAGCACCTGCTCCTCCGCCTCCTTCTGCAGCATCTCCTCTTCCTGTTCCGACCTGCACGTGACACGCACGTCATGTCACAGCCGCATGACACTGGTGCCATGGCGCGTCTTGAGATTGGTTGTCAGGCGCGTCTTGAGATTGGTTGTCAGGGCGCGTCTTGAGATTGGTTGTCAGGGCGCGTCTTGAGATTGGTTGTCAGGGCGCGTCTTGAGATTGGTTGTCAGGGCACGTCATGAGATTGGTTGTCAGGGCACGTCATGAGATTGGTTGTCAGGGCACGTCATGAGATTGGTTGTCATGGCACGTTGTCATGGCACGTCATGAGATTGGTTGTCATGGCACGTCATGAGATTGGTTGTCATGGCACGTCATGAGATTGGTTGTCATGGCACGTCATGAGATTGGTTGTCATGGCACGTCTTGAGATTGGTTGTCAGGCCCCATGAACTCGGAGTTGTCAGAGCCAGATGCGTAACCATCAAAAAAGAGTTGGGGCAGGAGGGTTGGGGTGTATGAGACTAAGAGAAGAGAGAGAGAGAGAGAGAGAGAGAGAGAGGAGAGAGAGAGAGGAGAGAGAGAGAGAGAGAGAGAGAGAGAGAGAGAGAGAGAGAGAGAGAGAGAGGAGAGAGGGGGGGGACCCAACACTACTACAAATGCACACCGCCGATCAATGAAACATTACCGTGGGTAGAGAAAATGTCGGGGTTTTTTTTTTTCTTCCCCATAATGGGATTGTCTTCAGAATCTGGGTTCAGAAACGCAACAAAGTGACTTGTTCAGGCGCCCAACACATGACATTCAGCTGAACACCGACACCCACCTCAGGTGAAACGGCAAACAGGTGGGGAAAGGACCTGTCTAACACTACACTGACCACACCACAATCACGCCAGGTGAAGGCGGGCAACCCAAACGCCAGCGTTCTTACTGGAGGTCATCGGGACTCGAACCCATCATCACTGACCACGATTTGGCGCTCTACCACTATACAGCCTCGTGAGGCGTGATACCAGTTCTTCACCACTGACGACTTGGCGCTCTACCACTATGCTGCCTCGTGAGGCGTGATACCAGTCTATCTCACAGGTCATCTGTTGACCACGTCAGGCGTCAAGGAAGCGGTGTGCTGTCACTTCATCAGAATCTGACGTCACCTCACTACTCATTCTGTCTTAGGAATGGTGGTGTGCGTGTGAGGGATAACTGAAGAGAGTTTGGAAGGAACACACATCAAACCTCACTACTCATTCTGTCCGGGGAATGGCAGTGTGCGTGTGAGGGATAACTGAAGAGAGTTTGGAAGGAACACACATCAAACGATCAGTCAAGAGATATTCTCTTTTATGGCGTCTGACAAATTCGGCGGTAAATAATTGCAAATCATTTTCTTTGTGGACTTAAAAACGCATGTATCTTGTTTATAGCAATGAAAAGTGGATTTTGCACAGAGGGTGTGGAATCAGATAGATTTCACTTGAAATGTTGTCTGCCATCTGTCTCTGTTCATTAATGTTCTTGGGTGTTGAGTTACCTGATTCGCTGAATTCGATAAACTTCAGTGCGACTGTAGTGACCAAGAGCTCAAAAGGTCTGTTCCGATACGGAAGTCCGTCCCTCCCTCCTCACCCTCTCTCTTTCCCCTCATCCCTAAATCAGACCGGTCACCAGTGTCCAGCATTCAGGGAGTATGGGCTAGCTGGTGCTTGAATGGTGGATCTTTTCAGTAGTTGACCTCTCTTCGTAGTTTGAAAGCAGATTTTGAAGGACACAAAAACGAGTGAGATCTAGGCATGACGGACACGTTCAGTCGCCCTCTGGTCTGTGTTACTGGTACATCAGCCACGGCTTTTTTCGCCCGCGTCTTCTGGTTCATCTGCCCGTCAGTAAGACGACTCCAACGCTACAGGATCATTTTCCATCAAACTTACGGGAGTGGGGGGTGAAGGGTAAGACAAGGATTTCGGTGTGGATCCAGATTCAACAGCACATCCATGATTTTTTCTTCACTTTTTTTTTACCATTGCCAGATCAAGTCTTTTAGGACATTTGTTTTGTCAATTTCACAAGAAACATTGCCTGGGCCTCAATTTAAAAAAAAAAATCAGAATTTTAAAATGTAGTGGTATCTAAATACTTGTAAGAACTGGTCCTGATCCACATTGAATCCCTGACCCATGGACCTCAAGGGCGTTCATGAGATGCTGGTGTGGGTGGTGGAGAGGGGGCAGGGAGATGGGAGGCTATTTATTCCGTTACTGCACAAATTGAGCTAGAAACCTAAACTATGGAGACACGTTTTCAGGTGCAAATTCTGTTTGTTTCTGTGTTATGTTGCAACTTCTTAACATGAACTTATGCAGTTTGGAATAGTCTGACAATTAGAGCCCACGGGATGGAATTTTTTTTTTTTTTTTTTTTTTTTGGGGGGGGGGGGGGGGGGGGCGGTGATTGATTGTATTTCCGACTCCCTAGACACAGCCACGCATAAGTCTTCCTGTCGCCGCTCACAGATCGTGGTCCCCGAGGTCACCTGTCAGAGAAGACACAGCAGAACTATCAAGTGACTTCGGTAGCGTTCGGTGTTGCATGTCCTGGTTCACCATATGCAGGACACCACGTGTTCAGCCTCCTCCTCCCCCCCCCCCCCCCCCCCCCCCCCCCCCCACCCACCACCAATTGAGCACAAAAGTGCTCAGTCCACGGAGTCTTCAAGAGGACACCATCACGTCCATCCAGCGACAGACAGTGCCCATGTGTTGGCCGATACTGATGACGTGGACATCGACCTGCTGCCAGCGAGAACGTGAAGGAAAAATCAAAACTGAGGTCACAGCTAGAAAAAGGCATGGAGAGGCACGGAATTTTGTTGTTGTTGTCTGTTTGTTTGTTTGTTTTTGATGGTGGTGGCGGTGAATGGTCGTCAGTAAGTATGAGGTGATGAAGATGATGGTGAGGAACTCCATCTGGTCTGAGACTATATCAGGAGGCTGTACTCTACACTCCCTGTCATAATGCATCCCAGCCCTCATCAGGCCCGAGAGACACAGACACCTGCCGTGTTAGTCAGGAAATTGGACAAACATGTCTAGGAGGTAGAAGAAACTCGGCTGTATGGTTCCTGTCTTCCATCCCTGCCCATTGCACACTCATCATCCCTGCCCATTGCACACTCATCATCCCTGCCCATTGCACACTCATCATCCCTGCCCATTGCACACTCATCATCCCTGCCCATTGCACACTTCCATCCCTGCCCATTGCACACTCATCATCCCTGCCCATTGCACACTCCCTCATCCCTGCCCATTGCACACTTCATTCCTGCCATTGCACACTCATCATCCCTGCCCATTGCACACTTCCATCCCTGCCCATTGTACACTCCCATCCCTGCCCATTGTACACTCATCATCCCTGCCCATTGTACACTTCCATCCCTGCCCATTGTACACTTCCATCCCTGCCCATTGTACACTCCCATCCCTGCCCATTGCACACTCATCATCCCTGCCCATTGTACACTTCCATCCCTGCCCATTGCACACTCATCATCCCTGCCCATTGCACACTCATCATCCCTGCCCATTGCACACTCATCATCCCTGCCCATTGTACACTCCCATCCCTGCCCATTGCACACTCATCATCCCTGCCCATTGCACACTCATCATCCCTGCCCATTGTACACTCCCATCCCTGCCCATTGCACACTCATCATCCCTGCCCATTGCACACTCATCATCCCTGCCCATTGTACACTTCCATCCATGCCCATTGCACACTCATCATCCCTGCCCATTGCACACTCATCATCCCTGCCCATTGCACACTTCCATCCCTGCCCATTGCACACTTCCATCCCTCCTGCCCATGATGCACACTCTCATCCCTGCCCATTGCACACTTCCATCCCTGCCCATTGCACACTTCCATCCCTGCCCATTGTACACTTCCATCCCTGCCCATTGCACACTCATCATCCCTGCCCATTGCACACTTCCATCCCTGCCCATTGCACACTCCCATCCCTGCCCATTGTACACTCATCATCCCTGCCCATTGCACACTTCCATCCCTGCCCATTGTACACTCATCATCCCTGCCCATTGCACACTCATCATCCCTGCCCATTGCACACTCATCATCCTGCCCATTGCACACTTCCATCCCTGCCCATTGCACACTTCCAT
The DNA here is from genome assembly GCA_018398815.1 of Conus ventricosus. NCBI lineage: Eukaryota > Metazoa > Mollusca > Gastropoda > Neogastropoda > Conidae > Conus > Conus ventricosus. The sequence goes on from CM031618.1 coordinate 27,072,739, forward strand.
CCCTGCCCCTTGCACACTTCCATCCCTGCCCATTGCACATTTCCATCCCTGCCCATTGCACACTCATCATCCCTGCCCATTGCACACTCATCATCCCTGCCCATTGCACACTCATCATCCCTGCCCATTGCACACTTCCATCCCCTGCCCATTGCACACTCATCATCCCTGCCCATTGCACACTCATCATCCCTGCCCATTGCACACTCATCATCCCTGCCCATTGTACACTCATCAATCCCTGCCCATTGCACACTCATCATCCCTGCCCATTGTACACTCATCATCCCTGCCCATTGCACACTCATCATCCCTGCCATTGCACACTCATCATCCCTGCCCATTGTACACTCATCATCCCTGCCCATTGCACACTCATCATCCCTGCCCATTGTACACTCCCATCCCTGCCCATTGTACACTTCCATCCCTGCCCATTGCACACTCATCATCCCTGCCCATTGTACACTTCCATCCCTGCCCATTGTACACTCCCATCCCTGCCCATTGTACACTCATCATCCCTGCCCATTGTACACTCATCATCCCTGCCCATTGCACACTCATCATCCCTGCCCATTGCACACTCATCATCCCTGCCCATTGTACACTCATCATCCCTGCCCATTGCACACTTCCATCCATGCCCATTGCACACTCGTCGGCCGGGGCGGAAAAATCCCACAAACAGATGCCTATGATGGGACGTGATCCCTCGACCTCCAAGCCCGCCAGTCCGCGACGCTAACAACTTGCATCACGGTGGCTGGTGGGTGCTGACATCCTTGTGTTGGACTGCAGCGTACTGCTATCCATTGTTTGACTTCCCCGTTTTATTGTTTGCGTTCTCCAACAAAACCCATCACAAACGTTTTCCATCTGGAACGGACTCAACTTCAATGTTGGAATTCTGTGAGAAACAGACAGACCAGCTCACAGACAACAGAGACAAAAGCATACACGCCGGGTGGTCTGACAGAGACAACACTTTCATACCGTGTGGTTCGGATGGAAAAGAAAGACAGCGAGTCTTTGGCGGACGCAGGGGACCAAAATCAACGTAATGGATGACGGAGGCAGACACACAGTCATTGATCTCTCAGGACACCAAAGAAGCAAATGGACGAAGTTTATACGACAAACTTTGTCAACGATAGGATTACAGCATGTCTGTGAAAATCAGGGTACATTGACTCGCTGAAGTTTCTAATCAATGCGAAGCTGGAAACGTTTTATGTTGACTTCTGGAAGAAACAAAAGAACGAAACCACACCCAAGCTCAAATTTTATGCCACAGTTACTACCGAATACAAACAGGCGGCTTATTTGGAGCAACGCATTGACACCGATTCCAGACGGGCACTAACTAGATAACAAAACAAACGCCCATGAACTCCAATTGAGAGGGGCCCGTTATACCAACATTGACAGAGAAAACAGATTATGCACGACATGCCACGTTGTTGAGGACGATCTACATTTTCTCGATGACTGCAAATCCTTTGACCAACAACATTATGACCTATGACCAGGATCACAAAAACAGATTTTCCACCACAGACTAACATGACAAAACTCTCGGAGCTCATGTTATTCGACTGCTTCCAACCTGTACTTGCCCAGTATATCCTGTTGTGTTTTTCTCTTTGGAGACAGACAATTTAATCAGACTCTGATACACACTATGCTTGTTCTTTCTGCTGCTAATGTTATGTCGCAAGATGTGACGACGTTGGGATTAGTTTAATTGAATGTCTTAGCTTGATCATCTGTGCCCCACAACACCTCTGGTTTCCATATGGCAATAAACATATGTTCTTGTTCTTGTTCACACACCCACACCACACACACACACACCACACACACACACACACACACACACCACACCAACCAAGCCACAACATTACAGACCAGAATATTCGGATGCCTAGACGAGAGCAGAGAGTTCTTCACGGATTTAGTTGACCCAAATCGGTATAAAAGACTGAGATGGAGACAGACAGACCGACAGACCGACACACACACATACAAACAGACGCACATGCCAGGGGCTCCGGGTGGTAGGTGAGGGTGGCGAGTTCTGCACGCAGATCGTCCAGGTCGGAGAACAGGGAGTCCGTACATGGTGTTGCTGTCGTCCAGCTGGTCGCACAGGCGGCGGTTAGCGAGCACTCTCCTCCTGCACGCGGCTGAGCACATCCTAGATCCAGAGGACAGGTGAGGTGTTTCAGGGTCTGCTTTTCGACAAGAAGGCGTCCTTACTTTAGCCGGTAGGAATCCGGTAATGATTAAGTAAGGGACCCTCGGCGTCGTTTTTCTTCTTCTTTTTTTTTCTTTTTGTCTTATTTTCTTTTTTTTCTTTTTTTAAAAATTAAAGTCATCAACAAAGTACCAGCTAAAGGATTTTTTTTTCCTTTTCTTTTCCTCCCCCTCTCCCTTTTAAATTTTTTTTTGTTGTTGTTTTGTTTTGGTCTAATTTTCAATGTAAAGTCGTCAACAGACAAACCATTCCAAGGAGAAAATGTACAGTTGCGGGGTCACTTGTTCTTTAGTGCTTTTTTTTTTTCTCCTGATCTAGCATCTGCAAGACATCACCTACTAAGCCCCAATACTGACAACTAAATCGACTTCGCTGCATGGCCAGGTTACTGACGAGTCTCAGCCGATATGTTGCAAGGCGTGGGCCCTACGCTGGGGTTTTGTTAGGGCTTGATTGCTCATCTAAACAACATTGTGTGGAAGACAGCAAACACGACATTGCCCCACGCAAACTCACTGGTGTCAATTGTGGTGCTGAAAAAAAGGAACAATTCTGAGAGGTTAACGTTTGAAAAAATCTCTCTCTCTCTCTTCTCCTCTCTCTCTCTTCTCCTCCTCTCTCTCTCCTCTCTCCTCTGTTGTGTGTGTGTGTTGTTGTGTGTGTGTGTGTGTTGTGTGCGTGCGTGCGTGCGTGCGTGCGTGCGTGCGTGCGTGTGTGTGTGTGTGTGTGTGTGTGTGTATGTGTGTGTGTGTGTGTGTGGTGTGTGTGAGAGAGAGAGAGAGAGAGAGAGAGAGAGAGAGAATGACAAACGTTTTATGATCCGTTCAGCAATCAAGCCCTTCAGACTGACTGGCAGGATAACTCAGTAAACTCAGTCGTCTCACTCGCCCCTTCCCTCTCCTTTTTCCCCCATCCCCAGCCCACAATCACCCCGACAGCTCTCTCCCTCCTTCCCCTCCTTTCCCTCAGACCCCTTTCCTTCACCTCCCACCCCTCTCCCCCTCCTTCTTTTATGTTAACCACACATACAGGCACACGACAGTGGATCATCTTGACAACCGTTACAATGAGGAAATAACATCACTAGTTAGTGGATCATTTTGACAATCGTTACAAATGAGGAAATAACATCACTAGTTGTTTCTTTCTCTTGTCCCCCCCCCCCCCCCCCCCCCCCCCCCCCCCCCGGCCGATATTTGTTTTAAGCCGGTTTACATTGATTTTGCTAGATCTAGAACACGTTTTCATTATTGCACGACAAAACATTTTGCAGTACAAGTCTGGTCCGTAATATAAGGAAGTGAGTCCATTTCAGTATATTTCTTTCCCATGCCTTTGCAAGGCAAGCAGAAAAATTGTTCTAAAAGCACACCAAACTTTCTTTTGGATCTTTTTTCACACCAACGGACATTTACCATCGGCCTGTGTGCATGCCGAAATCATCGATAAACGAGAAGGAACCGTGTAGAAACGTTTTTCTTACGGAAGAAAGAAATAATCGTTTGGGGGTTTCTTTGTTTTTTTGTTTGTTTTTTTTTGTTTTTTTCAAATATGCACTCTATCTCAACGTTTTTGTCGGGCATTTTCCCGAAAACGATATCCATTTTTTTTTTTTTTAAATGACGGACACCGATGAAAATGTGTACAGTTCAACTCTTACATAAGACTTCCACTGACACAGACTTCTGGCTGGAAACTCCTTGTCTTTACGGGCCTGGGCTTTTACGACACCGACCTCACCATTCCCGGTGTGTGTGTGGTGTGGTAGGAGCATGTGTGGGGGTGGAGTGGAGGAGAAGGAGCTGTGGGATGGGGGCGGGGGTGGGGGTGGGGGCGGGGCTAAGGAAATTGGCGAGAGAGGTTCATGCAGTAAACAGCCAACTGACGGACCTTGACATCGGAGATGTCCAGGGCTTCCCTTCAGCTCTTCAAAGAGACCTGGTAGTTCTTCAGCTCCACATTGGTCTCCATTTCCCTTGCGCTTCCGTTCCTCTGGAGACAGTCATGGAACGGGAAGAGCAGGACCAGTAATCCCTACTTCAAGCCCTGAGTAAGATTTAGAGTACATAAATACACAGAACTGGAATAATGTTTCTCGGGACTGTAATGTCTTATAAACTCTCTCTCTCTTTTCTCTCTCTCTCTCTCTCTCTCTCTCTCTCGTTTTGTCTCTCCCTGTCTGTCTGTCTGTCTGTCTGCTGTCTCTCTCTCTTCATTTCATATCAAGAACATGCTGGGCTGTTCCAGGCAGACAGACTAACATGAACTAAAGTGAAACTATTAAGCGGAACCCGGGGTTTGCAAGACTGCGTGACGGGTGAGTCAAAAGGCCATAAATCCGGTGTCAGGTTTATCCCGTGTTCATGTTTCCAAGAATGTGTTTGACGGGACTCTTTAAAGACAAGTGTTTAGGATTGAATAGAGGAGACTCAAGACTCAAGACTCAAAAACTTTATTACTCAAGGATAGAGATTTTAGGCAGTGCCTATTTTTCCCAATCTGTCCTTGCTATTCTACAACATTAAAACTAAACTGACTGCACATATTAATAATGCAGAAACAATGAAGAATATAGCAACATTATAATATTAACAATAACATAGTAATAAGGAATAATAATTATTTAAAAAAAAAAATCAAATCCATGAAAAAATTTTATACAAACCACAGTCGACACGTACGCGCGCGCGCTCACATGCATGCAAAACGCCCACACATACACGCACGCATGCGCCATACCACATCCACACCACACACAAAACCACACCCCAAACACACACCACACACACACACACACACACACTTTTTCATTGCTAATATAGAGGAAAGCTAAAGTAGGGCGTTGAGACTATGATCAAAAGGTTAGATTTATTGTTCAAGAAAATGTTTAAGTACTGCTGATTTGAAGGGACGGCAGTGATTGGACATGTTTTGGCAGACGGGGGAAGGAGTTCCACACAGAGGACCAAAAAATGCAAAACTCGATTTGAATAAATCAATGCGGACACGTGGTTAAATGTAATTATTTGAATCATATCGCGTTGTTGCCATTTGGTAAACTCAGCAAGTATGTTGGCGCCATGTTTGCATGGACTTTAAAAAATTAGTACTCCCTTTTATTATAGGTCAGTTGGCTCTGCGTGGTTAACATCATTAGTTTGCGAATTTCCCCGTGTCGATAGAGACTTGTGGGGGAAGAATCAGCTTAATTCCCGTCTATGCATGAGTTGATCTTTTTTATGTGTTTTCACCGGCACCACTCCAGACAGTAACGCATAGTTGATGTGAGAAAGGCAATGGGCTTCAAAAATAATTTCCGGATATGTGGTTCAACATTAAACTGAGTTTATTGAGTAAAAACAAATTGCGAGCCAACTGTTTGCAAACATGTTTTTATATGTGATTGCCATTTAAAGTTCTCATCAATGATCACCCCAAGACACGGTTTTTCGGTAACCCGCTCGATCAGGTTTCACTCATTTTTAGGCTCAACATAAGTTGTGTCGTTGATGTTTCTGTCTCGATGCTAGGACCCATAATTTTTTTTTGTGCGGATTAAGGACATTCGGTTTTGGTTGCACCATTCTAAGACATCAGTGATACTTTGTTGTAACGATATTTGTACAGAATGATGTTTGTATCACTACAGTGAAGGAAACTATCGTCAGCGAACAGATCACAGCTGACATCATTTTTGAGTATGTGCATCGGTAGGTCATTTATAAAAATACAGAAGAAGAGGTCCAGGACAGAGCCTTGTGGAACGCACAGCTCACTATTCCTTCAGGGAATAAGTCCCTTTTTAAGTAAACACGCTGGGTCCTGCTTTCAAGATATGACTGAAAGAAGGTGACTACTGCCGGATTTTGAACATATGCAGTCATTTTTTTT
>CM031618.1:27096389-27106389 GCA_018398815.1 Conus ventricosus
GGAGGGTCAGAGTGTTGACAGAGGAAGAGGAGGGGACAGGTGTTGACGGAGGTAGAGGAGGGGGGGGGTCAGAGTGTTGGACGGAAGGAAGAGCGAGGGGGACAGAGTGTTGACGGAGGACAGCAGGAGGGGGACAGAGTGTTGACAGAGGAAAGAGGAGAGGGGGGTCGGAGTGTTGACGGAGGAGAAGAGGCGGGGGTTCTGAGTGTTGACAGGGAGGATGAGGAGGGCTTCAGAGTGTTGACAGAGGAAAGAGGAGGAGGTCAGGGTTGATTGACGGAGGAAGAGGAGGGGGACCAGCTTAGAGCAGAGTGTTGACAGAGGAAGAGCGTGGGGGCTAGAGTGGTTGACAGAGAAGAGGAGGGGGCTAGGAGAGTTGACAGAGGAAGAGGAGGGGGTCAGAGTGTTCACAGAGATGAGGAGGGGGCTAGAGTGTTGGACAGAGGAGAGGATGAGGTCAGAGTGTTGACGGTGGAATGGGTTAGAGTTGTTAGAGTGTTGGACAGACCGGAAGAGGAGGAGGTCAGAGTGTTGACAGAGAAGAGGAGGGGTCAGAGTGTCGACAGTGAAGCGGGTTAGAGTGTTGGACAGAGGAAGGGGAGGAGGTTCAGAGTGTTGACGAGGGAAGAGGAGGGGTCACAGAGTGTTGACAGTGGAAGGGCGTGTTAGAGTGTGTTGACAGATGAACGAGGAGGGTGGTCAGAGTGTTGACAGAGAGGAAGAGGAGGAGGTCAGAGTGTTGACAGAGGAAGAGAGGAGGAGGTCAGAGTGTTGACAGAGGAAGAGGAGGAGGTCAGCGTGGTTGAAGAGGAACGTTGTTTAGAGTGTGACAGTGGAAAGGAGGTGTCAGAGGTTGACAGAGGAAGAGAGGTGGTCAGAGTGTGACAGGAGGAAGAGGAGGAGGGTCAGAGTGTTGGACGAGGAAGAGGAGTGGGTCAGAGTGTTGACAGAGGAAGGGGGGGGTCAGAGTGTGACAGAGGAAGAGGAAGAGGTCAGAGGGTTGACGAGGGAGAGGAAGAAATCAGAGTGTTGACAGAGGAAAAGAGGAGGAGGTCAGCAGTGTTGACGGAGGCAGAGGAGGGGGGTCAGAGTGTTGCACAGAGGAAAAGAGGAGGAGGGTCAGGGGTTGTTGACAGAGAGGAATGAGGAGGGTGGCTAGAGTGTTGACAGAGGAAGGACGCGCAGGGGGCTAGAGTGTGGACAGAGGAAAGAGGAGGGGCTAGAGTGTTGACAGAGGAAGAGGCGGGGGGTCAGAGTGTTCACACGAGGAAGAGGAGGGGCGCTAGAGTGTTGAAGAGGGAAGAGGATGGAGCGTCGAGTGTTGAACCAGTGGAATGGGTTAGAGTATTGACAGAGGAAGAGGAGGCGGTCAGAGTGTTGACAGAGGAAGAGGAGGGGTCAGAGTGTGACAGTGGAAGGGTGTTAGAGTGTTGGACAGCGGAAGGGGGAGGCGGTCAGAGTGTTGACGAGGCAAGAGGATGGGTCAGAGTGTTGACAGTGGAAAGGGGTTAGAGTACCCCAAACCCCCCCCTCCCCCCGTTGACAGAGGGAGAGAGGGGGTCAGGTGTTGACAGAGAAGAGGGAGGAGGTCAGGAGTGTTGACAGAGGGAAGAGGTGGAGGTCAGGGTGTGGACTGAGGAAAGAGGAGGAGGTTCAGCAGTGTTGACAGAGGAAGGTGTTAGAGAGTTGACAGAGGAAGAGGAGTGGTCAGTGTGTTGCGGACAGAGGGATAGAGGAGGTGGTCAGAGTGTTGACAGAGGACGAGCGAGAGGGTCAGAGTGATGACAGAGGAAGAGGGAGGACCAGAGTGTAGACAGAGGAAGGGGAGGGGGTCAGAGTTGTTACAGAGAGGAGAGGGAAGTGCGTCAGAGTGTTTGACAGAGGAAGAGGAAAGAAATCAGAGTGTTGCAGAGAAAGAGGAGGAGGTCAGAGTGTTCGACAGAGGAAGAGGAGGGGGTCAGAGTGTTGACAGAGAAAGAGGAGGGGGTGGTCAGAGTGTTGACCGAGGAAGAGGAGGGAGTCCAGCGACGTGTTGACAGAGGAAGAGGAGGGGGTCAGAGGTTGACCAGATGGAAGAGGAGGGGGAACAGAGTGTTGACAGAAGAAAGAGAGGAGGTCAGGGTGTGACGAGGGAAGGGGTAGAGGTTGACAGAGGAAGAGGAGGGGGTCAGGTGTTGACAGAGAAGAGGAGGGGGTCAGAGCGGAGGGGGGTCTGAGTGTTGACAGAGGAAGAGGAGGGGAGTCAAGAGTTGTTGACAGAAGAGTATAATATCTAAGCGGGGAGGTCAGAGGTTGACGGGAAGAGGAGGGGGTTAGAGTGTTGACAGAGAAAGAAGGGGGATCAGATGTTGCCAGAGGAAGTGGAGGAGGTCAGAGTGTTGACAGAGGAAGAGGAGGGGGGTCAGAGTGTTGACAGAGGAAAAGGAGGGGGTCAGAGTGTTTGACAGAGAAAGAGGAGGAGGTCAGAGTGTTGACAGAGAAAGAGGAGGGGGTTCAGAGTGTTGACGGAGGAAGAGGAGGGGGTCAGAGTGTTTGACCGGGGGAAGGGGTTCAGAGTGTTGACAGAGGGAAAAAGGAGGGGGTCAGAGTGTTGACAGGATGAGGAGGGGGTCAGGGAGTGTTGACGGAGGACAGGGGTGTAAGGGAGTGTTGACAGAGGAAGAGGGAGGAAAAGTCCAGAGTGTTACTTGACAGAGCGACAGGAGGGGTCAGAGTGTTGACAGAAGGAAGAGGTCAGAGTGTGACAGAGAAAGAGGAGGGTGGCGGAGTCAGAGTGTTGACAGAAGGAGGGGTCTAGAGTGTTTGCCAGAGGGAAGAGGAGGACGGTCAAGAGTGTTGACAGAGGGAAGCAGGAGGGGGACGAGTGTCGACAGAGGAAGAGGAGGAGGTCAGGGTGTTGCAGAGAAAGCGGGGGGTCGAGTGTTGACGAAGGGGGGGGGGGGGGTCAGAGTGTCTGACAGCAGGAAGAGGAGCGGGGGGGTTCAGAGTGTTGACAGCAGGAAGAGGAGGGGGTCAGAGTGTTGACAGAGTGAAGAGGTGGGGGACGGTGTTGGACCGATGAAGAGGAGGGGGACGACAGGTTGTTGACTGATGTAGAGGAGGGGGTCCAGAGTGTTGACAGAGGAGGGAGGTTTGAGTGTTGACGATGATGGGAGCGAGGGGGACAGAGTGATTGACGAGGAAGAGGAGGAGGTCAGGGTGTTGACAGTAGGAAGAGGAGGAGGTCAGGGTTTGTTTGGACAGAGGAAGAGGAGGGGGTTCAGAGTGTTGACAGAGGAAGAGGCCGGGGGACACAGTGAGTAGCCACGGAGGAAGAGGAGAGGCGGGTCAGAGTTGTTGACGGGTGGAAAAGACGGGGGGGGACAGACGTGTTGACGGGAAGGAAGCAGGAAGAGGAGGGCGGACAGAGTGTTGACAGAGGAAGAGCGAGGGGGGTCAGAGTGTTGACTGGGAGGAAGAGGAGGGGGTCTGAGTGTTGACAGAGGAAGAGGAGGGGGGTCGAGTGTTTGACAGGTGGAAGAGGAGGAGGTCAGGGTGTTGAAGAGGAAGAGTGGGGGCTAGAGGGTTGACAGAGGAAGAGGGAGGGGGCTAGAGTGTTGACAGAGGAGAGGAGGGGGGCTAGAGTGTGACAGAGGAAGGGGAGGGGGGGTGGTCAGAGTGTTCACAGAGGAAGAGGAGGGGGCTTTAGAGTGTTGACAGAGGGAAGAGGATGAGGCAGGAGTGTTGACAGTGGAATGGGAGGTTAGAGGGTTGACAGATGAAGAGGCAGGAGGTCAGAGTGTTGACAGGAGGAGGGGGGGGGGAAGAGGAAGGGGGTCAGAGTGTTGACAGTGGAAGGGGTTTAGAGTGTTTGACAGCGGAAGGGGAGGAGGTTCGCTGTGTTGACAGAGGAAGAGGAGGGGTCCTGAGTGTTGACAGTGGTAAGGGGTTAGAAGTGTTGACAGAGGAAGAGGACCGGTGGTCAGAGTGTTGACGAGGAAGAGGAAGGAGGTCAGAGTGTTGAACAGAGGAAGAGGAGGAGGGTCTCTCAGAGTGTTGACAGACGGAAGAGGAGGAGGTCAGCGTGTTGACAGAAATTGGAAGGTGTTAGAGTGTTGACAGAGGAGAGGAGGTGGCTCAGAGTGTTGACAGAGGAAAGGAAGAGTGACGGTGGTCAGAGTGTGACAGAGGAAGAGGGACGAGGGTCAGAGTGTGTTGACAGAGGAGAAGGAGCAGGCGTCAGAGTGTGACAGAGGTAGGGGAGGGGGTCAGAGTGTTGACAGAGGAATAGGAAGAGGTCAGAGTGTTGACAGTGAGGAACGAGGAAGAAGAAATCAGAGTGTTGACAAGAGAAAGAGCGAACGAGGTCAGAGTGTGCGGAGAGGAAGAGGAGGGGGTCAGAGTGTTGACAGAGGAAGAGGAGGAGGTCCTCAGGGTTGTTGAACAGAGGAAGAGGAGGGGGGGCTAGAGTGTTGGAAGGAGAAGAGGAGGGGGGCTAGAGTGTTGACAGAGGAAGAGGAGGGGCTAGAGTGTTGACAGCGGAAGAGGAGGGAGGTCAGAGTGCTTCACAGAGGAGAGGAGGGCGGGCTAGTAGGCAGAGTGCTTGACAGAGGAAGAGGATGAGGTCAGAGTAGTGGACAGTGGAATGGGTTTTGAGAGTTGACAAGGAAGAGGAGGAGGTCAGATGTTGACAGAGGAAGCGGAGGGGTCAGAGAGTGTTGACAGTGGAAGGGGTTAGAGTGTTGACAGAGGAAGGGGAGCGAGGTCCAGAGTGATGCAGCGGAAGAGGAGCGTAGTCAGAGTCGTTGCAGTGGAAGGGTTAGAGTGTTGACAGAGAAGAGGAGGTGGTCAGAGTGTTGACAGAGGAAGAGGAGGAGGGTCAGAGTGTTTGACAGAGGAAGAGGGGAGTTTCAGAGTGTAGACAGAGGAAGAGGAGGAGGTCAGCGTGTTGACTCTGGAAGGCTGTTAGAGTGTTGACAGAGGAAGAGGAGGTGGTAGAGTGTTGACAGAGGAGGGAGGGTGGTCCAGAGTGTTGACAGAGGAAAGAGCGAGAGGGTAGAGTGTTGACAGAGGAAGTGGAGAGGGTCAGAGTGCTTGACAGAGGAAGGGGAAGAGGGGGTCAGAGTTGTTGACAGAGGAAGAGGAAAGAGGTCCAGAGTGTTGACAGAGGAACGAGGAAGAAATCAGAGTGTTGAAAGAGTAAGAGGAGGAGGTCAGAGTGTTGACAGAGGAAGCGTGAGGGGGTCAGAGTGTTGACAGAGAAAGAGGAGCGGGTCAGAGTGTTGACGTAAGGAAGATGAGGGAGTCAGAGTGTTGGACAGCAGGAAGAGGAGGGGGGTCAGAGTGTTGACAGAGGAAGACGGAGGGGGCCAGAGTGTTGACAGAAGAAGTGTAGGAGGAGTCAGGGTGTTGACGAGGAAGAAGGGTTAGAGTGTTGACAGGGAAGAGGAGGAGGTCAGCAGTGTTGACAGAGGAAAGTGGAGGTGTCAGAGTGTTGGTCGAGGAAGAGGAGGGGTCATCGTTTGTCGTGTTGACAGAGGAAGAGGAGGAGGTCAGAGTGTTGACAGAGGAAGAGGAGGAGTGTTTCAGCGGTGGTTGACAGCGGAAGGGGTTAGCAATGTGGACAGAGGAAGAGGAGGTGGTCAGGGTTTGTTGACGAGGACAGAGATGTGGTCCAGAGTGTTTTGACAGAGGAAGAGGAAGAGGGTCAAAGGTTTGAAAGAGGAAAGAGAGGGGGCCAGAGTTGATGACAGTGGAAGGGGTGTTAAGTGTTGACAGGGAAAGAGGAGTGGTCAGAGTGTTGGACAGGGAAGCATGAGGAGGTTCAGAGTGGTGACAGGGAAGAGGAGGAGGTCAGAGTATTTGACAGGGGAAGAGGAGGAGAGTCAGAGTAGTTGCACAGAGAAGGGAGGCAGGTCATGCGTGTTGACAGAGGAAGGGGTGAGAGTGTGTTGACAGAGGAGAGGAGTTGGTTCAGAGTGTTGACAGAGAAGAGGAAGAAGAAATCAGAGTGTTGACAAAGAAAAGAGGAGAAGGTCAGAGTGTTGACAGAGGAGAGAAGGGGGTCAGAATGTTGGAAGAGGAAGAGAAGGGGTCAGCGTCTGTTGACAGAGGAGAGGAGGGGTCAGAGCAGTTGACCGAGGGAAGAGGAGTGGTCAGAGTTGTTGCAGGGAAGAGAAGGGGTTCAAGAGTGATGACCCCCCCCTGGGGGCCCCCCCCCCCCCTCGTGGAAGAGAAAGGGGAAGAGCGCTGGGGGTCTGAGTGTTGACAGAGGAGAGGATGAGGTCAGAGTGTTGACAGAGGAAGAGGAGGGGGGTCAGAGTTTGAAGAGGAAGAGGAAGGGGGTCAGAGTGTTGACAGAGGAAGCGGACGGGGTCGAGTGCGGTTGACAGAGGAAGAGGAGAGGTCGATTGTTGACCAGAGGAAGAAGAGGAGGAGTGGTCAGAGTGTTGACAGAGGAAGAGGAAGGGGGGGTCCAGAGTGTTGACAGAGGACAGAGGAGGGGGGTCAGAATGTTGACAGAGGAAGAGGAGGGGTTGTCAGAGTGTTGACAGAGGAAGAGGAAGGGGTCAGCGTGTTGACCAGTGGAAGAGGACGGGGTCAGTGGTTAGCACGATCAGGTCACCTGCAGCCCTTTGCCCTTAATCACGGGCTCTCGCTGGCGCCCGTTGTGACGAAGATTTTGGACACCACGTGATTCCCTCCCGACACATGCATACAGAGAGAGAGAGAGAGGAGATGGAGAGCGAGACGAGAAGATCCGAGAGCCAAGAGAGAGCGAGGGAGAGAGAGAGAGAGAGAGCGAGAGATGACGAAGACGAGAGAGAGAGAGAGAGAAAGAGACAGAGAGAGACAGCAGAGACCAGAGACAGGAGATCCAGAGAGCACGCAACAAACACAGCCTACAGAGAGCAGATGAGAGGAGACGAGAGGACTGAGAGGTGACGAGAGAGAGAGTGAGCGAGAGACGGATGACGGGAGAGAAGAGGGACTGAGAGGAGAGAAGAGAGATGTGAGAGAGAGAGGGAGGGAGGGGACAGAGACAGACGATACAGAGAGCCGCAAACAACAGCAACTACAGAGAGAGAGAGAGCGAGAGAGAGACGAGAGAGAGAGACGGGAGGAGAGAGCAGAGAGAGAGAGCGACAGACAGACACGACAGACAGACAGACAGACGCCAGAAAGCACGCAAAAAAAACAGCTACAGATGAGAGAGAAAGAGACGAGAGAGAGAGACGGAGAGAGAGAGAGAGGGAGAGACAGAGCCAGGAGACAGAGATACAGAGAAAGCACGCAAACAAAACAAAGCTACAGAGAGAGAGACAGAGAGGAGAGAGAGAGAGAGAGAGAAGAGAGAGAGAGTGAGGAGAGTAGAGGAGCGACGAGACGTGAGAGAGAGAGAGACGAGAGAGAGAAGACAGACAGCAGACAGACAGGACAGACAGAGCACGCAAAACAAACAGCTACAGAGAGAGAGAGAGAGGAGAGACGGAAGAACGAGTAGAGAGAGAGAGAGAGAGAGAGACGAGGACAGAGAGCACAGAGAGACAGAGTTACAGAGAGCACGCAAACAACACAGCTACAGAGAGACGAGGAGAGAGATGAAGAGAGAGCGAGAGGAGAGAGAGAGAGAGGGGGGGGGGGGGAGCGGAGAGCATGAGAGAGAGAGAGGAGAGAGAGGAGAGATTACAGAGAAGCACGCAAACAAACACAGCTACAGAGAGAGAGCGAGAGAGAAGAGAGAGAGGAGACGACGAGGCGAGAGAGAGAGAGAGATGGAGAGAAAGAGAGAGGGAGAGGGAGCAGAGAGGAGACGGAGGAGACCGAGAGTGAGAGAGAGAGAGAGGAAGAGACAAACAGACAGACAGACAGAGGAGGACACAGAACACAGAGAGAGACAGGAGGAGAGAGAGAGAGAGACAGAGAGGGCACGCAACAAATACGCAGCTACAAAGAGAGAGAGAGAGAGAGGGAGAGAGAGAGAGAGAGAGGAGAGAGGAGTGAGAGAGAGAGAGAGAGAGGAGAGAGACAGACAGACAGACATACGGACTGACAGACAGACACCGCGACAGACAGACAGAGAAGAGAGAGACAGACAACAGACAGGACACAAGCGAAACAGAGACAGAGAGGAGAGAGAGTAGAGCGAGAGAGAGAAGAGAGAGAGAGAGACGAGAGCGAGAGATACACTTGGCACACACACACAACACACACACACCAACACACACACAACATATATATATATATATTATATATATATATCTATATACTATATATATATATATATTATTATTATATATATACATGTATATATAGATAAAAAATCCTGACGGAAGAAACGTAGCAATTCACTTGTTTTCCCCCACTAATAAATTGTTCAGCATTACACACAACACACATACACACACGCGTGCGCGCACCCGGGCGCAAGCTCGTGTACGTGCTTACACAACACACCCCCCCCCCTCCCCCCCCCCCCCCTTCTCGTCTCCAACCCCAACACACTCGCGCCAACACCACACTGAACACATACATACTCCCACCCAACCCATCCCTCCTGTTCACGGTCCCTCCCCCACACCCCCTCTTTAAACCTACTCATCATCAATTCCCTCACACACACACACACACAACACACACACACAACACACACACACACACACACACACCACACACACAGGCGCGGCGCGGCGCGCGCGCACACACATACACCTTGCACACACACACACACACACACACACACACACTCACACACACAACACCACACACAAACATCACAACACAACACACAAAGTCCTATTTTTTCTGTTTTGTAAAATGGGAAATGGTGTTTTAGTAACGTCCTTGTGATGACCGGTTATTCTTCGATGTTTTATAGTTAGTTATTCATTTTTTGCTGTTGCTGTTATTAGTGTTAATGTTATTCTTATAGATTATGTTTGTCTAATATCACATAATGTGTATAGACGTTAAATTGAAGACCTAACACACACACACATGGAGAGAGACAGACAGACAGACAGACAGACAGACAGACAGGACGGACGAGAGGACGGACGGAAGACGACAGGACAGGACAGGACAACAGACAGACAGACAGACAGACAGACAGATAGGGGAGGTACACGATGTCATACACTGCGATGGAAGGCCACTTCCTTGCGGAGGTCATCGCTGACCCCTCTCAGGTACTGCAGCTTCTCCTGGTTCTTCTGCTTCTGCTCGTCTGTCGTCTGCACGAAGGTGTCTCGCTCTTTCTCTGCGGACCACAGACGATTCCTGCCACTATACAGTATAATGGTTACCAGCGAACTGTCGTTCTAACATCAGCTGGCTTTACATACCGCTTTAACATCTTCGCCTTCCTGGAGCTAAAAAGGCGAAGGGTGGGTTTGGGGGAGGGAAGGGGCGGGGAGGCGGGGAAACAGGGAAGGATGGGGGAGGCGGCGGGAGGCTGGGCCAGAAGGGAAGTGGGGGTGGGGGTGGGGGAGTTAGGATAGCAAGAGTCGAAACAAGCCAGTGTGTGCCGGTTTAGATGTGCGAAGGCACAGGGTAAAGATTGCTGTAATTAAAGAAACGTCTTTAAGATTAGTTTCAAAACGGAGTGACTGAGGGCGGAAAACGAAGCAAAATTTAGAAACAGAGGGGGGCAGTTACCGCCAAGGACATAGACAAACAAAGTACCGGACGAGACAATGCATTTCGACCTCTTGGGTCTTCTTCAGGCAAAAACAAATAACATTTAGGACAGTGAAAACGAAGGCGAGAAACCACTTATCTTCTCATATTCGGCGCACGATCAAAAGGTTTAAGATCAGTTTGAAGGGATGAGAGTGGCAGACAGTTAATGCAATAAACTCCCGTATACATGCAAAGGAATGAAGGACGAAATTTACATAAATATCGCAGTTATACGATCGTGGAGACGTTAATGCAACATGCAATTCAACATACCATATGAGAATTTTTAAAAATTGCATAAGAATTTGGGACGAAGCTATGTATGCATAGAACCTGCATA
>CM031618.1:27111389-27158889 GCA_018398815.1 Conus ventricosus
TATGTTGAAATGTAAAAAAACCTAAACATGATAGATAAATGCATCTGATATCGCTATTTTAATTTTATTCCCCCGATCCTTCTTCCGAATTAATAACCAGCCCAAGGGAAGTCACTCAATTTCTTTAGGGTCATGTCACTCTTCATAACAAATGAAAGGCGGGGTTATTTCATTGCGAACAATAATTCTTGTTCTTAATTCCTTGTTCACCCAGTCAGTATGAGCAGCAGAAACAATGGCTTTGAAAAGTAAGTGTACGCTACACCAGTAAATTTCAGTGAATCAGTCCGATATCCGCCACATTACAATATTCTTTTTCAGGGACAGAGATGAATCGACTGGAAGCGGAACCACCAGTCTGGTGACCAGGCTCCACTTTGTTGGATGGAGTTGATCCAGTTCCAGAAAACCTGAAAAACTGGTGGTATCTTAGTTCAGATGCCCTCTTATGTGTTGATCTCATTGAAGGGCACTCCGTTGAGAGATTAACCGTTCTTTCCATTTAAGTGCCAGATGGTAAGATGCCAACGAAGGGGAGTAGAGATACCGACAAAGGGGAACCATTTTAGTTCCACTTAAACAAGTACCAGTTAATGTAGTCAAATAAGTAGATCATGGAATACATACATCGTAGTACAAGGTATTTTTCTGCCTTATCCTAAATCAAACCGTTCATTTCCCCAGGCCAGGGATTTTCCAGGCTGAAAGGTGCATTCTGTATGCCTGTAACTAGTGCAACCAGAAAATTTTTAGGATGATGACATGATGTGAATGAACCAGCTCTCTCCCACATACAGCATGCATGTTTCAGCTCAGACACGTCCAACTGTGTGCAGTGGAGGGGTTAAAGTTGTCAATTTTGGATTAAAGCTCAATGAACGTGCTGAAGAGAAACAAGAGTTTGACAGACTGGTTGTTGACACTTCTACCAGATGAGCTTCAAACTGCATTTGCAAGAGGTGCGGCTCACCACAAGACTCTGAGAGCAAAGCACATTTAGCAGAAGGGCAGGTATTGGCACAGAGGAGGGAAATTCTACTGCAAAACAGCAGAAAAGGCTGCACTGGAAGAGAAGCAGCGGCAGTAGAAAATAATCATCATTGAACAGTGAGGGTACATAGTGGGCCGTGTGTGACTGCCACGGATATTCAGCTTATGTTGTCAACCTACAAAAATAAATTGCAGACAAAAAGAGAGCTAAGTTAAGAGAAAAAGATTGTTATTGTTATTCTGCCAGACAAAAGGGACAAAGTATCTGCCAGACAAAAGGGACAAAGTACAAGACAAAACGTGACACGTTTCAACCTCTTTGGTCTTCCTCAGGCAAGATAAATAACATTCAGGACAATGAAAATAAAGAACGAGCAATCACATATCACAACATTCAGGACAATGAAAACGAAGAATGAGCAATCACATCACAACATTCAGGACAATGAAAACGAAGGGTGAGCAATCACATATTTTCTTTTCAAATTGGGTGCACAACGGACGTGGAATGAAAACAAGCTGTGAAGGACCATGCAGGGAAGGAGACCATGCAGGGAAGGAGACCATGCAGGGAAGGAGACCATGCAGAGGAACCATGCAGGGAAGGAGACCATGCAAGCTGAAATAAATTTGTTTCAATGTCCACCTGCAGTCACCTCACTTTGAAACTAAAGAGAATGCAATTATAGGTGAACTCCAATACCATAAGATCACCTGCCCTTGTAGCCGTTTGCACATTTGCTCGCCAGTCTGAAGGCATTTCTCAGCATTACAGAGAGGGGCTGGTAGGATATGGGGATCAGCGGCCAGCTTCACAGGGGGCCAAGAAGCTGTGTTACCTGACTAAAAAAAAAAAAATTCCAAAGAAAGGAGTCAGGTGACAGCAACAGTGATGATAGTGACATGACTTCTGTATCAGAGAGTGAGGTCAATGACAGTGGGAATAAGATCATGTGGAGGAAGATTTGCCCATTGAAGTCCCAGACCTGCTTTGATTTTTAGAGATGTCAGATGTGGCACACCTGTTTCTGTCAGTTATGATGGTGACTTTTATGTTGGTGAAGCACAGGAAATCACCAACAATACTGTGCTGTCATAACGTCCATGTCCCAGTGCCAGGAAAAAAAGGGGCAGTACTCAGTTGGCCACAGCCCCCTGAGAAAGCAACAGATTGCCAATTTCGTCATGACCACTGATCTGACCATGATGACTACCACAGGAAGGTTACAGTGAAGAAACTGAACAGCGTTTGTGGAAGATATGAGGCCTGAAAATACCTTTTTTTTTTTCCCCACGGAAAGTACCAGGCTGAAGGGTTGTTTGCATTGTTCTAGATATTGTACATACATGAGTATGGGAGGCAGGCAGGATATGTTTTGAGGAGGAAGGGTGGCGGTGGGAATGGAGGCAATATGATTCATTAAGTAATGTAAGTTTGTTGGATGTCAGTTGAAGATCTCACAGTGCTGAGCACAGCGCAGTTTAAAAGTTTTGCAATTGGACTATGAATGTGCATTCTAGAGCATTTCAAAATTTCGGGTTATGATGCTAAGATTTGCTGCCTTGCAGAATGTAAAAATTGGCCACTTCTGTTGGATGGCTTATAAAAATGCCATATGGTATGAGCTTCAGACTGAAAAAGCTTTATCTATACACTGCAAAGAAAAGATCCTGGTGTGTGGAAGCTGTTTTGTGAATGTATGTGGATTTGAGAGACAGTCAAAACTGACCAATTGTCAGTTTGGCCAAAGAGCACAAATACATATATTAGCAGTTATGGTTATGCACATGTATATCTTTGCTTTTGATGTTTATGCACATATCTCTGCTTCTAAAAAGATAGAATTATTTTTTTTTCTGGGTTTTGTTTTGTTTTGGTCTTGATTTCTTCTTTCTGTGTATATAATTATATAAGTTTTACTTCCATATGAACAATAATTATAAAATTTTGATTGCCCATACCACATTTTGGTGGTTAACTTGTGTATGCAATGAAAGAATGATGATATACTCACTGTGCCAGGCTCTTGCTCCATTTCCATGTGTGGGAGTGTGACTTTGTGAACTTAAATCACAGCATTTCTGTGTGTGTGTGTGTGTGTGTGTGTGTGTGTGTGTGTGTGTGGAACACTCGCTTGCTGTGTTCAGTTCCATTGTGCTTTATAGTTTGTGTATTAACCCTTTCCTTGCCACAGTATAAGAGCTTTTCTGTATTGCTGAGTCCTGGGGCCAAATTGCAGTAGGTTCACTCGTCTGTTCACTACTCATTCATCTATTGAGATATCTCTTAGATTTTTTGCATGTTTTGTTTTCTTATACCCTGTGCTATCATGTGGTATCATAATAGATTGATTTTGCTGGTCATTAGTATGATAAAAATAAATATGATAAGTAATAAGTACCCTGTAGTAGACATGGTTACAGGTGTACAAGATTGTGAAAACGACCCCGTAATAGACACGGGGCAAGCAGGGAAGAGATTGATTGATTATAGCTGATATGCATATTTTCAGTGCTTCCAGATGGAAGAAGCGGAGTAGTGTCAACAGGGAGTTCAAATCTCCTTTGATCTGCCGAGCGTCAGGACATGGCCTGCCTGCTGAAACCACTGTCTCTGAGAGTCGGCCATCTTCTTCACAGGTCTCCCTCTCTCTCTCTCTCTCTCTCTCTCTCTCTCTCTCTCTCTCTCTCTCTCTCTCTCTCTCTCTCTCTCTCTCTCTGTCTGTCTGTCTGTCTGTCTGTCTCTCTTTTCCCTATGCAGACAACAAACTTGATGGGTCAAGCATGATACTTTTCTAGAGTGTTTGTGTGTGATTGTTAAAAGAAAGGATGGTTTGGTTTTGCTTCGTTTTTTTTTTTTTTCAACTCTGAATGGTGAATAGATTTACCTTGGCTTCAACAACAAAGGGGATAGTGTTTTATTGCTGTACCAGTGCCTATGTGCTCGTTTTTCTCCCCTCACTCGCTCTCCTATTCTCTTACTTCTTTCCTCTTTTGTAATTTTTTCTCTTTTTATAATTTTTTTTAACCAGACATAGGCTGTTGGTGATTGAATTAAGTTGGTTTCTCTTTGTTGTCTCAGCATACTAAAGAAGGTTATTTTAGACAAAAAGAAAGATTTTCTCATTCTTTTTGTTTGCTTGCTTTTTTTGCATGAGAGCAGTATTTTCTCTAATTTTTTTTTCTTTGCAGTGCAAAACAGAACACAAACAACAGTACAAGTGTATGTTTACTGATAATTGATATACTACCAGTGTGTATTGTTATTTGTATGTTATAAAAAAAGAAAAAAATGTATGCCAAGGGGTATAGGGAGAGATTGGGAGGATGGGAGAAGAGGCATTGACCATTTGAAAGATTTTTGATACAACACATTGTTCTTTTCATACACTAGCAGGTGGTGTGGTAGACTACAGTACATGATAATAAGGGTAGAAAGAAACATAAGTTGTCTGTGAATGTTGTGTCAAAACTGTCTGTGAGTGTTGTCTCATAATGTTGTCCACAAGAGTTGTCTCGTTTTCAGATAACTAGCTTGAGGCATTTCCTATGGTTTGCTTTTGAGACTTAAGTCCAAGCACGCAAGAATATGACTGTGTTTACCTTGGTGGCAGCTGAGTGTGAGATTCAAGTGAGAATGTGATCTGAGCTTCACATAAAAAACAGCATGAGCAGGAAAGAACTGCGTGACAGTAATCTTTCTGTGGAGACTTGGGTATGTGAAGTTATCAGTATACATCAAGGCATGTATGAAGCTGCCAAGAGTCGAGTAAACTGAACATCACCTGTTTTTGCACTTTTCAGTCTGAGTCCCTTGCAGAATCCACTGCGGTTTCAGGTTTTTGAGAATGAATTGTGTGTGGTCAACATGAGATGGACAGTCATGGGTAAAGGGTTGCTTCCAAACAGCACGTGTGGGTAGGAGAAATACTGTGGCTTACCTGCATGCCTCTCTTTAATGTGCTTTTGATCATGTACTTGCGAACACGTACTGGGGATCAGACAGAACATGCCTCATCTCTGTCAGTCGTTGTTTACACTGAATCAGCGAATACTGGTCTTGGTCCCAGGATTCAGGTCCATGAGATAGAATTGGTAGCCCACAAACTGATGCTGCATTCCAATGTTTTATATTTGACACTGTGTTGTGCCGAAACATTTGTGTGAAAAATTGAAAGTGGTCTCAGGGGTAGGGGTGCCGGTACAGACAGCTGTTTTTCAGTGTTAATGTGCGGTCAGAATTGCCAAACTCCATGATTTCACAATGCATTAAAGGAAACTTGCCTGTGTAAACTACTGTTTGTCGGTCACGGCTGTTTAGAGCAAGATAATTAGTTTTGAGAGGCAGGGGAGTTTACAGCTCTCCCGCAGCTGAAGAGGCCAAGCCGTGAATGCAGGTCAGGGAAAGGGGTGTTTTCTGCAGGCCGCTCCCCACCAGCCAGCTAATCGCGCTGTACTCGGCGAACTGAATGTCATCTCTGCATAGCCGGTCTGGCAACAGTGTGTTCAGCATTGTTGAGCGGCCATTACAAATAGGACGGTCGGTTTGATAATTAGTGGTTTTCATGAAAACTGTAATATATATGCACTGTTGAGATGACTGAATTGGCGAATTCCCGACAATTCTTTTAATACCAAACTCGACCAGGTTTATTTTCCTGTAGATAACGCATGAAAGCTTGTACACAAGTGGTCAGGCAATATTAGAACGATAACACACACAAAATTGTGCAAAAATAACGTCCTCACTTTCTGGATATTTAATTTTCCCTAGTTAACAGTACACAAATTTGATACATGTCTCTGCTCGGACTACAGCAACAAAAATGTTGGATTAGAAATGTGTAAGGCTTGTTTGTTCGCCCTTTCACTAAGTATTTCATGCGAGACGCAAAAATAAAGCTGTGTGCAGTGTCATTCTTTGCTGTGTCATCAGGGGTGCCAGCTCCATCATCCATTCACATTACAACATGGGAAATGTATCTAAACTCCTGCTTGTCAAATTTTGAACAGAATTATCAGTGAGTTCGGCAAACAACAGGGACAAACAACTTACAAGACAAAATACTATGCATTTTGACCTGTTAGGTCTTCTTCAGGCAAGATAAACAACACTCAGGACAATGAAAATGAAGGATGAGCAATCACTTATCTTTTCAAAGAGGTGGAAATGTGTTAAGTTTTGTCTTGCAGTTTGTTTTTTCCCTGTTGTTTGGCGGACTCACTGGTCATTCTTTGTAGAATTTGTTTCACTTTCTGCCTGCGGTCATCTCACTTTGAAATTACTGCTTGTTTGCAGTATTATCAGAGGTATCAACCTCCTTCACCATATGATAGGGGAAACACACTAGTGCTTGTTTGCAGTATTATCAGAGGTATCAACCTTCTTCATCGTTTCACTATATGATAGGGGAAACACACTACTGCTTGTTAGCAGTATTATCAGAGGTATCAACCTCCTTCGTCGTTTCACCATATGATAGGGGAAACAGACTACTGTTTGTCATTTTCTGTGTAGTTCGTTGCTGTATCATCAGACTCCTGAAGCAAATGAAACTGCAAAATGTTGTAGGTTAATAAAGCACTTGTCTTTCATAGAGTTCACTGTTTTTCGTTTCTAGATATTTGGAATTAAATCACATGCAGTGCACCTGTCATATGTTGTTGCACTGACTCACATATTTGAGATTGAACTGACACAAACATTGGAAGTCATGGCAAGTTGATGGTATCAGTAAATTGTGCAAGTTAGTTTTCAGTGTTGACGCTGCAGAGATTTGCTGGAGTTTCTTCCATTGAATGACTGTAAATCTGTGTAAAAATTGAATTAAAAGGAAAGCAATATGGTAAAACTATAGGAGTTGACATTATGTCATCAGCTGCTGCTGTGTGTATCACAGTTACTGACTGCAGGACTGGAATAAAAACAGTTTGCTGTTGAACCAAATGCACGGTTGCACTGGTGCCACCGACAGATTTTCTTTGTTAGTGTGTGTTGTAGGCTGTAGGTGTGTAACTTGGGCTAGGCTATGTACTGTCATCTCACAAGGAGATGCCATTCACCATTCACATCTCATGTTTTCCAGAGTGCCCCAGGTGTGCCTTCAGGTCCACACAGCGCTGACAACGTGGAGAAGAGGCTGAAGACAGAGGTGGAAAGGCTGAGGGAAGAAATCCAAGACGCAGAACAACAGATTTGTCAGCTGAGAGAGAGGTAAACAGAAAAATATAAACTCTGTGAGTTCTTGCTCCATGTAGAGTCATGGGGGCAGCACATAGAAAAGCAATTCACCAGGTTCCTTCAGTTCTTTTGGTTGGGTGCCAAGGCCTCATCCTGCATTTATTTTCTGACGTTATTTTTACCAAAATAATTTGTTTCTTTATGGAAGTCCTGATGGAGCACATCTTTGTTTTCCTCTCTATAGATAAGTCACATTTAGCATGAAATTCGTCTGTTGCTTTTGTCTCATGACAAAACTTCAGCGTCTGCCATTTTAGCTGACCAGTTAGTCTGCCGATTTCATTGATGTATTTGCCTTAAATGTGTGACGTATACACAACCTGTATTTCTTATTCGGATAAATGTAAGGATTCTGGAGTGAAGTGGCTGGCCCGGTTCCCTCCTCCTTGCACATTCCGTTGGATTCCCAATACTTCTTTTTTTTTTTCATTATCGCTA
The DNA here is from genome assembly GCA_018398815.1 of Conus ventricosus. Taxonomy (NCBI): domain Eukaryota; kingdom Metazoa; phylum Mollusca; class Gastropoda; order Neogastropoda; family Conidae; genus Conus; species Conus ventricosus. The sequence continues at coordinate 27,119,059 of CM031618.1, forward strand.
TTAATGATTTTTTTTTTTTTAAAGTACAGATTGGTTTCAATATCATTTTTCTAATCTGCCATCAGCGCCCCTATTCCCCTTCCACATACTCCTCACCACATCAGTCCTTACTGCAGCTAAATTTTGGACCAGATTTCCAAAGAAAATCTGACAGTAAATCTAGTAAGCATATTGAAGGAAAGAAATGATTTAAAAAATGACAAATGAAAATGAAAGTTTGTTAAACAAGTTTCATGGCACCCCCTAACCTTCCCCCACCCCGCACCCTTCCCCACAAAACCTCCACCCTCTGTGTACAAAACAGGTTTTGTATCCTCAGATGCTGTTGCACACGGGCCAGTTTTGTCACAAGAATTTCTTAACATGCTAAAGCGGCCACGTTCCAATACATTTCAGTAAGCTGTTTTGTCACAAGAATTTCTTAACATGCTAAAGCGGCCATGTTCCAACACATTTCAGTAAGCTGTTTTGTCACAAGAATTTCTTAACAGGCTAAAGCGGCCATGTTCCAACACATGTCAGTAAGCTGTTTTGTCACAAGAATTTCTTAACAGGCTAAAGCGGCCATGTTCCAACACATGTCAGTAAGCTGTTTTGTCACAAGAATTTCTTAACAGGCTAAAGCGGCCATGTTCCAACACATCTCAGTAAGCTGGCTGATATGCATGACCAGTGAGGCTCAACTGCAATGCAGTGGAATTCTATTGGCGATTGAGTGCCTCACTTCCCTGTCAGTCATGGCCAAACATTGGCTACGAGCCATTGGCTGGTTGATCACGGGCTTTGTAAACACTCACACGCTCGAAGTGGGCATTTCTGATGGTTTTTTACAGTGGAGTTCAGTCTGTTTACAGCTGACGGACTGGTTCAGTACATGTTTGTCAGAACTGCCATGTGGGGAGAGGGCTTGCAGTTAGTGACCATGTGGGGAGAGGGCTTTGCCAGTGTAGTACCATGTGGAAGTCTGCAGTGAAAGTGACCATGTGGAAGGCTGCAGTGTATTGACCATGTGGGGAGAGGCTTGCAGTGTATGACAATGTGGGAAGAGGGTTGCGTGTATGAACATGTGGAGGGGGTTGCAGTGCAGTGACCCATGTGGAGAGGGCTTGCAGTGCCAGTACACCTGTGGGAGAGAGGCTTGCGGTTGGACCCATGTGGGAAGGGCTTGCAGTGTATTAACCCATGTGGTGTGAGAGGCTGCAGTTTTGTGACCAAGATGGTGAGGCTTGCAGTGCAGTGACCAGTGGGAGAGGCTTGCAGTGCAGTTGACCCATGTGGGAGAGGCTTCGTTGTGACCATGTGGAAGAGCTTGCAGTGCCAGTACCATGTGGGGAGGGCTTGCAGTGTTGTGCCATGTGGGGAAGGCTTGCAGTGTAGTACCATGTGGGTAAGGCTGCAGTGCAGTGACCATGTGTGCAGAGGCTTGCAGTGTGTGACATGTGGAAGGCTTGCAGTTTGTACCCATGTGGGAGAGGCTTGCATGACAGTGACCCATGGGGAAGGGCTGCAGTGTGTGACCCATGTGGAGAGGCTTGCACAGTGACCATGTGGGAGGGCTTGCAGTGCGTACATGTGGGGAAGGCTTGCCAGTGCAGTGACCCATGGGAGAGGCTTGCAGTGCAGTGACCATGTGGGAGAGGGCTTGCAGTGCAGTGTGAATCATGTGGGAGAGGTTGCAGTGCGGACCCATTGCGGGAGGTTTGCAGTGTATGCCCATGTGGGTAGAGGCTTGCAGTGCGTGACCATGTGGGAGGCTTGAATGCAGTGACAGTGGGAGAGGGCTTGCAGGTATTGACCATGTGGGAGGCTTGCAATGCAGTTTACCATGTGGGAGAGGCTTGCAGTGCGTGACCAGTGGGAGGAGGGCTGGCAGTGTAGTGACCATGTGGGTAGAGGGTGCAAGTGCAGTGACCATGTGGGGAGAGGGCTTGCAGTGTATTGACCATGTGGGGAGAGGGCTTGCATGCTAGTTACCAATGTGGGGAGAGGGCTTGCAGTGCAGTGACCCATGTGGGGAGAGGGCTTGCAGTGTAGTGACCCATGTGGGGAGAGGGCTTGCAGTGCAGTGACCCATGTGGTGAGAGGGCTTGCGTGTATTTGACCCATGTGGGGAGAGGGCTTGTGTGTAGTGACCCATGTGGGGAGAGGGCTTGCAGTGCAGTACCCATGTGGGGAGAGGGCTTGCAGTGCTGTGACCCATGTGGGAGAGGGCTTGCAGTGCAGTGACCCATGTGGGGAGAGGGCTTGCAGTGTTGTGACCCATGTGGGGAGAGGGCTTGCAGTGTAGTGACCCATGTGGGGAGAGGGCTTGCAGTGCAGTGACCCATGTGGGGAGAGGGCTTGCAGTGTTGTGACCCATGTGGGGAGAGGGCTTGCAGTGTAGTGACCCATGTGGGGAGAGGGCTTGCAGTGCAGTGACCCATGTGGGGAGAGGGCTTGCAGTGTAGCGACCCATGTGGGGAGAGGGCTTGCAGTGTAGTGACCCATGTGGGGAGAGGGCTTGCAGTGTAGTGACCCATGTGGGGAGAGGGCTTGCAGTGCAGTGACCCATGTGGGGAGAGGGCTTGCAGTGTAGTGACCCATGTGGGGAGAGGGCTTGCAGTGTTGTGACCCATGTGGGGAGAGGGCTTGCAGTGTTGTGACCCATGTGGGGAGAGGGCTTGCAGTGCAGTGACCCATGTGGGGAGAGGGCTTGCAGTGTATTGACCCATGTGGGGAGAGGGCTTGCAGTGTAGTGACCCATGTGGGGAGAGGGCTTTCAGTGTAGTGACCCATGTGGGAGAGGGCTTGCAGTGTAGTGACCCATGTGGGGAGAGGGCTTGCAGTGTAGTGACCCATGTGGGGAGAGGGCTTGCAGTGTATTGACCCATGTGGGGAGAGGGCTTGCAGTGTATTGACCCATGTGGGGAGAGGGCTTGCAGTGTAGTGACCCATGTGGGGAGAGGGCTTGCAGTGCAGTGACCCATGTGGGGAGAGGGCTTGCAGTGTAGTGACCCATGTGGGGAGAGGGCTTGCAGTGCAGTCACCCATGTGGGGAGAGGGCTTGCAGTGCAGTGACCCATGTGGGGAGAGGGCTTGCAGTGTAGTGACCCATGTGGGGAGAGGGCTTGCAGTGCAGTCACCCATGTGGGGAGAGGGCTTGCAGTGCAGTGACCCATGTGGGGTGACATGGCGTAAACATTTCTTTCATTCGCTGGCAATGTGGAAGGCAGAATAACAGAAGTGCATTGACTTTTGTCTCATTTCTGTTAACAGAATCTGTGGATCTGATCATTTTTCCTATTTCTGTGCTGTTCTCTCACAGTTCAAACAGAAATTAAGCTTTTGCTACAGCATATGAGAGTATCAAACCACAAAGGATGATAATCTTCCACCAGTCAGGGAAAAAAGTACTTTGCTAACTTTATCCAAAACTGAAACATTTAGTCGAATTGAAAAAAAAAAAAAACTTTGTGTAAGGAATTTATTTAACACTTTGTGCCTAAACGTCAGTGTAAAAAATTGAAAGTGGTCTCTAAGGTACGGGTGCCACTCTGTGCTCGATCCTGTTTGTTTGGTTTTTGCATGTTTGGGTTTTGGTCACGTCTTGTTTGTTTGGTGTTTGCGTGTTTGGGTTTTGGTGTTTGCGTGTTTGGGTTTTGATCACACCTTGTTTGGTTTTTGTGTGTTTGGGTTTGGGTCATATCTTGTTTGTTTAGTTTTTGTGTGTTTGGCTTTTGGTCACATCTTGTTTGTTTGGTTTTTTGGCCGTGTTTGGGTTTTTGGTCACATCTTGTTTGTTTAGTTTTTGTGTGTTTGGGTTTTGGTCACATCTTGTTTGTTTGGGTTTTGGTCACATCTTGTTTGTTTGGGTTTTGCGTGTTTTGGTCACACCTTGTTTGGTTTTTGTGGGTTTGGGTCATATCTTGTTTGTTTGCTTTTTTTGTGTGTTTGGGTTTGGGTCACACCTTCTAAACCTCCACAGTGGCGTTGCTAATACACTGGTCATTCCAGGTCCTCCTAACACAGCCACACGCAGGTTGGCCCTGCCACAACCCCAACACCAGCTGTCCGTAGGCAGCAGGTAGTGGTTTGATCCATTGTTGTTGGACGTCAGTCTAGTGCCTGTTACACAGCCACACGCAGTTTGGCCCTGCCACAATCCCAACACCAGCTGTCCGTAGGCAGCAGGTAGTGGTTTGATCCAGTGTTGTTGGACGTCAGTCTAGTGCCTGTTACACAGCCACACGCAGGTTGGCCCTGCCACAACCCCAACACCAGCTGTCCGTAGGGAGCAGGTAGTGGTTTGATCCAGTGTTGTTGGACGTCAGTCTAGTGCCTGTTACAAAGAAAGAAAAATGTTCCACTTCCATGAATGCAGTCTGTCCATGGAATGTCTTTACAGAAATGTTCACGGTCTGTGAAATGATTGTGTTCCAGTGGTATAGACGAGTCGGAGCTGGCCGAGTACATCAGCAAACTGCATGAGTACAACGATCTGAAGGACATTGGTCAGATGGTCATCGGTAACATAGGTCAGTGGCACAGTGGGACCATTTGTAATGATGAATCCATTGATATTCATGAAGGACAGACATCTTGTACAGGAAAATAGTGCTAACAAACACATTACCAGAATAGTTGAGACAGGAGTCTTGTGTGTGCCTTGGTGATGTCCCTTTGTTAGAGCATGTACAGCTACACTTTATAATACATCAGATGTAGTACACCAACTTAGTCATACGTCAAAGACATGATTTGTCATATTACTATGCATGTGCCCATTTTCTGTGCAAAAATAACATATACAAATGTATCAATTCTGTAAGGATAGGGGTGTACGCATAGTGATTAGCTTAATCCTCTGAAAGGAGAGGTCAAGCCCAAAAAATTCATAGAACCACCATAGGCCATAAGACTGAAAGCAATCCTTTTCAGTGTATGAAACTAACCACCAGTGTATGCCAGCGAGGGGAATGTTTATCTCTTCTTCTGTGAGGCCCTGTGTCAAGTGTCACTGATTGATCCAGAAGAAAAGTAAGCAAAGTCTAGTTAATAAGTCTTGAGGCTAGGCATTGTTCCTATTTATCAGGCATGAAATTCGTCCGCCTAAGGCGGATTTTCCGCCCATTTTTTTCATCTGCGCCACCCCCCAAAAAAATGTGCCGCCCAAAAAAAAAAAAAAAAAGAAAAGAAAAATCCTGAAATAAACTTTCGTTCGATGCTATTCCCATTTGGACAATTTGTTATTCTCAAAAGAGTCAACTGGTCACTTCCGCTGTCAATCAACATCCGGTCTTTTTGCGCCTGTCGAACGTCGGACATCGTTAAATTGCCGAAGTTTGTCAAGCGCGTCGCGATTTCACGCCAAAAAAAAAGGGATGAGAAACGATTGGAGGTGGGACTGGCTAGACCAGGAAGTGGACGATGTTCGAGATGGTGATGTGTTTCGCAAATTAGACGAAAAAGGCGCTGCATTTTGTGTTCCATGTGGAAAGATTGACCGACTGAATCAATGTTGTGATGAAGGCTGCCTCATTGTTTTCTTCTTCTTCTTCTAAAATACTGGTTCACTCAAAAACGAGTAGGTCACCAGCGCGCATGTTAAAAAGTAAAAATAAAATAACACAAAATAATGCGAGTGAATGAGTCAGTATGCACATATAAAAGTATATTATTATATGATCTTTTGAAGTATTATTTTCATTACTGAAAACATGAAAATGTGGCTTATTTGCCCTTCTTAACAGTGCTGAAATAGGGGTGTATTTGCAGTTTTAGGCCTTTTATTTCATAAAAAGCTTCAGCTTCAGGGGGCTCTGCCCCCTGACCCCCGCCGGGGCGTTGCCCCTGGGCCCCACTGGGGGCCTACGGCGGCCCCCAGACCCCCACCAATTTTTCAGCCTTTTTTACTGCTGGTCACTTTCATGCCTGATTTATGGCTTGTGTCTTAACAGGATAACTTTCATGTCAGTACTCCGTAAAAATCTGTTAAGATGATTCGTGAGTACTATTGATTACCTGAATGTTTTGTTGTAGGTGACCCTAATTAACATGTGTGCGTGGAATAAGCGTATTCCAGTCCCTAGTCACACCACGTGATTCTTTGATGACTTTGATGAGTTATCTCCCTTCAATTGTTTCCCATCTGCTTTATCGTTTCAAATCACTTGCTAAAATCCACCCAAAACCTGATTGAAAAAACTCAGGTGGAAACAAAAGAATTCAAGGTGATACATTTGTGCTCGTCTCACTTATGCTGGCTGAGACCTTACACTTCCCGAAAGTTCAAAGGTCAGAGGTATTAGGAGTCATCGAGGCAGAATCCAAATTGCTCATATACAAACCAGCTTCTGTAACCTCCACGAACACTTGGACCCTGTCATCACCTACAATAGGCCCAACACAGGAACAAGAAGTCATTGTACCATGTGGCGAAGTGGCCAGTGAACAAACGAGCAGGTCTACCCATAGCGGTGACAGCAACAAACAGGAGAGAGATCTTTGCATCTCTCCTAGGAGCAACCCCAAAACAAGCTTTCTCCATGCCTGACCATGGACCCCAGATCAGATCAATGAGACATTCCCTCCCTTTATGATGAGATGATATGAGAAGAGGCTAGCTCCAGTAAGGCCAGACTGACTTCTGTTGAGTTATAACTGCTTCATATAGTTTCATCTTGTATACAAAGTGAAGATTGTGTGTAAAGTTGCATTCAGCTAGTGTCTGTCTGTTTGTTGTTATTACATTTCGCATTTGACACCGACTCTTAAGTCTGTCTCTCACACTGAGCACAAGCATTTTTTTTCAGTGCGTAAGCCAAAGGTCAGTCTGTTTTGTTGTTAATATGTCATTCCATGTTTCACCTTGTCTCCAATTCTGTCTCTCACTTGGAGCACAAGCATTTTTGATAAGCCTGAGGTAAATTTACACCTCTTGCCACTCTTTTGTATTTTTAACAGTCCCAAGTAAAATGAACATTTCTTTTAGTGGCTATTACTGGAACGTTGCTCCTTCTGTCATTAGTAAGAAAGAGGCTGTAGGTAAATTTTAATATAAAAACTATTCCACCCCAGGGGGATCACACTTTCCTTGCATACTCATCATGTACAGGAAATGTGCATGCACACGCATGGACACACTGTGTACACTGGCACACAAACAAGCCCACACATTCACACACACACACACACGCCCTTGTATGCGCATATGTATGTGCACACACACATACAAAAACACATTCAGCTGTGGTAGTGGCACACACTATGTTAGGTACATACTCCAGGTCTGACCAGTGCATTGTGCTAATGGACATGTCAGACGTATGCTAAGTAATATCCATGAGACCCTCATCTTAAATAATATCGTACTTATTGATTTGTTTACTCACCAGCTGTAAATCTTAGGCACTGTGGTCTGGCATCTTTGCAGATATACTGTAGCATTAGTACACACGTAGTGACACCTTGACGAAACTGGGTTAGGTGCTTATGTGTTGTATATTGTAGACTGGTACAAAAAAAAGGTACATAATGCAAACACATACTGTGGCCTAGTGAAAAAGAGGCGGAATTTCACAGACATGTGAAGGTTGAAGAGAAAGCAGGAAAACGCCATCTCGCGGAAAATATGTAAGATTTCTTGTCAGCCCTGAGAATGTGACGGTGCTAATCACACAATGAATCTGTGAGCAAAGTGTGATGATTTGAGTGCAGAATTTCCACAGAGGAATAGAAACAATCCCTGAAATACAATGAATCTGCAAGCAAAGTGTGATGATTTGAGTGCAGAACTTCCGCTGAGGAATAGAAACAATCCCAGAAATACAATGAATCTGCAAGTAAAGTGTGATGATTTGAGTGCAGAATTTCCACTGAGGAAAAGAAACAATCCCTGAAATTCTAAGAGATTCCAGTGGACATGCCCCTCACCAACAGGCATGCCTCCCCATACACCCATGCATCCCCCCCCCACCCCACCCCCCCACCCCCACACACGCACACTCCCCCACCCCCCAATTCCCTCTGCTTGACTGGGGGAAAGAAATTAAAAAATTTTCTTTCAAAATGGAGCAGTCTGACACAAACCGGAGTGTTGATTGTTGTGTCTTCCAGTTTTCAGTCGATCTACAACCAGACCATTTGTTCATACTGTCTTTTCAGTCTTTCATTTTTGCAGTGTCTCGCCAGCACTGTACATGAGCGTGTGACAGTGTTTTGCCTTTAGGAGGGTAGATGAAATGGTGAGTGGCCACTCTCACAGAGAAATCTTCCAGCATACTGCACCAAAAAGAGACCAGCTCTGCGCAGGTCACACTGCCTCCGTTGCTTTCTTTTTTTTTTTTTCTTTTTTGAAATTTTTTTTAATGGGCACACATAAAGAAAGTATTTAACTGGACAACAGCGACATTATTTACAAACATCAAACAAAGTCATGTAACATGTCACATAGTGTCCTCATAAATACATCATGACATTTAGAGAAAATACGTTACATAATCATATTTCAGTCTTACTGTTCCATTTGATGCCCAAGGTCACGGACAACATGCAAAAAGAAGGGAATTATATTCTATGCATTATTAACATTATTCTTGTATTAGTGTTATGTATGGAAACCATTTTGTCCCGTATTCTGCATAATTCATCTCCATCGAGTACATATGTTTCTCAGTTTTATGTCTATAGCATAGTTCCTATAGAAACATTATGAGGTTGGGTTTCATCTTATTAATTCTACATTTGTATATGAAATATTTTCCCATTAAAATGATTAAGTCTAACATATCATCTGTTTGTGTTTTCTCATCAGTGCCAAACAATATAAGGTCTACATTAAATGACAATCTTTCACAGTGTGAACACTTACTTTTTAGAGTATTTTCAAGTTGTTTCCAGAAAGTATGTGCAAATTCACATTCCAACAAGTAGTGACTAATCGAATCTTTCTCTCTATTACAGAAGTTACACATGTCACTATCCACAACCTGCATTCTTTTCAAAATACTGTTAGTTACTAAAATTCTGTGACATATTTTAAGCTGGAACCATTTCAGTTTTATTTCTTTTATTTTCTTAATTCTTTTTTGTACATCTGTCCAATTAATAGGTATATTAAGGCGCTGTTCCCATTTCATAAAAGAGCTGATGTTTAAAACTTCAGTGTCTTCTATCATAGTATCATAGTGAATGCGTGCCCCTTTAGTGGTGCTACAAATTTTTGGTAACGCTAATGTTCTGTCATTACTGGTATTACTGTTGAGTTTTATTGACATTTTCTTCGCATAGTCTTTTATTGATTGTACGCAACTTATGTAATTTAGAAAATTGACCTCAGATCCCAGCTTCTCTGATAGTGTGTGACGGCTTATAAAGTTACCATTGTCATCAAGTAAATGTTTAACCAAAAATATATTGTTCTGCATCCATTTCTTGTAAAAGAACGGTTTATTTCCCACTTTGAACTTTTCGTTACAAAAATAGGTTCAATAGCTAGATCTGTGTTATTTTTTAATTCTGCACGGTTGCAAAAAAATGTATATGCCTGAAAAACATCTCTCCAAAAATTATTTATTTTGCTTGTACAAATCTATCTGGTCTATATGAATCGAGGGCATCAATTTCAGGACATAATGAATGTAGTACTGTTTTCCATTTACAATTTGTACGTATACTTTCCTAATCCAGGCAATTTTTAAGGATTGGATATATATCGATTGGGTATACCTAGCCCTCCTTTCCAAATATTTTGCACAGAATATTTTCTTTTAATTTTATCTTTTTTGTTGTTCCAAACAAACTTGAAACACATATTTTGCAACATATCTATCTGAGAGTCTGGAGGGTTGGGCAGAAGGATCCACAAATATATAAGTTTTGATAGCACTAATGATTTTAGCACTGCTATTCTACCTTGTGGTTTAATTACTCTTTTTGACCATATTTTAAATAGATTGTTAACTTCTATGTTAACTTCTAAAATTTATCTGTCACATTGATTTGAGTCATATTTGTCAGATTATTCGTAAACCACACCCCTAGGATTTTAAATTTTAAAGGGTTCCATTTCATTTTATATAAGGGTAAGTATGTGTTCGACGAATTCTTTTTTATCCCTAACCAAACATTAAACGTTTTTTCATAGTTTAGTTTAAGTCCAGATATTTGCTCAAATTCATAGAGATCTGTGAACAACTTTTCATATGATTTCTTATCTCCTTCCAGTGCTTTCTACCCTGATCTCTTTTCCCCTCATATTTTCATATTCACATGTTCCTAAAATCCACCAAGTGGGAGCCCTGTATCATGATCGGAGAGAAATACATGCCCCTCAGATCTTGATAGTAGAAAGAAACTCGTGGAGAGCGTGGCAGCAGAGAGTCCTCAGAAGAGAAGCCCCCTTCAAGCAAGTGTTTCGGCCCTTATCTCCTGACACTCTAGGGGGGTTGGGCCACACCCGGTTCATGACTCCGGATGTCCCTCTGCTGCCCCTTTTTTTTTTGTTTCCCCATCTTGGACGAGCCATGGCTGGGATTCGAACCCATGACCCTCTGGAGATGCTCATTTTCCACTTAATGACTCGCGCTTTAACCACTGAGCCACAGGACACCTGATATTTGTAGGGAAGTTAAGCCTTATGAATAATAATAATGGATTGCATTTCTATAGCGCAAATGAAGTTCACTTTTGTTCCTCCTTGACCAGATCCAGCTTGAACACCTCTCTGCCGCTTCTGCCATTGCTTTCAGGCTCTGGTTTTTTCCTTCCCTGCAACTGAGAGCTGTTTCATGAGGCTGTATGCAGACGTTCCTACAAATCCCCTAGCTCCAATTTCTGCAGTGAGGACTTTGGCCTGATAGCCTTCTCTCCTCAGGCTGTTTGCCAGATCAGCATACTTTTCAGTCTTGTAGATTTGAGCTGCCTCCATTCTGTTTTCATATGGCACCGTGAGCTCGATCATGATCAGCTGCTTGGTTGACTTAGAGTGGACTACTATGTCTGGTCTCATGCCACTCTTGCTGATGATTTCTGGGTGACTCTTCCATTCTGGGAGGTCTGCAGTGCACTCCCAGTCATCTGCCCCGTCCAGCAGACTCTGCCTGCATGTTTCGAGTGGCACTGTTGTTCTTGGCCATGATTTGCTGCCTAGAATACAATTGAAAACAAAAACAAACAAAAAATAAACCAACATGTACAACACACACACACACACACACACACACACACACACACACACACACACATACTCACACATGCACACACACACACACACACACACACACACACACACTCTCCACACGCACGCACACTCACACACACACACACACACACACACACAAAGGTGAACACAGGAACACTCACAAACTCAGGAACACTGACAAATGGAGATGTTACAGGCAAGTACATGTTGCACAGCTTGCTTCAGTTTAAAACTATGCAAGTTGGCAGATCTATAGTGTCAGTTGGTTCAGCTCTTCTTCTGTAGGTGGTCTGTTTACATCACTTGCTAGCATGTCTGCGAACTGTATCACTTGTTCATTTCCACAAGTCATGCTGGTTCTGCATCAAGATATGTTCTTCTTTGAAAAGTACTGGTGGGGTTTTGTCCATGACATTGACATATGGCATGCTAGAAACTGTTTGTATTGAATTTTAAGGGTTTTTGTTTGAAACTGAAATGGAACATTTTCTATCTGCACATATTGAAGGAACTAGCTGACTCCATCATGAATTTTGTTGTAGTTTCGTTAAAGAAAACTGTTAACGAATTTCTAAACAAGTATCTGGTCTCATTTTCAGTCAAGGCTGAACAAGGTGCCTTGAGTAAAAAATTAAAATGAAAAACAAAAGGAATTTTGCGCTTGAGACTAGATGCTGACATAGTATTCTATTCATTTGCAGTTATCATTCACTTCTTACATTTTCTGAAATGTATAATTTTGTTGGTTTGAGATAAAGAGGATTGGATGTATAGCTTGATTCTGATCTTTCTCAACTGGTCTTATTTTCAGCGAACACACAGGGGTTCGAACGCGAGACCTGTACCCCAACTACGGACTGGAGCTGGACGATTGAGGCAGAGAAGGAGGTGGTGACTGATGCAAAGCTCTGGGCTGAAGTGAAGGAAAGGACCTCCAGGAGACTGCTGAAAAGGGAGCGCCGAAACGTGGACAGTCACGAACAGAAGGTTCCTGGCTGTTGCTCTCCTCCATGTCTGGTGGGGGATGCGGAGAGCTGTCCCAGTACAAATAGCACCACTGCCTTCTGGGAGTTCTGAGCTGACATCCTGTTTTCTGTCTCTCTTTTCCCCTCCGCCTCTTTTTTTTGTTTGTCTGTCTTCGTTGTCATCTGCTGTTGGCTGCCTTTGTGACTGTTCTGTCTTCGTTGTCATCTGCTGTTGGCTGCCTTTGTGACTGTTCTGTCTTCGTTGTCATCTGCTGTTGGCTGCCTTTGTGACTGTTCTGTCTTCGTTGTCATCTGCTGTTGGCTGCCTTTGGTGACTTTTTCTGTCTTCGTTGTCATCTGCTGTTGGCTGCCTTTGTGGCTGTTCTGTCTTCGTTGTCAATCTGCTGTTGGCTGCCTTTGTGGCTGTTCTGTCTTCGTTGTCATCTGCTGTTGGCTGCCTTTGTGGCTGTTCTGTCTTCGTTGTCATCTGCTGTTGGCTGCCTTTGTGGCTGTTCTGTCTTCGTTGTCATCTGCTGTTGGCTGCCTTGTGGCTGTTCTGTCTTCGTTGTCATCTGCTGTTGGCTGCCTTTGTGGCTGTTCTCAGAGATGGGATTTTCCGCCGATTGGCGGATTTCCGTCTTTTGATGGCCCCAGGGGTCGTTTTGAGATCAGTGTAAATCCGTTGAGAAAATTGGGGGGGGGGGGGGGGGGGGGGGGGGGGGGGGGGGGGGGGGGGGGGGGGTGTAAGTGTTTGTGATGAAGCTAAATGTACGGCGAGAGGTCGATCGATATTGTGTTCTCAATTGATCCGTTCGCAAATGGATGTTTCCCGGTTTCTGCTTGGGCCGGTCGAGACTGCTGTCTTTGTTTTCATTCTGCGGTTAACCGAAACCATCAAGCGGAAGTTGATGTTTGAGAACGCGGCAAACTGTTTGCGAATATTTTTCCTGACGCCATTTTCTTTCGGTTTGACGAGAGTGGCGAAAACCAGAATGTTTCGTCAGATAGCAGAAAGCGAGAAAGTTCTTGCGAAGCAAGTCGATGCTTCAGTTAAAAACAAATGGACTTGGAAGTGGTTGGAGAGGAAAGTGAGCGCAAAAGTAATGCTGACCCATTTTCCAAAGGCGCCGTCACCACAGTGTGATTCCTCAGACTGAAAGCTTTATAAGGAAAAATTACCTATCCAGGACAAGCAGTCTGCACATGGTGTAATGACCGATCAATTATGGCTCACGGGGCAAGTCAGCATTGATAAACCACGTTCTTGCTGAAAGCACCTAGCAAGAGTGAAGATCGTTTTAAACAAACGAGACTCTTGGATCGTTTGGAGCATCGGCGAGTCTACCCACCACCCCCACTCCCACCCCGTCTCTCTCTCTCCTCTCCCCTCTCTCTCTGTGTGTGAAGAGTAATGCTATTTGTTTTGTTGAAGTAATGATATTAATAATTTTGCAGGTTTTCTCCAGATAGAAAATGTTTGAATCTGTAAACCCCCCCCCCCCCCCCTTTTTTTTTTTTTTTTTTTTTTTTTTTTTTTTTTTTTTTTTTCTTCTTCTTGATGTAATGCCCACAGCCCATCAAAGCTGATTATTTTGCAATGAAGGTTCTCTTTGAAAAACAGGTTACATCAATGTCACAGAAATACACAATTTTTGTTGTCAATATTTTACGTGGGCCCTTTAATAAATAGCATACAACAAACTATTTTAGTGAGAGAGAGATCAAAACAAAAAATTGCAAGGGTGTTATTGACATTCTACAGACAAGCAAACAAAACAAAGTAAACAAAGACGATAGTACGGAAAAAGTAATAGTAGTAGTAGTTAGTAATAATAATAAGAATAATGTTTTTTTACCTATACCACCGCGTCACAAAAATCTTTCTTTTCTGGTATAGATATCATGGGGGGAAAAATCAGTTACACACATTCATACAAACGAGCAGACCGGCAGATATGCATGCATACTTACTCTGTGACTAGATTTAGCAAGTGACATCATTAATGTTGAGGAGTATCAGAAGTGTGAAAGTGTTTTTTTTCTTATGTAATAGAGATGGATCAAGTTGAAAAGAAAAAAAAAACTGCTTGTGGGCACACAATGAGTTAAACCTTTACAATTTGCACACTTTGGAATATGATCCTTTGTCAACTCTCACTTATATTATTCTATAAAGGAATCAGAATCCTCCGTGGTAATTTGAAGGACAACTATAAGAAAATTTTTTATTGGTGTTCAGTAAACTTTTTTAATAAGTTTTTTGAAGGATGGCTATTTCTATTAGAAACTAAACTGCCGCTGAAATGTGGTGATGTGAAGGACAGTAAGAGAAACTGACTTGCGACTGCTGGAAAATTGTGTGACTAATTTTGCAACTGGAAAATCACCAATCCCGTGTCAATGTCTTCATGATTTCCTGACAGACATCAATGGCGAAGGTGAGAAAGTCTTTTTTTTGTAGGGTCAAGGTTATTAATACTTTTGAATACTTTGGTGTCTCAGATGCTGATTTTTGCAGGTTAAATTCTAAAAAATCTTCAGCTTCAGGGGGCTTCGCCCCCCGACCCCACCAGGGGCCTTGCCTGGACCCCACGGGGGCCTTCAGCGGCCCCCGGACCCCGCCACTTTTTTTCCTCCTTTTTCACATTATGAGAATCCCATCTCTGTGTTCTGTCTTCGTTGTCATCTGCTGTTGGCTGCCTTTGTGACTGTTCTGTCTTCGTTGTCATCTGCTGTTGGCTGCCTTTGTGGCTGTTCTGTCTTCGTTGTCATCTGCTGTTGGCTGCCTTTGTGGTGTTCTGTCTTCGTTGTCATCTGCTGTTGGCTGCCTTTGTGACTGTTCTGTCTTCGTTGTCATCTGCTGTTGGCTGCCTTTGTGACTGTTCTGTCTTCGTTGTCATCTGCTGTTGGCTGCCTTTGTGGCTGTTCTGTCTTCGTTGTCATCTGCTGTTGGCTGCCTTTGTGGCTGTTCTGTCTTCGTTTGTCACTGTGTTGGCAGCCTTGTGGTGTTCTGTCTTCGTTTCATTGCTGTGGCTGCCTATGTGGCCTGTTCTGTCTTCGTGGTCCTTGCTGTTGGCTGCTTTGTGGACTGGTTCTGTCTTGTTGTCATCTGCTGGTTGGCTGCCTTTGTGATGTCTGTCTGTCGTTGTCCTCTGCTGTTGGTTGCTTTTGTGGCTGTTCTGTCTTCGTTGTCATCTGCTGTTGGCTGCTTTGTGGCTGTACTGTCTTCGTTGCCATTGCTGTTGGCTGCCTTGGGCTGTTTTGTCTTGTTTCATTTGTGTTGGCTTCTGCCTTTGTGGGTGTTCTGTCTTCGTTTGTCATCTGTGTTGGCTGCTTAGTTGATGTTCTTGTCTGTTGTCATCTGCTGTTGGCTGCCTTTGTGGATGTTCTGTCTTCGTTGTCATCTGCTGTTGGCTGCCTTTGTGATGTATGTCTTCGTTGTCATCTGCTGTTGGTGCCTTTGTGGACTGTTTGTCTTTGTTCTGGAAAACTGTTGTCGATCTCTTCCTCTCCGATAGCCCTTTACGACATGCCAGCTTTTGTTTGCTGTTTGTTCTGGCCAGTTAGGGGAAGCACATTGTATTCCTCTGTGCAGCGGCGTTAGGTGGGAGAACATGTATTCCTGACCCGCTGGCCGTTAGGTGGAGCAACCATTGTACTCCTGTCCCAGATGACAGTTAGGTGGAGAAACATTGTATTTTCCTGTCCAGATGGCAGTTAGGTGGAGAAACATTGTGTCCTGTCCAGCATGGCAGTTAGGTGGTGGAGACACATTGTATTCCTGTCCGAGCGACTGTGCCTGTCCATTCTTCATTGTTTATCTTCCTGTAGGAGTTTTTTTTAATTTGTGTCAGTTTAGGCGGGGGGGGGGGGTAGGGGGGGGGGGGGGGGGGGGGGGGGGAGGCGGGCGGGGTTGGTGGCTTGAATCTTTTGTCATGCGGGACCAAAAAATTAAGGGATGCCTGATGCTTTCTTACATATTTTATAGGGTACACAAACATTCATCACAGCCACCCAGGCCCTTGCAGGCGACAATGCAGTCTGTCTGAAAGTGGTGCTGTCAACTCTCGTCTTCACAGGCTGGGCTGAAAACACCGATTTCCTGTTTTCCCTTTTGTTCTTGTGTTTGTGTCCCCCCAGTCTGCACACAGAGATCCTCAAGCACAAAAGAGGGAGGCAGTTAGGGGACTTTCCATGTCCTGGTGCTGTAAGGAAGATCATGAGGAGGATGAAAGTCGTCGGTGCACAGCTCTCAAAAGGACAATGCAGTCCATGATCTGAAAACTAACTTCAGTGTACGCCGTTTTAGGAAGATATTGTCTTTGGAACAATAAATTGCTTGGTAGTCTTGATTGTGACAGATAATGTCAAAGTTCCAAGTCTTTTGCAGAACAGACTAAGCAAATTGACTTTTTCAGCGCCGTCGAATGAAACTCGAGGAGCGCGTTGCAGTAGGAGAGTCTCCGAAGAGAAGCCCCCTTCACAGCACACGGTATTCGGCCCTTATCTCTGACACACTAGCTTTTCTCCTGACACTCTTAGGGGGGTTGGGCCACACCCAGTTCATGACTCGGGCTGTCCCCTCTGCTGCTCCCCCCCTTTTTTTTGTCTCTCGGGACAAGTCATGGCTGGGATTTGAAACCATGACCCTCTGTTTTTTTAGACATGCTCAATTTAGGGATTGTCACTTAAACCCTCTTATACTCGCAACGGGAGAATCCGGGACCTGAACGTTGGGCGCTGTTTTCCCGTACGGGACTCCGGGACCTCTCTGTGGAATTTTCTCATAGCAGTGATCACGGGGTGTGACACACACAGTCGCAGACCGTAACTAGGAAGACTCAGGCCCTGGCCCACTCCTGTGTTGGCACTATTTTTGGCGGCTGGAACCGGTGTGTGTTCATTGAGAATAGGCACAGAATGCAGCGAGTAACTTTGTGAATGGAAATGACCGACCTTTTCACAATGGCGGCCCTTTCGCGTTTGCCCGAACGACGACGAGAGGGTCGACCCACTCGCCCAAGAGGAGATAGATGAATTATTGTAGAAGAGGAGACATTTGAAGGAAAACTGGAGAATGAATAGTGATAATAGAAGTAGGTAGTAGTGTTGAAGACGGACGGTGAAGTGCAAAGGACCCGGAATACACCCTGTTCCATGGCAGCGTTAGACAAAAAATGGCAGACCGCAAACATGGCTTGGCCGGGGTGCATCAGTTTCCGGCCCCACTGGGGGCTCATCCGTTTCTGCCTAGTCCCCATTTTATGTTTTGTTTGGTTGTTCTAAATAAAAAACCCCATTCCCCCTGAGCAGCCACGAAACAGGTATACAAGCCCACCCAAGCTGCCACGGGTTGCACTGACCTCTTTTTCTATAGTATTGTCGTTGTGACATGGGACAACAAGTTTTGGTATGACATTGGTGGGACACCAGTGGGACCTGTACTGCCAGGCAGCAGATGGTTCACGTCAGGTAGGCCTCAGGTTTCATCTTCACTAACAGCCTGCATCAGATGGTGAGTGTGCATGCTTGCATGCTGTAAACTTATTGTCATCATACAATGTCACGTTGTCTGGAGACAAATTGGTGGGACAGTACGACACGACCTATTCTCTAGACAGACAAAATAGAGTCAATGTGACGTGCATGCTCTTCTGAAACTGTCTGCAATTTTCTTTCTCTAGCGGTTCACATACATTCCCATACGTGTATATTCAACACATACCATTTTGAGGCTGCAACTGTAAAAGACAGCTGCACATTAGGGGAAGTTTGCAGTCAGAGAACTGAGTCCAGGAGGGGTTAATGTCTCGCACATCTACCACTGAACCACATGGGCCCACCTGATATTTGTAGGAAATTAAGCCTTATGAAAGTTCCCTTTTGTTCCTCTTGCCAGATCCCGCTTGAACACCTCTTGCCATTGCTTTCAGGGCTTGGTTTTTTCCCTCCGGCCATTGAGTGCTGTTTCATGAGGCTGTATGCCGCGTTCCTACACACCCTAGTCCATATCTTCTGCGTGAGGACTTTGAATGATAGCATTCTCCTTTCCAGGGGCTGTTGGCCAGATCGCCTACATTTCAGTTTATAGATTTGAGCTGGCATCCATTTGTTTCATATGGCACGTGAGCTCGCTCATGATTACTACTTGGGTGACAGAGAGTGGACTGCTATGTCTGGTTCATGCCACTCTTGCTGATGATCTCTGAGTTGGACTTTCCATTCTGGGAGGTCTGCAAGTGCACTCCCAGTCATCTGCCCCGTCCAGCAGCTTCAGCTGCATGTTCCGAGTTGCACTGTTGTGGGTGCCACGCTTCCGTTGGGGTGACTGAATGTTTCTGGCAATGGTCCCAGACAGAATTCCGTTTTTTCAGTTTCCCTTATTCACAACAAAAAAAAGGAAGTTTTTGGGGGAAACAAACAGTTTGAATCGGAGGTGTTATGACCGAAGCAACTGAGCAGACGACAGTAAATGAGGGAAGCGCTCCCATCGTTGAAGACAACATGGTCAGCGAGCTTTTTTAGCCTAGTCGCGCCACTAGTTTGCTGGTTTTAGGAAAAAGTTTTCAGTTAGGCAACGTAAAGTTTTGTTATGCCTGGACCCCTGGCTTCATTTTCGTTTTTTCGATTTTCCAACGTGTCACTTGCTGTTGTTCTTGGCATGATTGCTGCCTTGCGTTGAAGCTGTTTGCAGGTGCTTTTGGAGTCCTGATTTTCCCTTTTGTGGTGTGGTACCTAGCCCAGACCTGCTTGAACAATCTCTTTAGCACTTGGTTGTGCTTCTATCAGTGTCCATGTCTACCTTCCTTGATCAGGCTACTTTACTTGAGCTTAGGACATGCTCCATGGTTTGTTTTTCATGGCCGAGGGGGCATGCAGGATCGTCTGTTTTTCCCCATTTCACCAGGTTTTGGCCACAGGACTTTCCGGACTGTGGGAATCCTAAGGGAATTAATCTGGCCACAGGGACCCACTCTGTCCTTATACATACTGCCCAGTCAGTCTGGGAGTGGATTTTATTCACAGCAAACCTTCATACACGAGCATTTCCTCCATCTACCATTGGAGAACTGCTTGCTGGGCATCGTGGCCCTCGACCGTGGTGCTGGGGCAAACGGAGTAATTTGTAAACATCCAGGATGCACTTTTGGCGGCCCAAAAAATTTCAGGCTGCGGCAGTGAACTGAAGGGATCCAAACATGTTGGTGCGTCATTCCATTGATCCACGTTATTGTGTGTGTATGGTGTTCGTATGAGCACCTGTATGTTTCTTGGCATGTGTGGTATTTTGCATCGGGTGTGACCTGTTTTTGGTGTCCTTGATCCCTTGGGAAAAACTCCTCAGGAGAGCTTGGACACACAGTTGCAACTGTAAGGTTCGTCGATATTCCAATGATCGTGTCACAGCTACGTTGTCACCAATGATTGTAGTGTGATGTTTATTGTTCTGAATCCTACTGATCGTGTGTTCTGTACCGTAGGTTATTTACTACAGATGCAGTTGTGCTGGGTTTTATTGTTTGATTCCTACTGAACGGTCTGCTGTCGGTTATTACTAACCGATGCAAGTTTGTGATTGGGTGGGGGTTGTGTTTGGTGTTGGGGTGGGGGGGGGGGGGGCGATGTATTATTGTCCAGAATTCATGATGAGCCAATGTTGTAAGGGTATCACTACAGATGCGTGTGATGTTTATTGTCAGACTTCCAGGCTGAGCACACGGTAAGGGTATCACTACAGATGGCAACCTGATGTTCCTTTAGAATTCCTGTGATCTGACCTGTAGGAGTATCACTACACCATGCAAACATGTTGTTCATTGCTTCCTATATGTTAGGATTCATGAAACAGCACACTTTTGGAGTATCATTACCATATGCACTGCGATTGTTCATTGTTGCTATGTATAGAATCAGCCATGATCAGCACACAGTTGGGATATCACCACAGAACATGCAAGTGCAGTGCTTTCCGATGTTCTTCACCAGTTTGCAGATGTATTCGATCATAATTAGTTACATCTTTGGTTATGCTAGTTTACTGATGTTTAGGTGTGTGGTGTGGTTTTCTTTCAAAATGGCGTTATTGACAACGTTTGCAGATATTATGTTAGTGTTGGTGTGTGCGTGTTGTTTTCTTCAACTGGCCGTTCTTGACACACGTTTTGCCGATAATATTAACCAACCCCCCCCTCCATACAGAACTAATCAGAAACACCCACACACAGATTGAACTTCAAAACACACAAAGGGAGGTATTACTAGACAACAATTTTACAAGTTGCCATAGCCATACTTCAGTCAAAAGTGTATTTCCCACGTGACAGAAATGTCCACAATGACCCATCCGTTCTACAAGATTTATATCGACCCCAAATGTCTTCACTTCGGTTTTTTGAGGTGTGTTTTTGTTTTGTTGACTAGTGAGCGAAAATAAGGCAATAAAACGCAACAACAAAATTGAAAAACTTTTGTCAATTTGGTGATGAGTACTGAGCAACTCTCTGGCAGGTTGAAGCCATGGTTGTGGTGCAGGTGCGTGCCCTGTGGCAACGCTCTAAACGTGTTGTTGAGGAACGATGTCGTGAGAACACCGATGGATTATTGTCAGGATCATGGTAGTGGCAGACTGGGGCGTGGATCATCTTTATCATACAGGCCTGTGTGACTGAAAGCATCTGATGACCAGCGGGAAGGGTTCTGGGGGGAATAGGAGGGAGGCAATGTACAACGCGTGCTCGTATTTAGAGGTGAGAGCATTGGCATTTTTTTTTGCATGTCCATTGTGAGTACACATTGCCATGATGCATTTTCATTTCATATGTTGCGAGGTGACCCGACATCAAACGCCTATGACCTAAAAATACAGACTTCTGCCAGAACTGAGTTCTTTTATGTAAATTTTTACAGAATTGTCTTCTATTTCCTTTGCTTTGTATCCCAATCATACTTTTTCTTTTTTTTTTTTTAAGGGTCTTTTTTTGCTTAAATCTGTCACGTCTCTGCTTTTTTTCCCGCCCTTCACTCTCTTCAATGACGAAAGTGTACATCCCCGACCAGTTCACTCTGCAGTCCAACCAGGGATGTGGTTGGTCTGTCGTAGTTGTATTTTTCCTGAGGAATCTGTGCCACTCATTCCTTTTTCTGATATTGGCCTTTTTTCTTCACTCTCTTTACTGGCATTCACTGTTTTTTCTGACATTATGGCCAATTTCATGTAAATCATACTTTTTTTCTTTTTCTTTTTGAATTGCTGTTTGTAATGTCTGGGCCTACCAAAGCTTGCACTGCATGATTCTGTTCAAGATTCTCTGCCATGTCCCTCTGACCAAAATCTTACCTGTGATCGAAAATGGCCTGCACGGTCAGAAAAAAGGTTTCTTCTTGTTTGTGAAAATATTTTGGAGTTTGATCCTGGCTTTTGTAGGTCAAAACAAATAGTTCCTGATCAAGATGACCTGATGCCATGATTCCTGTCTAGCATTTAGGCTCTTGTTCATGTTGTTTGCAAACACCCTGATGTCGCCCAATCAGTGTGAGTCTTTTTCTTCGACTTTCTTTGACTGACGAAGTTCCTGGATTTTTCATGTGTTCTCCGACCCAATCTCTGGATCTCTTTACAACTTTCCAATTAAATTTTTGTGTGTCTTTCAAACATGTTGCAAATTTTGGTGTCTGTGCATAAAGAGGGAAAGACTTAAGAATAATGTCAGGCATTAGACATCCGTGATGCAGAGAACAAAATTTATGGAGAGCAGTTGGTAGATTGGCTGTTCTTGGTCAAGTTTCCAATTTTTTTTTCAATCACCATGGGACCACTAATCGAGCCACAACCCTGCATCTTGAAGTAATTTATGTGTTCGACATGGTGGCTCTCCGATGGATGTATGTTAAAATTTTTTTTTAAAAACTGTTTACTGTCTTGACCCAGGCAGTCGCAAAAAACCAAACCAATAAGTATCTCATGAGACCCACTTACCTTCGCCCGGACGGGTCTAGACTACACACGGAAGCATCGTGGGCGTGCGGCCCATATTCTCAAGAAGGAAAAGTGTGCACCCCCTTCGTAGATGTAGAATTGAGCCAGGCACATTGCTCAAAGCTGCCAGCAAGTCGCGCAAGAGGGCCCCGACTGTGCGGAAGTTTTGTCTTGGAAGGCCTGACCGGAAAGTACGACAGAGATGCAGAGGTGCAATGTCATTATTTGTCCGGCTCACATGAAAGCTGTGTGCATGTCTGCTTGACGGCAAAAGATGTGCCTGTCAGTACTGTGGTTTCTGAAGGAAATGCTGGACCCTGCTTCGATATGTGCTTTTGCCGCAATTATTTGTTCGTCTGCCTGCCTGCTTGCTGCCCCCCCCCCCCCCCCCCCCCCCCCCCCCCCCCATCTGTTCTCCCTCTCTCTCTCTCCTTGACACACAACACACCACACACACACAGATGCACTCTTGCGGCCAGATGCCGGTCTAGCTTACCATCACTGTGTGAAATTTTTCAGTTCCCCCTGAGGCTTGCCCACGCGCTTTATAATCTTTTCCTCGTCTTGCCCACATGCCACACCAATGTGCTGTCGTGGTGTACACTGGCCCATGCCACAGAGACGGACTTACTAGTGACACCTGAATTGTTGATAAAAAAAGCCAAGCTTACCGAAAGAACACAAAGCTTATGACTGCACATGATTCAGAAACAACAGGATATGGGCGACAAAACCTACCGTGCTTAGAAAAACTCGTTCAGGCAAACCGGTGCTGCTGCTTGCCTCGCCATGATGAAATGATGAAAACAGGCCCTTCCAGATTTTGTTGTCACTGTAACACTGTGGGCCCACACGGACCCACGACTCTACGCAGTTATGCACGTTTTTTCCTTCTATGGGAAGCATGGGCCGCAAGGCCCCACGACATTCCGGACGGGGGTGCACACCTTTTCCTTCTTTGAGAAGTATGGGTCCCACCGGCCCCACGCATGTTCGTGTGTAGTTAAATTTGACCTTTGTTTTTATAATTTCTTTCGCTGAAAATTTAATTATCTTTTAGGACATAAGAGCTGTTTAGGTGCCCGAGGCCACTCTTAAAGACTTCATTACAAAAGTCCTATTCGGTTAGAGCTATTTGCACATTAAACAATATTCCTTCTGGGTCCACAGGGACCACGGGACCACCGGCGCTAGGTTACAAACTGTACCCAAGAGCTAGTTTAACCGTCATTAACAGTAGCATCATTCTGAATTTGTCTGAATGTTATTTTCATCCCAATAGATACTGTGTGTAGTCTTTTATTTTTTATACATCAAAATGAGTCTGGTGTGTGAGAGCCAGAATGTTGCTTAGCTAGCTGACCGCCAAAGGGCCATCGTAGGCTGCCACTCATGTTCAAGTCAACTGAAGTCCTTCAAAAACTTCACGAAATCTTTTAAAAATACACCCTACATATCGGAATTTCATTAAAAACACATCTTTCTTCCAAAAAAAACTTGCCTCAGACAAAGATCAGAAATTCAACAAACATCAACATCTGGTAGGAACATCTTTGAATAAGGTTTCCATGAAAAGACTGCTGGTAAAGCGTTTAATCTTGCAATCATGGCAAGTCCTTACACCTTTAAAGACCATTTCCCTGAGTGTGGAGTGACGTTTATGTCCCGGTGAAAAAGTGTTCTGTCGAATGGAGCATCCCATTAGAATATGTTTTCTTGCATAACGATTTATTATCATCATGTTTGAGAAAAGACATTGATTGTGCAAGAAAAAAAGTTGTTTCACGCTCAGTTGAACTGTTTGTTGATTTGCTTGTGTGCTTCCGGTTCAGGTGGCGATGTCTTTGCCGCTTAACCTTTCACTTTCCCATACGACGTGGGTCTGCCGATGACCCGCACTATTTTCACCCGCTAAGAACTGGGTACGTTCTGAGCGTCTCCACAAATTTCAGGACTTTGTCAACTAACAATGGCTAATCTGTTACAAAAAATTTTGTTTTTGTGGTAAACAAAGGTGGCCACCAAAACGTTCAGAATGTCTGGGTCTGCGCGACCATACACTTGAAGACGACAAACCCGAGGTGGCGACGTCGTGGCTCCGGCCCGCCATGCATTTTAAAGACAAAAAGTAACAAAAGCAGAACAGAAACCGCAAGGATTTTCAATCTGCAGAAGACAACGTGGTAGTGGCGTCCTGATGCACGGCAAAGAGGTTTATTCCTGCACCAAAAGCTTGGTTTTCTGGGAACCCTGACACTCAAAATTTTTGGCGACGTCTGGGAACGGTTAATCGCACAGTGAAAATAACACTGTGTGTAAAGTTGATATGTTCCAGAAAAGAAAGGAGGCACACTCTATTCTTCCTTGACCCCTGCAGACAAGTCTTACGATTTACCACCCATTCCACATGTTCGAACACTGAAGTATGGTGTCACGGACAGGCACCGTTGGAACATCTGAATGTTTCCACCCGAATGATCCCATGTTGACAATGTGCAACAGGTGCGCAACTATGCGTCAAAATATGTGGTGTGCCAGCAATCTGAGCTATGATAAATCTGGAGAAGTGTTGATGATTGGCTTCAGGGACAACCCCCCCACACACCATCTGAATAGGGATATGCGCGGTAATGGGTAGAGGGGAAACCACAACATGTGGTAGTTGAGCGACGCCCACGTTTTCTTTTAAAAAGGGAAATAAATAGTCAGTGCCTGGGCCTGTAACTTCGCTCTTTATCAGGAGTGGGACAAATTGGAGGTCAGGAGGGTGGGGGGGTGGTGTGGGGTGGACCAGAATTCCAAAATTTGGTGTGAAAGAAATTGAGGAGGGCACAAACTGCCTGATACCTGAGTAGTAAAACCCGTGATATTATAAGAGTACCAAAGTCGTAAATGGATTGATTGTCTAGCAGCGACCATCAACTTTCACTTGGCTTGGGCCCGTTCATTTCTTCCGTGCTTCCTCGAGTCAGGTTAATGCTGAAAAAAAGGAACTGTCCACAGGGCACATATTGATAAATTGTCAGTTCATAATTCTGAAAATCAAAATAATAATTCCTTTGATTTTCCTTTTTCTTCTTTATATTTCAATCACAAGATGGATTAGCATACATTGCCAACTTTCGAGGACGAAAAAGAGGCAAAATTTTGGACTGCAGTGGGAAGAAGGAAAGGTGCAATGGAAGACAGAAAAAACACTAACAGGTAAGACTGGGTCACAGTTGTCCATTTTCATGGATGCATCCCTTTCAGTGCTGCTCCTCATGTCTGGACCTACTCTGCTGGCAAGCATAGAAGTACAGCCCTGTCATGCAGTCTCAGATCAGAAAAAGATCTCATCCTCCTCCTCACTGATCAACATAAAAATAAAATTCTGCAGTCCTTCATGTCCTGCCCATCGTGGTTTTGATTTCCTGGCCACGAATAAAGCCCTTGGCAGGTTCTGTCAGGTCATCGGTATAGTCGACATAATGGCACCCTCCGAAGGGAGAGCTCACTCAGACATTGTCCTCAGAAGGGGGTTTAGCAGAAGCTGTTCTGTGTTATGTCCTGTATCGGAACACCGCCACTCAGCAGCCGAGCATCGTCTCCTCTGGTGGGTTCCCTTATGACTTGACACTGTGCCTTGTGGCGTCCCAGGGCTGTGGCGGGACAAACCAGGCTGTGGACGGGGGGGGGGGGGGGGGGGGCAATGCTCCGAAGTGCCATGGGAGACAGAAAAAAGTTGTAGATTTGGGATGAATCCCCAAAAAGATGTTCTGCTTGCACTAGATACAGCTACAAGTGCATAATTTTCTGACCCATTCTTACATGACAGAGAGAAATAACATTTTATGTTCCGTTCTCAAATATGACACTGGCCAAAAAAAAAACTCCAATGCCATTCACGCATTAAGACACTTATTCATTCAGTGCTGGGCTATAAGCAACATTATCTTATCTCATGCAACAATGTAAAGAAAAAAAAATGTAAGAAAAAAAAGAGATTAAAATCTGCAACTTGATCCCAAGTTTCATGAAGTAAACATGCCCCACCCTCACCCCCAACTTTGGGTTTTTCACATGAAATGGGGGAGGGCACAAAAAAATTAAGTTAAAATCAGTTTTTGTTTTGCTTTAAAATCGCTTACTGTCTCTGGTATCAACACTTGTATGTATTATGTATACTCTTCATTCTACGTTTTAGAGGAAATCAATGAAATCCAGAATTATTGTAATCTGCTTCAGTCTTCTTCCCTGCATTAAATCTTCAGCAAACTCCAATATCCTGTGGCACTCGCAACGCCCGCTGGCAAGCACACCAGCATTGTTCACCACATAGCCAAGCTACTCCCAATCAGCAAACTTGAGCACAGCACACTAATCCCTCGACAGATAGTGTTGAAAAGTTACAAGGTCAACACCAAGGCACCCTGCCCCCCCCCCCCCCCCCCCCCCCCCCCCCTGCCCCCACCAACGGGCTTAGTGATTAAAGGGTCACCCGTTACAGTAAACATTTTTGTTGTGTTTTCAGCTTTATCTTTTAACACCATCTCGGTCACACACTTCCAAATACTGGACATTTTGCCAAACGCAACTTGTAGGTGAGGTCAACATAGTTGTTTTAATGAGCGTACAATAAAAGTGATATATAATTCTCTATGGATGTAAATACAATGTAAATACACAACATGAAGGGCGGCCGACACCACCGCCCATGACACTGCTGCTAAGTGGAGACAAAGGCTTGCTACCTGGGACAACACAGGAATCCTATCCTACACTTCCCCTCTACGCCTTCACAGTAAAAGTTAAATAGTATGTAAAATTCACAAATGTTAACAGAATGGGTCTTTTTGAACTGAAGGCGAAATGATACATGTGCCATTGATAATGTAAACAATTTATGACAGGGATGGGGAGGGGTTGGCGGGAAGGGGAGATAGCATCATGATTGTGAAAAAAGCATCCTTACGATGATCATGATAATGGAAACAGATACGATAATGACCATACCGGTACAGTGACCCTAGCAGTGTCCATCCTGAACGAGGGCAATGCTGAAATGACGTCAACCGACTCTACAATTTAGACAGTGGCAGTGCTGGCATCAACAATCAAGATCAAAAGCACAGTCAAGTTCCTGCTGACGATGTCTTGGTAACAATCAACATCATACATTGTCATTGATGAGGATGACCTCCGATGATGCTGATGCTGATGACGACGACCATGACGATGATGACAATGAGGAAATGTACATTGATATAATAGTATATGAAGAAATGGGAGAAACCACCTAGTCCACAAGCTAAACCACATCACACACAGATCTAACATTCAAAAAGACGATGAAGAGTAAGACACCCCAGGGAGGACATTAACAGTCGAGGGACACTCATGGCTCGTTCACTTCTTCTTGGCCGCCTTCTTCGCCCCCTTCTTGGCCCCTTTCTTGGCCGCCTTCTTCACTCCTCCTGGACACAGACATGACGCCATTTTCAGAGAACATCATCAATGCACCTCGCTTGTTTTTGTTTCTAGTCTGCCATAGATTTTTGCATTCCTTATCCATTCAGTTTTACTTTTAGACTCATCACTTACCTACTGCAGCCCTCTGCGGTCGGCTGGGCTATAAGCAACATTATCTTACTTACCTACTGAAAACATTCAAAGAAAATAATGCAAGAAAATTGACCACATAATATGACCTGGACAGAAGAGAGTAACGGGGGTGGGGGTACTGATATATTAATTTATACAACCGTCCAACAGGATGGGAAAAAAAGGAATCATCTACCTTAACACCAGACATTAACACCACAGTAACTAAATGATGTCTTGACGTAGAGTAGCTGTGGAAAAGTAATTGTAGGTTTCAAGCTACAAGTTAAATGACAAAATGTAAGGTGCAAAATGAGTTTTGAAGAACAAAACTTAGACCTACTTGAAACACACATTCCTCGATCTACCCTGCAAGTTTTGCCATCTTTCTACAATCAGGGGTGGGACTCTCCATAAAGGAAAAAAAGATGAAACAGTCTAGGGGGGTCCGGGGGCATGCCCCCCGGAAAATTTTGGGTTGCTACATTCAATTCTGTGCAATCTGGTGCATTTTGAGACTGAAATTAACACATTTTAAAGGAAAAAGCCAATATTGTTTTTTTTTTTCTAAATTGGAAATGAAATCAAATGAGGCAGGGAACAGTAAACAATAAACAGTAAACAAGTGGGGTAACGTTTGCTCCCATAAGAAAACCTGACACAGAGTAACTTTTATTCAAGACTGGCACAGCCTTTTAAACTTGAATAAAGTCAGACAAATACATAGACGAACAATCTAATAGTGGGGGAAAATAACAAGTGCAGGCCAACAACTGAACTGTCCTCACAATAATGACTTGGCAAAGATTTGGACTGGGGGGGGGGGGGGGGGCAGTTCGAAAATGGATAAACTGGGAACATGAAATTAAGAAAATATATTACAGATATGAAAACTCTTCACTAGCTGCACAAGGGAACCATTGCAATCCCTTTTGAAGGCAGATATATTTGTATAAAAAAGGCAAATATATCTGCCTTCAAAAGGGATTGCGATGGTCCCCTTGTACAGCTAGTGAAGAGTTTTCATATCTGTAATATATTTTCTTAATTTCATGTTACCAGTTTCTCCATCTTCAAACTGCCCCCTCCTTAAGTCCAAATCTTTGACAAGTCATTATTATGAGGACAGTTCAGTTGTTGGCCTGCGCTTGGTTTTTTCCCCCCACTATTAGATTGTTTGTCTAGGCTATGTATTTGTCTGACTTTATTCAAGTTTAAAAGGCTGTGCCAGTCTTGAATAAAAGTTACTCTGTGTCAGGTTTTCTTATAGGAGCAAACGTTACCCCACTTGTTTACCTTTTTTTTTTTAACACAAAAAGCTATAAAAATCAACTATACTAATACTTACTATCTTTCACAACTTGGACCAAGTGTAGATGAGGAGTTCCTTTTCAACCTAATGGCACACAAAATTAATGCAAGATGTCCAGCTCCCAAGTGTGGAGCTAGACATCTTGCATTAATTTTGTCCGCTGATCCAGAGCTGTCTTGTGCTTGTTGCTTTTAATGTGATCCACCAAAGCAACTTTTCCGCGTGAACTGTAATTTATTTGCACTCGGCAAAGATTGCAGTAAGCAAGGCCACAGGCATTAAATTTGGCTAATAACTGGCCTATCACTTCATCATCATCCACCTTACTCTCCAACCAGTCCCACTTCCACTTGTTCTTCAAAGAACTGTCGCAGGAAACATTTTCTCCGCGTGAAACGACGTCTCTTCGACATGTCGCCATTTTGAAGATCGCAAAACCGGAAGGAGAGAAGTTACAAAGTTAACTGCGAATCGAAGCCGTTTAAGAATGTCGAACAGTTTGTGGATAAATGACACCCGATGTTTTTGAAGACATGAATGAGAATCACAGATCGCTTCCGCGGAACTGACACGCTGTTACGCGGAACGAACAAGGATCTACCGCGGAAATCCGCGGAAAAATCCACACCCCTGACAATACACAATCCTTCTGGAAAGTGTGTGCCAATACCATCCTTTTTGCACTTTCAAATTCTTTTTCTTGATCTTTCTTTTCTGCTTTGCTCTTTACATGTTTTTCTCTGGTTACAGTATACACTGTGCCTAATCTTCTACTGTAAAGTGATGATTGGGTAATGAGTCTGAACATGTCCAGAACGGGCACCAGCTCTGAGCCGTCTATTATTATCCCCAAAGGCCTTTTTGTAACACTATGTTTTTGGTCCGAGTTTCTTTTTCTTTTCTTTTTTTTTTAATGAATTTTTGTCATTTCTGTTCTAGTGATAAATCAAACTGAACAGGTGGTGCCTTCAACATGGCCAGGTTTTATTTGCTTTACAACTGTCACCAGCTTAGCATGATGTCTGAAGCTGTCTTCAATCGTTTTTTTCTTTTCAGGACAGGACTTTGGGTTGTTTCCATGTGGCAGCAAGCCCCAAAGCGATGGCTCTCTGTGACAAGCTCAGAAGAAAACAGAAAGCAGCAAGGAGGTGGGTGGAGACCAGGGTTCCCCCATCTCAGTGTGTCAAGACATTACTTCACTCTAATTTTCATTTTGTGAAGCGAGTATTTTCAACCCGATTTGGAAATGCTGGCATAATATGTTGCCCATGCAGGGACCAGTATGCGCGTTTAGATTTTCAGGGTTCCCACTTCTCCCGCAAATTTGCGGAATTCAGGGAAAACTAAAACCGAAAAAAAAATTCTTTCAGGGAAGAGTCTACCGACAGAAAATATAAAGTAGCAGCTGACTTCTTGGGAGTTCCGGTCACATGCTTGGTATGCCAGCAAGCAACCTTCCTTCCGTCCATCAGCAGGCAATACTAAAGCAGCACTAGGAACTTGTGCTCCGACAAGACACTGCCCAAGTGCAAGAGATGAATAAAGGTTGTATGAACAAATGGTCCCAGTCATGGGTTGACCGAAAAGTGGATGGATGATTTGCTGATCGGTACACGGTGATGCAAACCAGAGGAAGCGGTGAAGGTTTTGTTTGATTTGTGACCATCATGCTGAAGATGCGACAAGGTGGTGTGCGAGATTGCCGATCACGCTAGGCAAGAAATACAAGGGCGTTAGGAGATTATGGTAGCTGGAATTTCATGGACAGTTTTTTCACTTTCCTTTTGGGGGAAGGCAGGTGAGAAGATGGCTAGAATTCGGATTTGGGCTTTTCACAGCAATAGCCCTGATTTGGTTTCTTATCTTTAATTACAGAGCTATATCCCTGTATTTCATAAGGACTGTATCTGCTGAAATCCTACAGGTATACAAGTCCGATTCTGAGAAAATCTGAGTTCTTACCTTCTTCTTAGCGCTGCTTCTTTGTTTTGGGGGCTGCAACAGATAAAAAAGAATGCTTTCACATCCCTTTCCAGTGCCAGTACCCCCCCCCCCCCCCACCCGAGTCCCACCACCCCTTTTCTTCTTTATTTCACACCAACACCCTTCAATCCAATAAACCATCACAGCCCACATATCACATACAGAAGAGTACAAGTCTGGATCTGAAGCTACTCAAGGCATTCACTGTGATCAGCTGTCAGAATGACGAAACAGCATACACTGTAATGTTCAGACTTGTGAGGACTTTTTTTTTAAGCAGATCTGGTCAGAAGAGGATCCAGAATCTGACAGAGCTGCTCGCCCCTCCGGGACTCTTGGACATTCCAAGGGTACATTCCCATGTGCATAGCCTAAAGCCAAAGAGTACCACTTGAACATTTAAGCTAGCATTCCAGACGCTATGGAGGGGGTGATGGAGGCAATGAAAGCATCACAGAGTCAATGGGACACAACCCTCTGACACTCCAGCGCTATGGAGGGGGTTGATGGAGCAATGAAGCATCACAGAGTCATGGACACAACCCTCTGACATCCGCGTTGGAGGGGTTGATGGAGCAATGAAGCATCCAGAGTCAATGGGACACAACCCTCTGACACTCCAACGCTATGGAGGGGGTGATGAGGCAATGAAAGCATCACAGAGTCAATGGGACACAACCCTCTGGACACTCCAGGCGCTATGGAGGGGTTGATGGAGGCAATGAAAGCATCACAGAGTCAATGGGACAAACCCTCTGACACTCCAGACGCTATGGAGGGGGTTGATGGAGGCAATGAAAGCATCACAGAGTCAATGGGACACAACCTCTGACACTCCAACGCTATGGAGGGGGTTGATGGAGGCAATGAAAGCATCACAGAGTCAATGGGACACAACCCTCTGACACTCCAGGCGCTATGGGGGGGTTGATGGAGGCAATGAAAGCATCACAGAGTCAATGGACACAACCCTCTGACACTCCAGACGCTATGGAGGGGGTTGATGGAGGCAATGAAAGCATCACAGAGTCAATGGGACACAACCCTCTGACACTCCAGGCGCTATGGAGGGGTTGATGGAGGCAATGAAAGCATCACAGAGTCAATGGGACACAACCCTCTGACACTCCAGGCGCTATGGAGGGGGTTGATGGAGGCAATGAAAGCATCACAGAGTCAATGGGACACAACCTCTGACACTCCAGGCGCTATGGAGGGGGTTGACGGAGGCAATGAAAGCATCACAGAGTCAATGGGACACAACCCTCTGACACTCCAGACGCTATGGAGGGGGTTGATGGAGGCAATGAAAGCATCACAGAGTCAATGGGACACAACCCTCTGACACTCCAGGCGCTATGGAGGGGGTTGATGGAGGCAATGAAAGCATCACAGAGTCAATGGGACACAACCCTCTGACACTCCAGACGCTATGGAGGGGGTTGATGGAGGCAATGAAAGCATCACAGAGTCAATGGGACACAACCCTCTGACACTCCAGACGCTATGGAGGGGTTGATGGAGGCAATGAAAGCATCACAGAGTCAATGGGACACAACCCTCTGACACTCCAGGCGCTATGGAGGGGGTTGATGGAGGCAATGAAAGCATCACAGAGTCAATGGGACACAACCCTGACACTCCAGCCATCCTCTGCTGCTTAAGCGACGTCCCACTCTGGCTCTACTGTTCGGATTCTGTCTAAACCACTTATCTCTCTCTCTCCCCCCCCCCCCCCCCTTTCACTCCTTAAGGGGGGCTGGTGGCATTGTTCTCTTGAGCTGAAAGTCTTCTGATGGGCGTCTATGTCAGACAGACATCCAGGTCAGAGATTTTCTCTTCACGCTCAGTCCACATCTGGACAGACTCTGAACCCTTCAATTGTTCAAACAAGATTTTTTAAACTCAGGCACTCCGGTGTCATGTTTAGGCTTCATTTCCAAAGACAAAGTATGGCTAGGTAATGGCGAGATCAAACAGCTACATATGCCAAAAGCCTCAACAGTAATAAACATCTTAATTTTAACAGTGGTAAACAGCCATGTTTCAGACACAATTCACACACTTAATAATCTCTGGACCCTGCAAAACATATTTTAAAAAAAACACACTACAATTCCTTATACTAGCATCGCGTAATTGAAATAAAATCCAATAAAATCCAAATGATTCTACACTTAATAGTGATCAAAATTATTCTATCATTTGAGAAAAGAACAGATTCCTTACGGTATTAGTCCCAACATGGCAGACGGGAGGAGAAAGGCAGTAGAACCTGAGCAAGCCGATGTGTTATATAAATCACCCAAAACAATCTGCCCATGCAAATCTCCCACTAGCTCCCTCCCTGTCTGCATTGCCTACCTTTGGCCTTAGCGGCCGAGTCTCCAGCTGCCTTCTTTCCCTTCGTAGCTGCCATGATGAAAATGAGGTTCGACCTGAAAACACAGAGTCAACAATCAGAAGTGTTGTAAGACACACACACCCACAAGCACACATACACACGCACACCTTTCTCGTTAATCACACGCGTCCTGGAAACCTCACTCTGTAACTGGACATGGCATGAAAACGAGCAATGAATTTTGAACGCTCCCTGGATACATCATTTTGTGATCAATTCAGACGTGGCCTGAAACATCACATTGTGAATGTGGTTGTTGTAGGCGTGTTCTGCGAACAACAAACTGTTACTGATAGGATGTGTCCTGAAAACCAAACTGTGATAAATACAGGTGTCCCGAAACCACCACACTGTAAGAAATATGTGTTCTGAAAACCCCATACTGTTATAAATATGAGTGTATCCTGAAAATACAGTGTGTGATAAATATAGGTGTGCCCTGAAACCTCTAGACTAATAAATATATGTCTTGAAAATGCGAAAACCACATTGTGATAAACATAGGTGTATCCCCCCCCAAACCAGCAATATGATAAATCACATGGGCGTGTCCTGAAAACCCCACATTATGATTATATGCGACTTCTGAAAAGGGCCATTGTGATTAATTAGGAGTCCTGAAAATCCAACACCGTGATTAATTAGGTGTGTCCCTGAATACCCCACTGTGTAATCAATCAGGCTTGTCCTGAAAACCCCAAATTGTGATTAATTAGGCGTGTCCAAACATCATATCATGGTTGGTTAAGTGTGTCCTGAAAACACCTCGAGATTCGTTAGATGTGTCCTAAAAACCCATTGTAATGATTAAGCATGAACAAGCCTTTTTTTCTTTTTGATAAATATGCTCTGCAGTGCATTCACACAATAACACATACAGACAGGCCTGAAATATTTCGTAGTTTGGGCAGACTGTTAAAAACTAAGTAACAAAAATAAACCCTCTGTGGTGCCACCAAGGGACTGAGTGGAAGTCAGATTCTCTTGAATTGGTGGGATAGGGAAGCTTGCAGGTGGCAGGATGAGAAGAGAGAGGCTAAGGGGGGATTGTCAACTATCTGAGGGGGGATGTCAACTATGAGGGGGATGTCAACTAGTGGAGCTAAGGTGGAGGAAAAATGTACTGCCTTTCTTAAAAAAACTTGCTAGCCCAATTATCTGTTAGCATTTATCTCCCCTGTTCTTAAGGCTTCTCTAGAAAACCTGTGGCCTGAAATAATATTTTGATCATAATGGCATACTGTGATCAAAGATATTGTGCCCTGATAAATTACCACCTCGTTTCCATTTAAATTGGCTTATTCCTGTACTGGCTGTGTGCATAGCTGCCAACCTCAGAGTCAGAAATAGTAATGGGGGTGGGTTCGGGAGGGGGTAACCCCCCTCCCGAAAAAAGCAGGGGTCAGGGGCTGCGCCCCCTGAAGCTGAAGCATTTTTAATTTCCAAGCAGTAAACTTTGCACTTTTCAGCAAGATTGTAAAGCTTTTAAGTATTATGGAAATGGAACAAAAATGAAAGATAATTCTCTAGGTTTACTATACATTCCCTCCTTGGAAACTTCAGAACAAAAAAAAAAATCAAGCAAAATCAGTGTGGATTACATACCTTTCATGCGAACTTGTTTGTTGATAGCCAGTCCAACACAAGAGTACATCACAATTCACATGCTCAGCTCAGTTTGTCTCATCTTCAATCCTTGAATGTTTTATCTGCAGATGTTCACCTGACATGCGGTCTTCTGACTTGAAAGTTCTGTTCGTTTCAGTTTCACCGGTAGCTGATTTTGCCACACACAAAAATGTATCTTTAAAAAAAAAACTTCTGTTCATAATATTTAACACTTGCACTTCACACAAGAGTACATTACATACACTGCTTAAAAGTTTGTCTCATCTTTTGACGTACACAGGTCTCTGATAGTCCTAACAGTGTTTATCTAGCATGTATTCTGTTTTTCCCTTGAAGTGCCAGGCTTCTCACTTGAAAAACCAGGCTTCTTCACAGTGTCACTTGTGCTTGATTTTGCCTTGAGCAGAAAGTCCCTGGAGAACTTTTGTTCGTAACAGTTCCTTCATGTTGGCCTTGGCAACAAGTATGCTGCTGAGCATGTCTGCACTCAGTGATCCCCGAAAGTCTGTTTTGTTTTTCCTCACTTGGCTGAAAATTCTTTCACAGGTTGCATTGCTGTGAGGCAAGGAAAGAATCCCAAGCATGAAGTGGGCCAGTTTATCATACACAAGCTTGCCAAGCTGCTGCTTCTTTGCCAACAAAGCCCACTTCTTGTCTTCTCTGTCTTCTTCTTCCGCCATTTTGATGGAAGAAGAGGGTGACTGCGCATGCGCATCAACAAATTGGCTTTACAATGCATCCGGTTTTAAAATGTGGATAAGCCTTTGGACTGATTCAGTTGCTTTTTTTTTTTTTGGCGAAAATTCAGAAATCGGAAAATGAACGCACGGAAAAGGAACGCACAAGTCGTAATTTCGTAATCTGTCTCAGAATTCGTAAAAATTACGAAAAAAATCGTAAGGTTGGCAGCTATGTGTGTGGCTGTGTTTCGACTGAGTCTATAACAGTCTTTCTAACCGATTGAGATCAAGAAATACAGACAGCATGTATTACTAGCAATAAAAAAAAAAAGTTACAGACATTACTATTCACAGTGCAATTACCTGATCATAGGATCAAGAGCTACCCCAATTGTTGGCTATTAACTGTTCCCTGCTGTAAGACTTCCTTTCACACCGATGAAATCATGATAATCTATCACCGTTTGTTTATCTGTGATTTCTGTTTAACATTCAAAATCGAATACGTTACTTTCTGTTTGTTCATTTCTCCTGATGCTGCTGTGTACATTTTCTCAGGTACAGGTATATGGGCAAGTTCCAACATCCTTTGGGGGCTGGGGTGGGGGCACGTCTCCTTGTATGTTTTGGTTGCTATGTGCTGGCATTTGTGCTAGGTGATTTGGTGTTATATGCAGCATCCATTTGGAGTTATGGACATAACATTTGTCAAAAATGTGCAATACGGATTTAATTGGGGAGTTTTCCCCACACTAGCAGTTTGGCTGAAAGTGAATACACTTACCACGATGAGCTCTACCACAATTAAAGCATTACTTTTCCACCTTGTCTGGTGCTGTTATCACTCAGGGTTCATACCAATTAGTCAAAACAAAATTCCATACCTTTTCAAGACCTCAGCAATATTTTTCCAGGACCAAAATCCAGGACTAACCCTCCCCCCCCCCCCCCCCCCCCCCCCCCCCCATCTCACCTCCCACTCACCCGGCACCCCTCAACCTTCATATTATATATGCACGCTTCACACACACACACATATATACACACACACACACTCATGCACACAAATGCAAGTGAACACAACAGAATGAACAATTCACTTACCAATCAATGAATCATGGTCACACTACCAGCACTTGAATCACACTATCATTCACAGTCACAGTTCCTTTACCATTAGGCTAGATGTAATTTAAAATTTACACAATTCCACTCACACCTGAAAATGTATCTTGATCCCAGTTTTACTTTTTGATTTCTTCCACTTTCTCATTGATCAGACTTCAGCAGGTCTTTCACACAAATTTCCAGTTTCCTCTTCTTTGCTCACACTGCCAGCACTTGAATCACACTATCATTTTAACAGTCACAGTTCCTTTACCATGCAAAGAGTACCCATTTAGATGTAATGTAAAATTTACACTATTCCATTCACACCTGAAAATGTATCTTGATCCCAGTTTTACTTTTTGATTTCTTCCACTTTCTCATTTATCTGGGCCTCAAGAACAGAAACTTCAGCTGTCTTGTCCTTAGCAGATCTACAGAGAGGATTTGACTTTGCTATGAAGGTGAAGTTTTGTGTTCTTTCTGCTTTCTCAGCAAACTCATCAGCAGACTTAAGCAGGTCTTTGACACAAATTTCCCGTTTTCTCCTCTTTGCTTTCACTTCTTCAAGTTCACACATTGCCTTTCTCTTCCCTGCAGCCTCTTTTTTCTCCTGTTCTTCTCTCTGGTCTGCCAAATACGAATTGTATCTTGATTTAGCACTGGCTGCATAAGCAAGAAGTTTTTTGGTGATTGTCACTTCGCTTGAACCCCCAACACTTGACAAATGATCAGCAATCTGGAAATTTCATGACTTTTCCAAACCCTGCTGGGTAAAAGCAAATTTTCCAAGACTTTTCCAGCCCTGGAAAGCCTTTCCCATTTTTCCAAGACTTTTCCAGACTTCCAGGACTTGGTATGAACCCTGTGTATATTTTGCTTTGCTTTCAGGAAGTCTCCGAGTGCAGTATGTTTCACTGTCTGTCTCAATAAAGCTTAGGATTGGTGGCCAGTACTGTAGTTGGTCAACCATATACCCCCCTCCCCATTACACTTATGTGTGATTCGTACAGTTAGGCCTACATGCTTGCATTCCTGCCCAAGTTCGCAAACTTTCTGATGGGCTTACACTTGAGTAGTCATCCACTTCTAAACTGAAGCATGATCTGTGTTACTCACCTCAAAATTCATTTCAAAACTTTCACAGAGGAAGAGAGAAGAGAGAGAGAGAGAGAGAGGAGAGATCACTGATGCAAACACACTCAACTGTACAAAGCTAACACATCAGAGAAGAGGGCAGATAACTCGTGCTCCAAGTAGAACCTGTTCAAAGCACCATACGACAGGTTTTCACACAGGTCACGCTAGGTACAACCTGCTCCAGTCAGTTATGTCACTGCGACCAGAGAGGGCGGGGAACGATGGGGTATGAGGAGGGGGGGGGGGGGGGGGGGGGGGGGCAAAGTCAAATTCAAACCTGCCAGTTACACACTGACACACACACACACACGCATACCGCGCTGGGATTCGCGATCCAGTGAGCGGCGAGTGGAGCGGAACAGGCTATTACAACAACGTTGCCTAGTAACCTGTGGAGGACCCGCCCCACTCCCAGCTTGGTTCCGCTAGGCCTAGGCCTAACTGCACAAAGTCCTCGGCGCCCGCCCTCCCGACCCACGGCGGCCGACTAGGCTACCACCGACTCCACCGTCAGCCAATGCTCTTCAACCGTCAGCGGCAGTTTTACCCAAACCTTAAAATACTGACTGAAATTTGTAACTGTGTTCGTACAACTTCGGCAGTTTGGGAAATCATGCTCCTCCCAAGACTTTAATCAAGTTCGGAAGGTTATACCAAACAGCTACTGGTTCATAAATTCAGCATTTCACACACACACGGTTGGCCTGCTCGCACAAAACTCTCGTTCACGTACGTTCCGAACAGCGCGCGCGAGTTGTTTACAAATGGATCCTTCAGTTCACAGAGCGCCCCGTTTCACCGCGACCTCATTTCCACCGGCGGACGAGAGAAGAGGTGACGCAATCTACCCTTTAAAGTCAGCGACGTCGGGTCGCCGCCACTTCGCAAGTTTTGAACAAATTCGAGCCCTGCTCCAAAACAAAACTCTTCTCGGTTTCGCGCACAGAAAATGGCGGTTGAACGAAGCCGTTAACTTTTTGCATGTTGCCGTTTCCCCCGAAACCAACGGCTAACCCTGGTTGTCCGCATGCATCAAATGCGGCCATTGTGTCGCTGATGCTGGTCACGGCCTTTCTATTACGTAACAAAGAACAGGTAAAGACGCTACCTGGGAGGACACTCACCTTGCTGTTTCTCTGGCTAAATTATGTCTGTTTGCGATCCGTCCCGCTTCCAACTGACGCTACGGCGAGAGCGGGGAAGCGCGTTGTTTTACATGACCCACATCATTTCCACCAATCAAATGTACGTTCACGGATCAAATCGCCTACTCTCCAATCCGTGTACGCTTACAGATACGGGCAAATAGAGGTTTCCCAGCCACCTAGGACGCCGATTGGCTGATTTTGTTTTCGTCCCAAAAATAGTCCACGATGCAGGTCAAACAAGGGAGTGAATTTCACGGCCAGCTGTGCCCTCGTCAGGCCTCGTTGACACAATTCAACTCGGTGAACGTAAAGTACAGTCTGCGTAGGCAACCTTAATTTACGGCCATTGGAATCCTACGTATGTGATGACATTAGGACTCTAAACGTTGAAAGAGCATTCACGGTCATAGCTGTTGAAAAGTTTTGGGAGAATGGGAAGAGAGAACGGGACAGGCGCAGGCAACTGTCTCGAGTAGACCGCCACTTTTCGTGAGTTTTAGGGAGACCATAACCACTTGAACAAGTTCGGAAGCTTCTTCAGCTGTTGACAGCCTGATTTATTGGTTTCCCTTTCAGTGGCTTAGCCGTGGTGGGTAGAAGGAATGATGTTAGCCTAGAGCTCCGAGTTTGCCCTCAGCAGGTTATGAGTTCGAACTCGGGGAGCATGAGGTGGGAATGTGGTGTAGTATTGTTGCCCTTGTCGACCTTATCGTGTTTTGGGTGCG
>CM031618.1:27163889-27183889 GCA_018398815.1 Conus ventricosus
GCCTTCAGGGCTCTGAACCTCTTCCTACTAGGTATTCTGAGCTGTTTCTGGAGATCATAGACTGATGATGAGCCTACAAATCCCCTGCCGTGTGCAATGTCGTTGCTGGAGGTTCTGGTGCCGTAGAGTTTCCTCCGGCAGAGCTAATCGCATGTGCGATTTCTGTATTTACTTGGATGTATCTCCGGGTGTCGCTGTGACGTGACAATTGCCAGCCACACCGTCCTCTCCACCCCATTTCCCTTTCTACCACCCCCCCCCCCCCCCCACACACACACACCTTTCTCTCTTTCTTTGTCTTAAAAACTGCAGTTAGGGTTATAAGGGTGTACGTCACTTTTCAGTCTCTGCCTTCACCCTTTAACCCCCTCCTCCTCCCACACTCTTCCCTTGGTCTGTCTGGCCGATGTTTGATGTAAGCTGACCCAGTGTCAGGTGCACGGCGCTGACGACAAAGGAGCTGAGATCTTTGACGTACTAAAGCAGGAGTCTCAACTCTCCACCCCCTTCCTTCCTTTTCTGATCTGATCAGGCAACAGCTGATTGTGGAAGGGAAGGAGGGGGGGGGGGGGCGATAGGATTCCCTCTTCCTTCCCCTTTACTTCAGAGAAGCCGCTCAATTTCCCCCACTCCCTTCCCTTCCACCTCAGCCTGTTGCACAGCATCGCGCGATCTGCCTGCAGGTGTCTCAAAGATGCGGACACTGTAGTTCGTTCACTAGTTTCAATGCCGACGAACATCAACATCAGAGAGATGGAC
The DNA here is from genome assembly GCA_018398815.1 of Conus ventricosus. Taxonomy (NCBI): domain Eukaryota; kingdom Metazoa; phylum Mollusca; class Gastropoda; order Neogastropoda; family Conidae; genus Conus; species Conus ventricosus. The sequence continues at coordinate 27,164,649 of CM031618.1, forward strand.
ATCCCTGGTCTCAATTATATTACCGCACACTGGAGGTGGCAGCGAATGGTAGTCTCACTCCAGATCAATCCCCCCCCCCCCCCCCCCCATTTCTAACACACACTCCCCGCCCCCTTCTTTTCTCCAATGATGCTATTGGCCGTCATGTTTCTCAGACAGCCCGTCAATCAAGACAGGCATCAGAGACTGGATGTGGAGCATAGTAAATTGGGGAGATCAAGTCTCCTCACCTCGCTGCTCCACCAAAGGCTGTAAGACTGATCACGGTCACTGACACACACTGGTGTGTACCAGACAGGGGAACGTTCATCTCTCCTTCTCTAAGATCCTGTGTCAGGCTTCACTAATCAACCCAGAAAACCTATCCTGGGTTCCTGGTCTTCCCAGGCATCCAAGGCTTCCTGCAACTGGCCCAGCATGGGATCAAGATTCCACGTGGCCAAGCAGACCCAAAACAGATCAGCCTGCCTGAAGAGAAGGTGGACCAGTCACCAGCAACCGGAGAGAGTTCTACACTCCTCTCCAACTCCAGTTAAGTTCTGATATACCAAGCGGACCACAACTCAACTCATCAAGAATGTCCTCTCTCGTTATGATGAGATAAAGTGGGGAAAAGTCAGCCGAAACAAAGACGGATGTGACTGAAGTTCTGTTGAGTTGTATAATTATTTTACTCTTGTGTACAGAAGTAAAGTTGGCGTATGAAAATGCACACAACTTGGGTCAGTTCATCGTTGTTCAAACATGGTTTCATGTTTGAACTTTTTTCTTTCTTTCTTTCTGCGTACGCAGGCTGATACTCCTGCGGACACTGCTTGTATAAGACAGGCAGCGGAGTTTTGTGTGTATGACCGTTTTTTTTATCCCGCCATTAAGGCAGCCATACTCCATCTTCGGGGATGTTTGAACTCATCTCTAATTCTGTTCCTCGGAGCTAGAAGCACTTTGGAGTGCACACTCCATCTCTAATTCTGTCTGTCACTCAGAGCTAGAAGCACTTTGGAATGCACACTCCATCTCTAATTCTGTCCGTCACTCAGAGCTAGAAGCACTTTGGAATGCACACTCCATCTCTAATTCTGTCCGTCACTCAGAGCTAGAAGCACTTTGGAGTGCACACTCCATCTCTAATACTGTCCGTCACTCGGTGCTAGAAGCACTTTTGAGAGCACAATCCTTATTCCTAAGAAGAATTATTCCTGAGACCTGAGCCACTCTTAAGTACTTTCAACAGTCCCAAGAAAAAAAAAAAAGAATTTCTTTCGATGGCTATACTGAGAAAGTTGCTCCGTTCATACCTAGTAGGAGAGAGGGTGGAGGTGAACTTTTAATCTACAAACTACTCTATAGTTCTAGCAGAGAAAACATCCAGAGGCCTTCCCCTGGAGCACCACCCCTGCACTCCCAAAACTCGTCGTCTCAGTCGCTTCCTTGGGTTAGCTCTGCTTTCTCAAAACTCAGGACATGTTAAACTGTTTGTTTGCCGTGACAGTGGACATGTTGGGTCATCTGTTTCCCCCCATTTCCTCAGGTTTGAATTCAAGGGGAGGAGGTCAATTACAGATCTGAGGACTAAACTGACTTTAGGAAGTGCCATGTGCCAATATGAGATTTCACTTGTTTTGAATGCTTTCCAACTTAACTGCCCTTGTTGGCATGTGGACTGCACTTGGGTTCTCCTGAATTGTCTCTTCTTGAGCTCCTCTGACCATGTTCTCTATGACCATGTTCCTCTATGACCATGTCTCCTTATTACCATGTTCTCTATTACATGTCTCCTTTTTATGTCTCTCTATTCCATGTCTCCCTATACCATGTCTCTCATGACCTGTCTCCTCTATGACCATGTTCTCTTGACCATGTCTCCTATGACATGTCCCTCTGGACCATGTCTCCTCTATGACCATGTCTCCTCATGTCCTTCCTTGACCATGTCTCCTCCATGACCATGTCTCCTCATGACCTGTCTCCTCCATGACCATGTCTCCTCTATGACCATGTCTCCTCTATGACCATGTCTCCTCTATAACCATGTTCCTTATTACATGTCTCCTCTATTATCATGTCTCTCATGACATGTCTCTCTTGACCTGTCTCTCTATGACCATGTCTCCTCCATGACCATGTCTCCTCTATGACCATGTCTCTCTATGACCATGTCTCTCTATGACCATGTTCCTCTATGACCATGTTCTATGACCATGTCTCCTCTATGACCATGTCTCCTCTACGACCATGTCTCCTCTATGACCATGTCTCTCTAGACCATGTCTCCTCTCTATGACCATGTCTCCTCCATGACCATGTCTCCTCCATGACCATGTCTCCTCCCATGACCATGTCTCCTCCCTGACCATTCTCTCTATGACCATGTCTCCTCATACCATGTCTCCCCTATGACCATGTCTCCTCCATGACATGTCTCCTCCATGACCATTGTCTCCTCTATGACCATGTCTCCTCTATAACCATGTCTCCTCTATTACCATGTCTCCTCTATTATCATGTCTCCTCCATGACCATGTCTCCTCTATGACCATGTCTCCTCTATGACCATGTCTCCTCCATGACCATGTCTCCTCTATTATCATGTCTCCTCATGACCATGTCTCCTCTATGACCATGTCTCCTCTATGACCATGTCTCCTCTACGACCATGTCTCCTCTATGACCATGTCTCCTCTACGACCATGTCTCCTCTACGACCATGTCTCCTCTACGACCATGTCTCCTCTCTATGACCATGTCTCCTCTCTATGACCATGTCTCCTACGTTCTATGACCATGTTCCTCTTCCCGTCCTCCATGACCATGTCTCCTCCATGACCATGTCTCCTCTAGACCATGTCTGACCTTCTCATGACCATGTTTCTTCCTGTCCTATGACCATGTCTCCTTCATGACCATGTCTCCTCATCTTATGACCATGTTCTCCTCCTATGACCATGTCTCCTCTATGACCATGTCTCCTCCTATGACCATGTCTCCTCCATGACCATGTCCTTCCTGTTCCTATGACCATGTCTCCTCTATGAGCTCCTTATGTTCTCTTTGTTTGCCTTCTGCCTTTGACGTCACTTCATTTGTGTTGACCCCGGTCCCTGTCTGATGGCCTGAACGTGACGTGTTGACCCCGTCCCTGTCTGATGGCCTGAACGTGACGTGTTGACCCCGGTCCCTGTCTGATGGCCTGAAGTGACGTGTTGACCCAGTCCCTGTCTGATGGCCTGAACGTGACGTGTTGACCGCAGTTCCCTGTCTGATGGCCTGAACGTGACGGTTTTTGACCCGTCCCTGTCTGATGGCCTGAACGTGACGTGTTGACCCCAGTCCCTGTTGATGGCCTGAACGTGACTTGGTGTTCACTGACTTGAAGTTTTCCCTGTCCCTGTCTGATGGCCTGAACGTGACGTGTTGACCCCAGTCCCTGTCTGATGGCCTGAACGTGACTTGTAGTTCACTGATCTTGAAGTTTCCTCAGTCCCTGTCTGATAGGCCTGTAACGTGACTTGGTAGTTCACTGATCTTGAAGTTTTCCTCACCTTTTGAAACTTTTCATATTCTACAGCCTTTAGCTTGGGTGGATTAATCATACATCCTGTTATAGAGTTTAGTGACCCTCTCATTCACTTTTTGTTCCTTACGTCTGGATTTTAGAGAAGCTTCAGCTTTATTTTTTGCAGTAGGTGCTTCATCATTGAGACCAGGTGAGACACTATCCCACTTCCTTGTGTATTTATTAATTGGGACTTCCATTGGCTCCGTTGTGTTAGTGCTGATATCGTTACCAGTATAGGCCAGTAAAGCTTTGACTGCAAATATCAATCCCTGTATTTGCCAGGCAGTCCCCACTGGTCTGTTACCTGCAGGCTTTCTACTACCACCTGTTTGGTTTCCTTTCCCTCCTTTGTGTCTTTTGATGAGTCATCACACCACCTTCCAAGACTCTTGACTAGTTCCTCACTTACTGTTGGAGTGGCTTCATCATTGGTTACAGTAAACGTGACTGTTTTAAACTACTTTCCTTTGCACAGGATGGGCTTCATGATTTCTTTGTTTTGAAATTCATCCTTGATGGAGCAATTAACTTGACTACTTCGGTATTTTGTGCGTTTCGTCTTCCTTGGTGGAAAGTGCTGTTGTATCATTCATGAAGGGGGCATTTGGTATTCATTCCCTAGGTCTTTTGAACCTGTACAACTCATGACAGTTTTCAAGATGGCCTCCATTGCCAACATAAACCGAATTGAAGAAATTGCATAACCCAGTCATATGCTTCCAGTTCCAGATTGGTCCAATCTGTTGTGTATTCTTTAGTGACGAATCTCATTGAGAAGTCATGGAAGTACTTTCTAAGCATTTCTCTTACTTTCTTGGGACGTGAAACCCACGGGGTTGAATGATCTTGTGGGGAACTGGTCCATACAGAGTTGCCTGATCGAGCCACACTTCTTCCCGTTTCTCAGCCTTTGCTCTTTGGGTTTCTTCGCAAATGGTAGTGCAGGGTATGTTCTATAGAGCCAGACACACCTAGAGAGATAGCAGGCCAATCGTTATCTCCATTGCAGCTATGGAGAGGTTTTCATACTGCCCTTGATGACTTGAAAGCTGTAATGTTGTACCTTTTTTTAGGCGGTTTGTGTTGGTTCTAGCCAACATTCAGCAAATCCTACAATCAGTCGCATCGATGACCTGTTCAACACAGACAGAGCTACGATTTGTTTGCATTATTTCACTCATTCATGTTTTACATACTGTTTCAAATAATGTGCATTGTGTGTTTGTTTGCATTTTGGTTCATTTCAGCAGCACTGCCATCTGTTTCAAGTCTTCTTGTCATTATTCTTATTAGCATCACCAACAATCACACACACACACACACACACACACACACACACACACCACACACGCACGCACACACACACACACACACACACACACACACACCACACACACACACACAACACACAACACACACACACACACACACACACACAACGACATAATTATTAGGAAGGACACCGTCATTTGATAGATTCAATAGTTCATCAGATGGCCAGATTCGTAATCAACTTTTCATTTCTTTTCATGACTGCAGATTTCCTGGATGCCTGTCAAAGCAGCTGTCCTCAAGTTCACAGACAGACACAGACATTGTGTTGGTAGACTGCTGGCTATCCTCCTCATTATTAGACACTGGCAGGAGGATTGGAACACACAGACGGATAACAAACTCTTTCAGATCCGTCCAAACCTTAAGGAGTTCCTCTCATCTCCGTCTGGTGGTCGTAAAGAAGAAACAGTTTTGTGCCGGCTGCACACCGGTCATTCGTATTTTACCCATTCGTACCTTTTAAAGAGGGGAAGAAGCTCCGTGGTGCATTCCATGTCATGCGCCACTCACAATGAAACATGTTCTTTTAGAGTGTTGGGACTTGCACGATGTGAGACACAAACATTTTTCAGCAGAGTCCATGAAAATCCTGTTCAGAGATGTCCCGCCTGACGTGATCTTTGAGTTTTTGAGAGAGATTAGCCAGACGTGATTTTTGAGTTTTTGAGAGAGATTAACATTTTTCATCTGATTTAAGATTTTATGGAAGAAAGATTTTTAACGAAGTTTCTGGTGCGTTTCTAGAAGATGTCATTTAAAGAGATGTGTGAAAGGTTTTTTTTTTTTTTTAATGACTTATAAGCAATATTGATTTTAACGTGGTGACAGCCCTGATGTGGCCTTGCGTCGCTGGCTATAAGCAATCATTATCTATTTAATCTCACTGTGTTGGTAGACTGCTGGCTATCCTCCTCACTATTAGACACTGTGTTGGTAGACTGCTGGCTATCCTCCTCACTATTAGACACTGTGTTGGTAGACTGCTGGCTATCCTCCTCACTATTAGACATTGTGTTGGTAGACTGCTGGCTATCCTCCTCACTATTAGACATTGTGTTGGTAGACTGCTGGCTATCCTCCTCACTATTAGACATTGTGTTGGTAGACTGCTGGCTATCCTCCTCACTACTATCCCTGTGTTAACCACTGTGTTCACTGACAGACACAGACATTGTGTTGGTAGACAGCTGGCTATCCTCACTACTATCCCTGTGTTTACCACTGTGTTCACTGACAGACACAGACATTGTGTTGGTAGACAGCTGGCTATCCTCACTACTATCCCTGTGTTTACCACTGTGTTCACTGACAGACACTGACATTGTGTTGGTAGACAGCTGGCTATCCTCACTACTATCCCTGTGTTAACCACTGTGTTCACTGACAGACACAGACATTGTGTTGGTAGACAGCTGGCTATCCTCACTACTATCCCTGTGTTTACCACTGTGATCACAGACAGACACAGACATTGTGTTGGTAGACTGTTGGCTATCCTTCTCACTACTATCCCTGTGTTTACCACTGTGTTCACTGACAGACATAGACATTGTGTTGGTAGACTGCTGGCTATCCTCCTCACTACTATCCCTGTGTTTACCACGGCACCTGTTCACTGACAGACACAGACATTGTGTTGGTAGACTGCTGGCTATCCTCCTCACTACTATCCCTGTGTTTACCACGGCACCTGTTCACTGACAGACACAGACATTGTGTTGGTAGACTGCTGGCTATCCTCCTCACTATTATCCCTGTGTTTACCAATGCACCATCCTGGCTGGTCAGAGTGTACCGTTTGTCCTGCACTTGTAGATTTTGATATGCACTTAAGAATCTAAAACACAAAGCGTGTTTAGTCTGTCTGCACTTGTAGATTTTGATATGGATTTAAGAATTTAAAACACAAAACGTGTTCAGTCTGTCTGTCTATTTGTCTGTGTACTTGTTTGTCTGTGTACTTGTTCCGTATACATATCAACAGTTTTCATATGATCTTTTTAAAAAAGAATAGCACGGCGACTGACCTTACATACTTTGGAGATCAAGAATCAACTTTGTGCTGGAGTCACATTACTGGCAGCTTTCATGCAGCTGTGTGGATAAATGATGTCATGATTTGACGTGGGTGTAAGGAAAAACAGGAGCAGAGGGGGGATGGGGAGCGGGGAAGGGAGGGAGGGGGGGGGGGGCGACAGCTAGTAGATATAAGATAACCTATGGTGTGTGTGTGTGTGTGTGTGTGTGTGTGTGTGTGAGAGAGAGAGAGAGAGAGAGAGAGAGAGAGAGAGAGAGAGAGAGAGAGAGAGAGACACACACACAGAGAAAGAATTAAGTAGTGTGTGTGTGTGTGTGTGTGTGTGTGTGTGTGTGTGTGTGTGTGTGTGTGTGTGTGTGTGTGATCATAACACAGAATATACTCAAATACAATCAGCTAAATGAAAAAGACACTGATGTACTCCCCAATAATTAATCCTCACAATCAGTTAAATTAAAGAGACACTGATATACTCCCCAAATCGTACTACAACGAAACAATACCAAAACTAATTTGCGGAAGATTTCATTCACTTTTGTTTTATACAGCATTGCATAGGCCTCATGCATTTCCCTTTCAATATCAATTTACGAGAGTTTGAACTAGTACCTTAAGTATGCATTTGTGAGAGGTTAAAATGGTTCTTTAAGCATCAACTGGTAAGAATCAACACAGTCATCCCCATGATAGGTGCTTTTCAGGATGTGTCATTTCGCCTCTCTCTCTCTCTCTCTCTCTCTCTCTCTCTCTCTCTCTCTCTCTCTCTCTCTCTCTCTCTCTCTCTCTCATCATGGATGTAGGTATGAATAAATTCACAGTTTATTTCTATAGTTTTAAAATCATTTAACTTGAGGATTAAGGCGGTAAACACACACACACACACACACACACACACACACACACACACACACACACACACACACACACACACACACACGCGCGCGCGCGCGCGCGCGCGCGCGCGCGGGTTTCTATAGATACTTTATTTTCAGTGATAAACAGTACTAATCTAACAATTTGGACGAACAGAAAGTCAGAGCAATATGTCCACTCCGCAAGTGCGTAAAGATCTTTTATTCTCTATCATGATCATAACGTTATAGTCGTCATTTATATTGCAGTGGGGGTTTTCAGCGAATTTCATTTTAGTCGCAGTTTTTGGAGTTAAAAAAGATTCAAAGGACAACGTCCATTTATCTGCGTTACTTGGCTGATGTACAGATCTGTATCGCAGCGAGATTTGTAGCCAACCACGCATTTTCAGTGACGATTTTGTTTCTTTCTTTCTTTCTTTCTTTTTCACTCTGCGTATCGGTAGCCATCATAACGAAATATGCTTTCAGGCTTTCGGTGTGGGGACTGTAATACGAAGATCCGTGTCTCAACAGCAACGAAGGAACTTCGAAAACCTGAGAGTGAAGTTTTGTGAGAAGAAGAAGAAAAACCGACTTGACAACGATGTCAGAAAGTATGCGCAAAATTGTGTTGTGTTTCATGCAGTTAAACGGCCACATTGGAACGCAAATTGTGTTGTATTTCATGCAGTTAAACGGCCACACTGGAACGCAAATTGTGTTGTGTTTCATGCAGTTAAACGGCCACACTGAAACGCATATTGTGTTGTGTTTCATGCAGTTAAGCGGCCACATTGGAACGCAAATTGTGTTGTGTTTCATGCAGTTAAACGGCCACATTGGAACGCATATTGTGTTGTGTTTCATGCAGTTAAACGGCCACACTGGAACGCATATTGTGTTGTGTTTCATGCAGTTAAACGGCCACACTGGAACGCAAATTGTGTTGTGTTTCATGCAGTAAAAGGCCACACTGGAACGCATATTGTGTTGTGTTTCATGCAGTTAAACGGCCACATTGGAACGCATATTGTGTTGTGTTTCAAGCAGTTAAAGGAGAACATGGTGATCATGGTTGTCTTCAGTGTGACGTCCCTGTGACTTGTTGTCATGGAGTTAGAGAACATGGTGATCATGATTGTCTTCAGTAACTTGTCATGGAGTTAAAGGAGAATATGGTGATCATGATTGTCTTCAGTGACTTGTCATGGAGTTAAAGGAGAACATGGTGATCATGATTGTCTTCAGTGTGACGTCCCTGTGACTTGTTGTCATGGAGTTAAAGGAGAACATGGTGATCATGATTGTCTTCAGTGTGACGTCCCAGTGACTTGTCATGGAGTTAAAGGAGAACATGATGATCATGATTGTCTTCAGTGTGACGTCCCTGTGACTTGTTGTCATGGAGTTAAAGGAGAACATGGTGATCATGATTGTCTTCAGTGTGACGTCCCTGTGACTTGTTGTCATGGAGTTAAAGGAGAACATGGTGATCATGATTGTCTTCAGTGTGACGTCCCTGTGACTTGTTGTCATGGAGTTAAAGGAGAACATGGTGATCATGATTGTCTTCAGTGACTTGTCATGGAGTTAAAGGAGAATATGGTGATCATGATTGTCTTCAGTGACTTGTCATGGAGTTAAAGGAGAACATGGTGATCATGATTGTCTTCAGTGTGACGTCCTTGTGACTTGTCATGGAGTTAAGGAGAACATGGTGATCATGATTGTCTTCAGTGTGACGTCCCTGTGACTTGTTGTCATGGAGTTAAAGGAGAACATGGTGATCATGATTGTCTTCAGTGTGACGTCCCTGTGACTTGTTGTCATGGAGTTAAAGAACCTGGTGATCATGACTGTCTTCACTGTGACGTCTCAGTGACTTGTTGTCATGGAGTTAAAGGAGAACATGGTGATCATGATTGTCTTCAGTGTGACGTCCCTGTGACTTGTTGTCATGGAGTTAAAGGAGAACATGGTGATCATGATTGTGTTCACTGTGACGTCCCTGTGACTTGTTGTCATGGAGTTAAAGGAGAACATGGTGATCATGATTGTCTTCAGTGTGACGTCCCTGTGACTTGTTGTCATGGAGTTAAAGGAGAACATGGTGATCATGATTGTGTTCACTGTGACGTCCCTGTGACTTGTTGTCGTGGAGGTAAAGGAGAACATGGTGATCATGATTGTCTTCAGTGTGACGTCCCTGTGACTTGTTGTCATGGAGTTAAAGGAGAACCTGGTGATCATGATTGTCTTCAGTGTGACGTCCCTGTGACTTGTTGTCATGGAGTTAAAGGAGAACATGGTGATCATGATTGTCTTCAGTGTGACGTCCCTGTGACTTGTTGTCATGGAGTTAAAGGAGAACATGGTGATCAGGATTGTTTTCACTGTGACGTCCCTGTGACTTGTTGTCATGGAGTTAAAGGAGAACCTGGTGATCATGATTGTCTTCAGTGTGACGTCCCTGTGACTTGTTGTCATGGAGTTAAAGGAGAACATGGTGATCATGATTGTGTTCACTGTGACGTCCCTGTGACTTGTTGTCGTGGAGGTAAAGGAGAACATGGTGATCATGATTGTCTTCAGTGTGACGTCCCTGTGACTTGTTGTCATGGAGTTAAAGGAGAACCTGGTGATCATGATTGTCTTCAGTGTGACGTCCCTGTGACTTGTTGTCATGGAGTTAAAGGAGAACATGGTGATCATGATTGTCTTCAGTGTGACGTCCCTGTGACTTGTTGTCATGGAGTTAAAGGAGAACATGGTGATCATGATTGTTTTCACTGTGACGTCCCTGTGACTTGTTGTCATGGAGTTAAAGGAGAAGAACATGATTCTGGACTCCAGTGTTCTGTGTTCCTCATTCCCAATGATTACCACAAACACTATTGAAAAAGAGTTTCAAAGGTAACGTGATGTTCAATCTGTTCGAAATCGTCCTGTTCCGCATCGTATGCGGGCTGAATCGTACTCCGTTTTTTTTTTTTCTTCTTCTTTAAATTTGGGTCCTTAAGCCACGATCCGAACTCCCTCTTTCCAATGATTTGTATATGTCCATGAGGGATGCCCCAAAGGTTTCCTTTCACCCCTTGCTTATTTTCAACACACACCACAAATTTCATAGTGTTGGACAGAATCAACATCAAGGCCATCAGTTACAATCACTATCTGTCCTACTCATGTATTTCTAGATGACAACAAACAGCGTGCATATTTAATCAACCATAGTGTGTTTCTCGTGAATTTCCACTAGTTTTCTTAATTTTTTTCCCAGCTCGGTTCGTAGTCTTGTATGTTATATTGTTGTATAGCGTTTTGATAAACGTACTGCTTCCTAAGGATATTCGTCTATAATCCTTGACAGTTTTGGGGTCTCCTTTCTTAAATCCTGTAATGACAGAGAACTGCTTCAGTCGACTCATCATTCCGGGGGATACATTCTCTCTTCTTTGTTTTGAAACTTCGAATATTGTTACCATCATTTGTCTCTACAATCTACCCGAAAAATCATCTAAGTGTTACCATTTTTCTTAAATTTGGCAATGCCTTGAATAACTTACCTTGATGAAATAATCTAGTGATATGATCAGATTAAGAGAGAGAGAAGAGAGAGAGGAGAGAGAGGGGAGAGAGAGAGAGAGAGAGAGAGAGAGAGAGAGAGAGAGAGAGGAGAGAGATGATTTCATCTGAAATACGAGCACCTGCATCACACACACACACACACACACAACACACACACACACACACACACACACACACACACACACACACACACACCATAGAGTATAGAACAATCTCTATTCCTTGTTTTGCCTCTATGCCTTCATTCCTTGTTTTGCGTCACAAATGTGTGTGTGAGTGAGTGAGTGTGTGTGTGTGTGTGTGTGTGTGTGTGTGTGTGTGTGTGTGTGTGTGCGCGAGCGTGTGTGTGCTCACGTGCGTCTGTGTTGGGAGTAGGGGGGGAAGGGGGCGCCGCGCATGCGGAAATCATTGCGTTTGTGCGTATGGTTACATGCGTGCTAGTGTACGTGCTTATGTGCATGCATGCGTGCGTGCTTCCGCGTGGAGCATCTCTCTAACAGTTTGCTTTGAGTTAACATTGGTCTATAAAATTGTATACTACGTGCCACAACAAGGGGTTAAAGAAATGAATACTTTAAACCTTGAACTTTTGATGACATGCGATCAAGATAGCTGATGTACTGCGTAATTTGAATTCTTACCAGATCCACCGTGGGGATCCATGTCTCCCATACACACAGGATTCCAGTGGATCCAAGTAAGTAAATAAATAGACAGATTGTTCATGCGTAAATGGTATAATCTCACTAAATGTAATGGAATTAGCTGTACATGAAATTATATCAAATCAGAAATGACTGCACGAACCGAACAGTTAATGGCCAAAACTGCCATGGAGAATCAATTCTTAAAAAAAAAAAATAATAATAAAAAATCTCCGAGGTTTCCTTGCAGACCCCCAAACAGACTAAGATTAGACCCAGAGGAACCTGGTGAAGTGTTCTTCAGCGTGGCGCCCCAATCACTGCTGACTCCACACGAGGTTAAGAGAGGTAGAAGAAGATGACGACGAAGAGAAGAAGAAAACAGGTCACGAACTATGAGCAACTGTTGACTCTAACATAGAAAAGCACACAGTATCAACAACAGTCTTTCTTACCAACAACAATCCGCGACTGGAACAGCCTGCCCCAGAGAGCGTCGTGGAGGCCAGAACCATCGACACCTTTGTGTCAAGGGGCTCCAGACTCACTATATAGGCTTTTTTTTTCTTTTTTTTCTTTTTTTGTGTGCTTGCTTCCAACCTCCTTTCACAGTGTCAGAATAATCAACTGGTTGACTGCGGTCGCTTCCCTGGAAAAGGAAGAAGAATTTACAAACTTCAAGGCGTCATGATTACTGACTTGAAAGTGGAATAATCATCGCTGTCTGTCAGGAAATGGGATTCATGACATGACAACGAGTCATGTCCTCGTGATCACATTTGTTTATTTGTTTTTGTTGTTGTTGTTGTTGTTGTTGTTTTTTGTTGTTGTTTTTTATAGCGCTGACGCTAGTCCGAGTCATGTCCTCGTGAACACATTTGTTTATTTGTTTATTTTTATAGCGCTGATGCCAGTCAGACGCCAGACAGCGACAGTCATAAGACAGAGAACCACATTGTGACCCTACAAAACTGTGAGCAGTGAATACTGTTAATGATGACAATCATATTGTTGGCTTCCGGCAAACTTTGCCTTTTGCATAGCAGTCTGATTTTCACAGGCTGGCAGACCATGGAGTGTGATAGCAGTTGAGACGTAACTGTCTCCATGAGTCAAATTTATCTGTGAATCAAAGCGACTGCTGGTGATCAGATTTTGCCGTCTTGTCCGACGAACGCAAGAAACTGCTGAGCTCCGATTAAGACATCAATTATAAGAGGCTTGGTAGTGGAGGGGGGGTGGGGTCCTGCGTATGTGGATTAGAACAGTACTTGATTAGAACATTCAGTGACCGGCCGCAGTGATAGTATCTCTTGGTGGGTTGCATGTCGACGAGTTCATATTGCTCCTGTGATTTGCGGTGCTGGGGCTACGGTGGACAGTGCAGGCTGTGGCTGTGCTATTGCCCCTGTGATTTGCAGGTGCTGGGCTACGGTGGGACAGTGCAGTGTGGCTGTGCATATGCTCCTGTGATTTGCAGGTGCTGGGGCTACGGTGGGACAGTGCAGGCTGTGGCTGTGCATATTGCTCCCTGTGATTGCAGGTGCTGGGGCTACGGTGGGACAGTGCAGGCTGTGCGCTGTGCATATGCTCCCTGGTTGCAGGTGCTGGGCCTACGGTGGGACAGTGCAGCTGTGTGTGCATATTGCTCCCTGTGATTTGCAGGTGCTGGGGCTACGGTGGGACAGTGCAGGCTGTGGCTGTGGGCGGGGAGCTGGGGTGAGCGGTGTGAGGGTCGTGTCACTGTGTCACAGAAGGTGGAAGAGGTTCACACACACACATGCACGCACACACACATAATACAACGCAACACACACGCACGCACGCACATACACACACACGCAGCGCGCGCGCACGGACGCACACATGCATGCACGCACGCACACACACAACACACATGCACGCACACACATACACACACACGCACGCACGCGCGCACGGACGCATGCACGCGCGCACACACGCACATACACACACACACCCGGACATGAAGAATCAGCGACATGAGATTGTGAAATCACTTTTTCTTCATACGAATTAGTAGTTATTACCGCGTTCTTTAAACACGATCACTGTTGTCATAAAGAACACGTTTCTTTTTAAATACCAGTTACGCAGATACCCTCGGGCTCACTGGACGTGAAATGCACCATTCACATTGAAGTCGGTTTCCCCGAGACTCCCACAGGTTTGTGACACTGGTTTGTGAGCAACATTCTGTGACACTGGAATGAAAGCACTGTTAACGGCTTTAGGGTGACGATGATACCTTACCAAACAGTTCAGCAGCCATGCTAAGCGGATGCCTGTACCTATCGTCAACACAGCGCAGGCCTCCAAGGGTGGTACAGACTGCTCAAAGGCGGGTGAAGACGGTGCTTCTCTGGGTCCTCCCAGCACCTTGGGTGTTTCTTTTCTTCTTACCAACCGTTTCCAGCCAGCCATGCTAAGCGGAATTTCTCGATGTTTTATTCAACTGTCCGCTCTTCAATTTTAGTTCCACTTTCTCAACAGATTTTCAGGGGGGGGGGGGGGGGGGGGGAAGGGGGGTTTGGTGGGGGTAAAAAAATGGCGTTGTGAAAACACACCACCAACAACGACAACAGCAACAACTCAGCTGTGCTCCTTTGTGCTTTCAACAACGTACGCCCACTCCAGGGTATTCCTCCCAGACGGTAATTTTTTTTACTTTGTCGGTCGTTTCCCGTTTCCCTCGCGCGCGCGCGCTTGCCACGCAATGCTCTTGAATGGCTGCGCGGCCATTGAAAGGCAAGAAATCAGCCAATGGGAGAGAAGGAATTTGAATAGCAGAGCGAAGTGGTGTGCGGAAGAAAATGAGGGAAGGGAGGGGAGGGAATGTGGGAAGTGGTGCGGATGAGAGGGGAGTAGGAAGGGTGGAGGTAGGGTGGAAGGGAAAGAGAGAGATGCTGGGTGTGTGTGTGTGTGTGTGTGTGTGTGTGTGTGCGCGCGCTCGCGCACACGTGCGTGCGTGCATGTGCGTGTGTGAGAGAGAGAAGAGCGCGCGTGAGTGAGTGTTCACGTGTGCTTGTGGGTTGACGCGAAAAATCGACCCACGGCCTGTGTTGCTGGCACGGAAAGTTTGCCTGGGGTCACAGGCAGGAATGGGGAGCACTTTTAGGTCGATGAAATTAGCAGCACTGTCGGCACCGTCCACTTTTGTATCACCGGGAAGTTTGGTCCCCAGATAATTTTCGAATTACTCTCTCTCTCTCTCTCTCTGAGTGAGTGAGTGAGTGTGTGTGTGTGTGTGTGTGTGTGTGTGTGTGTGCAAGAGAGGAGGAATACAAGTGTGCCAAACGCGTGTGTCCGTAGTCACACACGCACGCGCGCGCGCGCGCGCACGCGCGCACGCACGCACGCACGCGCGCACGCACACGCACACACCACACACACACAGCTACGTGACCGTCCCCCTAGCCTAACCTCACAACGGGCAGTGTCTTCGAAGCTTTCACATACATGGGGACCCGAGGCGAGTTTCACACAAGCGAGAAGTCGCTAGCTCAGTTGTGGCGAGAGAAGTAACAGGCAAGGGGGAGTAACCACACAGGCGCAAGACAGAAATTCACATTAACTGTGAGATCACTGTTTCAAACTCTTTTTGCTGTTGCGTTTTGATCGTGTTAAGTACCAATCAGAGAACGTGACTGGTTTTCGTGCACCAATCGCTGTTAGTTACAACCGTCCGCCATTTTTCTCGCGTCCCCAAAACAGTCGAACGACCTCTCGCCCATTGCTAGCTCCGCTCCCCGGAGTGGTGTGCTCTGAAAAGCGGACACTCGCCGAACAAGCGCGAATACTCGCCATCCGATGGACTTGACGTTCAGTTCGATTTGTCATTCAAACTGGGAAAGAAAGGGCGAGAAAGGCAGGGTTCGAACCCACGCACTTCTCACACGTTGGATTGGCAGGCGAACGTCTTAACCACTCTGCCACCTTTCTTCCCAAAATTAAGGCACAGAGAACGCAATCCACCGCTAAGAACGGGTACTTTAGAAATAATGTTTTCTATAGTGCAAACACAGTAATGCACTCTCCCTCCACTTGACGAACGAATGCATACCATGGAATGGGGCCGGATTAGCTCGGTTGGTTGAGCGTCGGACTCGTAATCTTGGTGATCCTGGGGTTGCGGGTTCGAATCTCCGCCGGGCCGTTTCGGTACAGGGGATTTTTCCCTCAGAGTTAACATTGGTTCTGACTCCATTTCCTATACAGTCCTTCGAACGAGACCGAGGTTCCGTGTGTGAACGCACGCATAACATCTTGCACACACGTAAAATCCCGTCACCAAACTTTCGGAAGAAAAGGCCAGTTTGGTCGTTGGTATGGATGACACGTTACACATAGCATGCACCCTGCGTGAGAAATGGAAAGAATGAAGGAAGTAAGGAAAATGAGTGATCGATATTGAACGATATTGACTGGATGACACGGGAAACGACTGAACGAAGCGCCAGCTGGCAGCTCTTCAGTCGGCACTACCCAGGTAGGCAGCCCGTTGTGTAAACGAGTGTGGATTGTAAAGCGCGTAGAGCTTGGTCTCTAGCCGAGAATAGGCGCTATATAAGTATTCATAATGATAATCATAATATAATGGTATTGTCTGCTTTAGTGAGATTTGGGTCAGTGCCTCTGTTCGCACTATCCTTGGTCACTTGTGTGAGAGAACGCACGCGAGACAGAGAGCCCGCGGAGGTGCCGCTTTCAGTGCATGAGATTTTGATGAAGGCGCGTTAGCTAGAGCTGGGTGTGATGGACAGCACATGCCATGCGCGCGGCTGTGGGAAAGAGTGAGTGGGCTACATTCTCAGGGAATGTGCATTGTGAGTGGGCTACATTCTCAGGGAATGTGCATTATGAGTGGGCTACATTCTCAGGGAATGTGCATTGTGAGTGGGCTACATTCTCAGGGAATGTGCGTTGTGAGTGGGCTACATTCTCAGGGAAAGTGCGTTGTGAGTGGGCTACATTCTCAGGGAATGTGCGTTGTGAGTGGGCTACATTCTCAGGGAATGTGCGTTGTGAGTGGGCTACATTCTCAGGGAATGTGCGTTGTGAGTGGGCTACATTCTCAGGGAATGTGCGTTGTGAGTGGGCTACATTCTCAGGGAATGTGCAATGTGAGTGGGCTACATTCTCAGGGAATGTGCATTTTGGTCAGCTGCCAGCGTATGGGGCAGAAGCGAGATCTCGCGAGATGGCTGTCTTATCCTCGCGGCGAGGGATGTGAGAAGAAGAGAGGGCAGTGAAGAAACAGGCGCAAGACAAACCTTCAGTCACAATGTGATAGCTTCTTCAAACTCTTTTTGCTGTCGAACGGCAGGCGTTTTGGTAGCGACAGGAGAACATGACTACCTAACGTGTACGAATCACTTTCAGATTGAGCTGACTGCGGGCGGAAACTGAACTGAAACAATTTTTTTGTAAAGAAAAATTACAATAAATCCACCAGACCGTCGTGTTTTGTCCTGCAGTTTGTTTGTCCCCTTCGTCTGGTGGATTCATTGTAATTAATTCTTTGACCCCCATCCCAGGACGTCGCAACTGTCGGCCATTTGTCTTGTGTGCGAGAGAGACCCACGACAGTCTCGCAAACTCACGCGTATTCCTAGCCCTGTTCGATGCTAGGGCCCGATGTGCTGTGAAACGCTGACACTCGCCAAGCAAGCCACCCGCTACCTCGCCAAGCAAGCCACCAGCTACCTCGCCAAGCAAGCCACCAGCTACCTCGCCAAGCAAGCCACCCGCTACCTCGCCAAGCAAGCCACCAGCTACCTCGCCAAGCAAGCCACCCGCTACCTCGCCAAGCAAGCCACCAGCTACCTCGCCAAGCAAGCCACTCGCTACCTCGCCAAGCAAGCCACCAGCTACCTCGCCAAGCAAGCCACCCGCTACCTCGCCAAGCAAGCCACCAGCTACCTCGCCAAGCAAGCCACCAGCTACCTCGCCAAGCAAGCCACCCGCTACCTCGCCAAGCAAGCCACCCGCTACCTCGCCAAGCAAGCCACCAGCTACCTCGCCAAGCAAGCCACCAGCTACCTCGCCAAGCAAGCCACCAGCTACCTCGCCAAGCAAGCCACCAGCTACCTCGCCAAGCAAGCCACCCGCTACCTCGCCAAGCAAGCCACCCGCTACCTCGCCAAGCAAGCCACCCGCTACCTCGCCAAGCAAGCCACCCGCTACCTCGCCAAGCAAGCCACCAGCTACCTCGCCAAGCAAGCCACCCGCTACCTCGCCAAGCAAGCCACCAGCTACCTCGCCAAGCAAGCCACCCGCTACCTCGCCAAGCAAGCCACCCGCTACCTCGCCAAGCAAGCCACCCGCTACCTCGCCAAGCAAGCCACCAGCTACCTCGCCAAGCAAGCCACCCGCTACCTCGCCAAGCAAGCCACCAGCTACCTCGCCAAGCAAGCCACCAGCTACCTCGCCAAGCAAGCCACCGCTACCTCGCCAAGCAAGCCACCAGCTACCTCGCCAAGCAAGCCACCCGCTACCTCGCCAAGCAAGCCACCAGCTACCTCGCCAAGCAAGCCACCCGCTACCTCGCCAAGCAAGCCACCCGCTACCTCGCCAAGCAAGCCACCCGCTACCTCGCCAAGCAAGCCACCCGCTACCTCGCCAAGCAAGCCACCCGCTACCTCGCCAAGCAAGCCACCCGCTACCTCGCCAAGCAAGCCACCGCTACCTCGCCAAGCAAGCCACCCGCTACCTCGCCAAGCAAGCCACCAGCTACCTCGCCAAGCAAGCCACCAGCTACCTCGCCAAGCAAGCCACCAGCTACCTCGCCAAGCAAGCCACCAGCTACCTCGCCAAGCAAGCCACCAGCTACCTCGCCAAGCAAGCCACCAGCTACCTCGCCAAGCAAGCCACCAGCTACCTCGCCAAGCAAGCCACCAGCTACCTCGCCAAGCAAGCCACCCGCTACCTCGCCAAGCAAGCCACCCGCTACCTCGCCAAGCAAGCCACCCGCTACCTCGCCAAGCAAGCCACCGCTACCTCGCCAAGCAAGCCACCCGCTACCTCGCCAAGCAAGCCACCCGCTACCTCGCCAAGCAAGCCACCAGCTACCTCGCCAAGCAAGCCACCCGCTACCTCGCCAAGCAAGCCACCCGCTACCTCGCCAAGCAAGCCACCCGCTACCTCGCCAAGCAAGCCACCCGCTACCTCGTCAAGCAAGCCACCAGCTACCTCGCCAAGCA
>CM031618.1:27188889-27193889 GCA_018398815.1 Conus ventricosus
TCCGTGCTGGTGAGAGAAGTTTGCCAAGCTATTGTAGACGAGTATGTGGATGAACTGACGGTGTGTCCAAGTACTCTTGAAGTTTGGCGTGACGTTGCAGAGAAGTTCCAAGACAGATGGAACTTTCCACTTACCTGTGGAGCTCTGGATGGAAAACATGTGGCCTGTCGAGCTCCTCCGAACAATGGGTCCCTGTACTACAACTACAAGGGTTTCTACTCCATTGTCCTGCTGGCTCTGGTGGATGGAGACTACAAATTCCTCTGGGCAGATATAGGGGGCCTAGGGTCGGCATCAGATGCACAGATCTACAATGAAAGTGAACTAAAGAAGTGTGTGGAAGATGGAACAATTGGCTTCCCTGACCCAGAACCTCTGCCACATGATACCCAAGACATGCCTTACTTCTTTGTTGGTGACGATGCCTTTGCCCTGAGAAAGACAACGATGAAGCCCTGCAGTCTCCGAGGCCTCAGCAATGATGAAAGAATTTTTAACTACAGACTCTCCAGGGCAAGAAGAGTTGTTGAAAACGCCTTTGGAATCCTAGCCAACAGATTCCAATTGTTGCTGACCACCATGCAACACAAGCCAGAGACTGTGAAGCTCATTGTAAAGACATGCTTGATCCTTCACAACTTGATGCGAACTAGGTATCCAGGTCTGCAGAACCAGCAGCTTGACAAACCAGAAGATGACACGGAAGAGTTTGTTCCAGGGGCCTGGCGTGCCAGTTGTAACCTGGAGGACACCAAGGTTGTTAGTGGGCCCAACACTGCCTCAAAAGAAGGAAAGAAGCAGAGAAACCTTCTGAAACACTGGCTCAACTCACCAGTTGGTGCGGTGGCATGGCAGAACAAGATGATATAGTGTCCTCAAGAAGCCAGACTCATTTAAATGTACATATTGTAAGAAAGTGTAAAAAAAAAACCTGCAATGTAAATAAAAATAAATGATGAAAAGAAACAAATATTAAAATATGCCAATTGTGGCAAAAAATGTAATAAAATGTACACATTGTAATAAAGTTGTATTTAAAAAACAATATGTATATTGTGAGAGGGCTTGTTTTATTTTTTCCATTAATGAAAAATAAATATAATTGTAATAAAATGTACACGGTGTAATAAAGTCGTATTTTGTAAATTGTATGTATTTTGTGAGGGGGCTTGTTTTATTTTTTCCATTAATAAAAAAGAAATATAATAAAATAACGTGTGGAAACGAAAAACATAATACCTGAAATGGATAGTAAGAACAATAAAATATTGTTCTTACTATACAATACACGTATTATTTTTCGTTTCAACACTTTATTATTATTATTATTATATTTCTTTTCTTTTCATAAATTAATAAAAGAAATAATAAAACAAATATAAATACAAAAGAAATATAATAATAGTAACGTGTGAACATGAAAGAAAAAATACGTGTATTGTATAGTAAGGTGAATAAAATACTGTTCCTACTATACAATACACGTTATTTTTTTTTGGTTCGTTTCCACACTTTATTATTCTTATATATCTTGTTTTTTAATTTCTTTTTATTATTTCCTTTATTTTTTTTTATATATTGTTTTAGTTGTATTTACAACTCTTTATTTTTCTCAGGGCACATCAATAACAACATTTCACTGTCTCTGTATTAGAGTCTATAATTTCACTTCTTCTCTCCGGGTCCTGGTGGGTGTCCGACTGCTTGCTGGTTGCTGCCGGTGTGCTGGCCTTGTCGCCAAGTGGAGAAGAGTCCAAGGGGATATATCGGACATGCCACCTGTTGAAATTCCCGAAAGTCCTGAAAGTCCTGAGATTGACAAGTTCAAAAGTCCCTGACCAGCATCCTGGCTTGTAGCGACTGCTGCTGGACTGGTGGTGCCTTGGCCGAGGTCGAGAACCTGGTGGGCCGTGCTGATAACAGAGGATACCCCAGGAGAGGTGCTGGCCTGTAACTGTCTCTCTGACCCAGCTGCTGCTGCAGGGGGATGTCGGTTGACTAGGGGCTGAAGTCTAAGCGGCTGCATGGACTGTGGTGACTCTTGTGGCTGCTGCATGGGCTGCTGCTGCTGCATGGACTGTTGATGGAACGCCGGTATGAGGGGTTTCTCAAAGTACTGCTGAACATAGTCAGATGACTGTGACTGCCAGACAGAAGCTGTAGGAGCACGATGCCGCCACATGTGGGGAGGGGGCTGGTAAAGTTCACTCTTGCTACTAGTGAGGGAGTAGGCAGCAGGTGGAGGAGCGGAGGTGCAGCGAGCAGGATTGACAACTGCATACACTGTAGGCAAGTCTTCATCGCCACTGTCTTCCTCCAAGAGGTCACTGAGCACCTTGTTGATCTGGGATCTTGCTTTCTTGAACTTTCCCTTGACATAGAGATCAAACTGTCCCTGACATAATTGGCAAAAGCAACAGTAGCAGTCATTTTCTTGGCTGTGACAAGCCCCTGAGGATCTCGCCAGACTCCTCTACCTGCTTCTGGAGACTAACAAGCAGCAGATCATCTTCTTCTGTCTTGCCTCTCTTCTTCCCTGCCTGCCTGGAGGAGGAGATGGAAGGCGACTCGTCTTCCATGGAGGGGACTGCCATCTCCGAAGCCACCAGGTCATCATCAACAGGAAGCGCCACCCTCATAGGCCTCACAGGCTCGGACCGATGCCGGACAACACCCTTCAGAAACTCGAACGACTTCTCAATCCACTGGTCACGTTCTGTTAGCTGAGGAAAGCCTGCCCCTGACTTCTTGTCCAGGCGAGTGTGTGCATCACGCAGCGACTTGAACCAGCCTTTCAGGTGTTCCACAGTCTTCTCCAGCTTGGTGGCCTGGTCTTCCCACAGCTTGGACTTCAGGTCAGTGCGCCGGTAGTTGGTCAACTTGGTGTCCCACAAGACGGGGTTCTCCTGTAGGAACTCACACATGGCCTTCTCCTGCTCAGCGTTCAGGGTAAACTCGGTTCGCTTGGCCCTCTTCTTCTTCTGCTGTTGACTTGGTGGCTGGCTGGGTGGTTGACTGGCGGCTACGGAGGCACCAGAGGCTGCAGTGGATGACCGTGAGGACTGTCTGGAGGACCCGGAGGACCGTCTCTCAAGGCTGGCTTCCTGGCTGGCTTCAGGCTGCATCACAACTTCAGGGGTCTCAGGGGTCTCTTCAGGTGGCGGCGTCTTCTGCCAGGACCGGCCACACCTTCCATCTGCAGACTTTCTTACACCCAGTGTCTTTCCTTTTGGCATGAGGACAATATTATATTATAATAATATAACATATAAAACTTCTTAGAATGATGTTCGTGGAGAGATGTGATCTCTGCGACTGCTGAACGTGCTGTGTTTGCTATGTTCTGCTGCACGCTCCTTTTATACACAAGTCACGTGCACGCTACTAACGCGCTGCACACGCTACTCACTCGTTATGCACACGCTACAAGAACGCTCCAGACACGCTCAACACGCTCTGCACACGCTACACTAGCGTTCCCCACACGCTGGCAGTTGTACAGTACGCTGAGATATTTTGCACACGTTCCATACACGCTATGCACACGTTCCCAATACGCTCACATAAGTTCAACTTTTGGGGTACAGGTTGCAGCACGCTGACTAATACGCTATGAATAAGTTATGAGTGAGTTACGCACACGACCCCAACACGTCCAAGAAATGAGCGTGTATGCATTTTCAGGGACGTGTCTCGACGTGTTGACCACTTTTCATACGTTGGTAAACACGCTGTAATGTGACAGGGGCCTCATGTATGTCACTTTGGCTCATCTTGATTTGATGGCCGTCATTGAAGTGTGTCGCACTCAAGCCATAGCGGAGAGAGAGAGAGAGAGAGAGAGAGAGAGAGAGACAGACAGACAGACAGACACAGAGAAAGAGAGAGAGAGAGAGAGAGAGAGAGAGAGAGAGAGAGAGAGAGAGAGGGAGAGAGAAATGTCATTACTATCGCCATTATTGTTGTCATCTTTGTAAAATATAAACTGAAGTACCTATCCAGCAATGAAGGAAATCCGCCACTGCACGGAGGTGATGGGAGATGAACGTCCTAACAGCCGTAGGCCTTTCATTTAAGGATACTTTGTGTTTTGCGGATGCGACGTAGACAATTCTTGGCAGCTACGGTCGTGCCGTCATGGCGTCTACTATCTGACACTGTGGCAGGAAGTTAGAACTGTTGTAGATTGGGGTCCCTTCGCCTGGCATTACTGGATGGGCCTCAAAGAGTTTCGGAGATCTCTGATCGATGCTGGATGGATCTCAAAGAGTTTCGGAGACCTCTGATCGATACTGGATGGATCTCAAAGAGTTTCGGAGACCTCTGATCGATGCTGGATGGATCTCAAAGAGTTTCGGAGATCTCAGATCGATGCTTGAGGACATTTTCGTGCGATGCTGTCGGCGGAAGATCATATATTCCAATCTATCTGTGTCTCCTCGTCAAAATTTGGCACCTTGGTGTTCAATCCAGGCTGTTTTAAGGATCACCGGGCAGCCTGTCTTCATGCTCGAGCGGCGGCCATCTTGACTCGCGTGAGGCGGACTCAGGAGAGGCAAGGTGACTGTTCGCAGTGTACTGCTTCGTACTCATTCGAAGATCTCCCCCCCCCCCCCCCCCCCCTCCCCCTTCCCTCCACGACTGCCTACCGGAACCGGCAGGTGCCGATCACAATCACGAAGCCAGCAGAGCCGCAAAACTGCATGCGCTTCAGCCCCGCTGGAATCGCCAGGGTGCAGCCACAGACCGCTTATATCATTCCAGATGTGACTGGTCAATGGGTGCAGTGCTCCATTACCAAGCCGCTCGACACCCACAACCCGTCTCCCCGGAGTACACCGTCGCTCATATGGCGAGAGGAGGGCTGTGCTGCCCTTTTTTTTAATTTTTTTTTTTAACACGTTTTGGTTCAGGATAAAGGTACATACAAAGACATTGAGCATGCGGATACATTTTCCAAGTTATACTTGAGTGACAATGTAGCTTCTATGAATTTAACA
>CM031618.1:27198889-27201389 GCA_018398815.1 Conus ventricosus
AGGCCAGGGTCGAACGGGTCCTGCATCCACCCAGTGAGTCAGTTCATGAAGGAAGCCATAATATTTCCCTGCCAGGGAGGTACCAGGCCAGGGTCGAACGGGTCCTGCATCCACCCAGTGAGTCAGTTCATGAAGGAAGCCATAATATTTCCCTGCCAGGGAGGTACCAGGCCAGGGTCGAACGGGTCCTGCATCCACCCAGTGAGTCAGTTCATGAAGGAAGCCAAGATATTTCCCTGCCAGGGAGGTACCAGGCCAGGGTCGAACGGGTCCTGCATCCACCCAGTGAGTCAGTTCATGAAGGAAGCCAAGATATTTCCCTGCCAGGGAGGTACCAGGCCAGGGTCGAACGGGTCCTGCATCCACCCAGTGAGTCAGTTCATGAAGGAAGCCAAGATATTTCCCTGCCAGGGAGGTACCAGGCCAGGGTCGAACGGGTCCTGCATCCACCCAGTGAGTCAGTTCATGAAGGAAGCCAAGATATTTCCCTGCCAGGGAGGTACCAGGCCAGGGTCGAACGGGTCCTGCATCCACCCAGTGAGTCAGTTCATGAAGGAAGCCAAGATATTTCCCTGCCAGGGAGGTACCAGGCCAGGGTCGAACGGGTCCTGCATCCACCCAGTGAGTCAGTTCATGAAGGAAGCCAAGATATTTCCCTGCCAGGGAGGTACCAGGCCAGGGTCGAACGGGTCCTGCATCCACCCAGTGAGTCAGTTCATGAAGGAAGCCATAATATTTCCCTGCCAGGGAGGTACCAGGCCAGGGTCGAACGGGTCCTGCATCCACCCAGTGAGTCAGTTCATGAAGGAAGCCATAATATTTCCCTGCCAGGGAGGTACCAGGCCAGGGTCGAACGGGTCCTGCATCCACCCAGTGAGTCAGTTCATGAAGGAAGCCATAATATTTCCCTGCCAGGGAGGTACCAGGCCAGGGTCGAACGGGTCCTGCATCCACCCAGTGAGTCAGTTCATGAAGGAAGCCATAATATTTCCCTGCCAGGGAGGTACCAGGCCAGGGTCGAACGGGTCCTGCATCCACCCAGTGAGTCAGTTCATGAAGGAAGCCAAGATATTTCGCTGCCAGGGAGGTACCAGGCCAGGGTCGAACGGGTCCTGCATCCACCCAGTGAGTCAGTTCATGAAGGAAGCCATAATATTTCCCTGCCAGGGAGGTACCAGGCCAGGGTCGAACGGGTCCTGCATCCACCCAGTGAGTCAGTTCATGAAGGAAGCCATAATATTTCCCTGCCAGGGAGGTACCAGGCCAGGGTCGAACGGGTCCTGCATCCACCCAGTGAGTCAGTTCATGAAGGAAGCCAAGATATTTCCCTGCCAGGGAGGTACCAGGCCAGGGTCGAACGGGTCCTGCATCCACCCAGTGAGTCAGTTCATGAAGGAAGCCAAGATATTTCCCTGCCAGGGAGGTACCAGGCCAGGGTCGAACGGGTCCTGCATCCACCCAGTGAGTCAGTTCATGAAGGAAGCCAAGATATTTCCCTGCCAGGGAGGTACCAGGCCAGGGTCGAACGGGTCCTGCATCCACCCAGTGAGTCAGTTCATGAAGGAAGCCATAATATTTCCCTGCCAGGGAGGTAATAGTTGATACGGGCTACAAGAGTTACTTTCCATGTATTTTCTTTCACTTGGATGTCAACAATACAAAAACGCCAACGTTTACATCTGAAGAAAAAAAAAACTTGCCAAGAAAAGGCATTATTTCATTGATAGTTTTCAATTAGTAACCGTATCTCGCTATGCTTATGTTCTGTTAAAGAAAAAAAATCCAGGGTGTACTAATCTTGCTCGACTGAGGTTAGATCTGCTCTTCGAAGATCCGGCTGCACCATGGATCCACAGTCCACACCACGATTCATCTTTTGACGCTGAAGAAGAGGCGGCAGATCTCCCTTGAAGGGTGTTGATGTGAAAGGTCAACGTCGGGCGGCACAGCAAACCTTTCAGCCACTAAGGCTGACGGCGGGTCAAGCTTGTGTCGCCGGGGGAACGCCTCCTAGAGACCTGTGTCGCCGGGGGTACGCCTCCTAGAGACCTGTGTCGCCGGGGGTACGCCTCCTAGAGACCTGTGTCGCCGGGGGTACGCCTCGCTAGAGAGCTGTGTCGCTAGGGGTACGCCTCCTAGAGACCTGTGTCGCCGGGGGTACGCCTCCTAGAGAGGTTAGAGGTGAACATTGCAAACGCCCACAGTCAGGTGACCATCACTACAGTGTGGACACTAGTTCACACGGAACCAAATACAAGAACTCACACGGAACCAAATACAAGAACTCACATGGAACTAAATACCAGAACTGACACGGAACCAAATCATCCAGAAAAAAAAGAAGAGGACCCGGACTCCAGTCTGGGACGACATCTAGAACAAGAAAGAACAGCCCCCCCCCCTCACCCCCACCCCATCCCGCCCCCACCCCCACCCCATCCGGAGCCAAGCCCAAGAAGACTCCTTCCAACGACCAGACATCCGGCCGCTAAAACTACAG
>CM031618.1:27223889-27248889 GCA_018398815.1 Conus ventricosus
AAAAATGAAAAATGTGCTGTTTACAGGTCGCTAAAAAAAGAAAAAGAAGCAGAAGGAAAAGAAGGAGAAGAAGGAAGAAGAAGAAGAAGAGAAGAAGAGAAGAAGAAGAAAGAGAAGAAGAAAACAGGAGCAGTAGGTAATAAACAAGAGATCCTTCCCGAATAAGAAAAAAATTCTTGTCTTCATCCAGGATAAAGCTGAAATTAATTTAAAAGAAAAACCCAAAATGCCCCCCCCCCTCTCTCTCTCTCTCTCTCTCTCTCTCTCTCTTGTGTATTGACATTTTTCTCACAAAAAAAAATTGATTTGATTTTTTTTTGCGCTGAAAGAAATTTGTACAAGCATTTAAAGAATTAATCTGTCCTGCTTTTTTTATTTTAATTTTAAATCGTCACTATGCTGTTCACATTGATTTGTTTCCTTTCACTGAAGGAAGAATGTTAAAAAAACAAACAAACAAACAAACAAAGAAACAAAACAAAAAAAACCGCGTTGGGTATATATTTATATTTCAGTCCTTGACTAAAATCTCCCCCCCCACCCCCACTCCCCCCTCTCTCTCTCTCTGAGGTCAGACAATAGGGACAAGGCAACTGGATACTTAGCGTATGATTAATATTTACGCGAGTATAAATCGAAGGCAATGGTGTTGTGGGGATGGGGAGAAGCGGGATGGGGATTTGAAGGCAATGGTGTTGTGGGGATGGGGGAGAAGCGGGATGGGGGATTTGAAGGCAATGGTGTTGTGGGGATGGGGGAGAAGCGGGATGGGGGATTTGAAGGCAATGGTGTTGTGGGGATGGGGGAGAAGTGGGATGGGGGATTTGAAGGCAATGGTGTTGTGGGGATGGGGAGAAGTGGGATGGGGATTTGAAGGCAATGGTGTTGCGGGGATGGGGGAGAAGTGGGATGGGGACTCAGACATGGGGCCGGAACGGCTCAGTTGCTAGAGCGCCGGACTCGTGATCCAAGGGTCGCGGGTTCGAATCTCCGCCGGGCCGTTTCGCTACAGGGGGATTTTTCCCTCGGAGTAAACATTGGTTCTGACTCCATTTCCCGTACAGTCCTCGAATGAGACTATAATCTGAGGTCCCGTGTGTGAACGCACGCATAATATCTTGCACACACGTAAAATCCCATCACCAACTTTCGGAAAAGAAGGCCAGTTTGGCCGTTGGTATGGATGACACGTTACACATAGCATGCACCCTGCGTGAGAAATGGAAAGAATGAAGGAAGGAAGTGAACGAAATTGGACAATATTGACTGGATGACACGGGAAACGACTGAATGAAGCGCCAGCTGGCAGCTCTTCAGTCGGCACTACCCAGGTAGGCAGCCCGTTGTGTAAACGAGTGTGGATTGTAAAGCGCTTAGAGCTTGGTCGTTAGCCGAGAATAGGCGCTATATACGTATTCAATTATTATTATAATTATTATCATTATTATTATTATTTGGGACACAAATGGCTTTATTAATGTCTTTGGTGTAAAAGATAAGCCTCTTGACTGCAGATGGCAGAACTTCAATCTGCATATAACAGATCGTAGCCGGTTTAATCTTTACAGAACAAGCATTTGTTTACATTCTCCGCCATATGTCAGTGCATATTGAATGGCATCTGAAGTTTATTCTCATGAAATTCAACCGGTTTTGAACATTTTGCTCTTTATTTTCGCTGCAGCCAAGCCAATGCGGATAATCTGATATGCTCATGGTCTTTCTTGTCAGACCAAAGTTCATTTTGTACGAACGTGTTGAGAATCATAAGACATTAGACAGTTCATTTTCACACGAACGTAAAATATGACCTTGTCTGTGTGGGCACACAGCATTAACGGTTTCCACGAATAAAACATTGTAATAACCGTCTGCTGTTTATGGACACAAAGCTTTTAAAAGACAAGGATTTACTTAATATATGTTTTCATCAAATGATCTGTTTTCTCTGTTTTTTGTTTGTTTGTTTGTTTGTTTATTTTCTGTCCTATACTTTTCTCAGGGCTGATATTGATGTAGTTTTAACACATGGATCAAACTCTGCCATTCGCCGAAGGTTGTAAGCTACCTTGTGATTGGTACACATTTGACGCCGCCTTTATCGGCTGGTGAAGCCGGTGAAGATTGTGCCGGATATCGAGGATGACGGAATGCAGAATGATGAAATGGCCCAGTGGTCCGAGCACAGGGCTTTCAGTGTGCGGGGTGCAAGGATCCAGCCTCGACAGAGCCTGGTAGGTGAAGAGTCCTAGTGGTTCGTTCTGATCTCCAGGGGCACACACACACACACACACACACACACACACACACACACACACACACACAGACACACACACACACACACACACACACACACACACACACACACACACACACACACACACACACACACACACACGCCGCGGACACAAACTTACACAGACAGACAAACAGGCAGACAGACACACACACTAACACACACACACACACACACACACACACACACACACACACACACACACACACACACACACACACACACACACCGCACACAAACTTATACAGACAGACAAGCAGACTGACGGACGGACAGACAGACAGACAGACACACACACACACACACACACACACACACACACACACACACACACACACACACACACACACGCACACACGCCGCGGACACAAACTTACACAGACAGACAAACAGGCAGACAGACACACACACTAACACACACACACACACACACACACACACACACCACACACACACACACACACACACACGCACACACACACACACACACACACACACACACACACACACACACACACACACACACACACGCCGCGGACACAAACTTACACAGACAGACAAACAGGCAGACAGACACACACACTAACACACACACACACACACACCCACACACAAAGAAGAATATTTTGTCTTGGTACTGTAACATTTCCGGAAACCACGTGTACTAGGGATTTTATCGTTGTTAATGCGCTAAGGCCTTCCTTAAGAGTCCATATTTATAGACGTCACAGGAATTGTTTTGAAGGTTCATTTGGCCTGATAGTTGTGTGTGCTCCTCAATTTCTTTCATATGCCATCAAGGGGCAAGTCAGGTGGTTGTCAAGCAGACAGATTGAAATCCAGGATGGACTGGGTGGGGCTTCCACCTGTGCAAGGCGGAGTCACGCTGAATGCAAAGACGTTAAATGTAACGTCAACTAAGGTAAGATCATGTATCTTGAAGGTGTATCAATATTATCAGTGAAAATTTCCCGCCAAACAGTGAAAACCATAGGGAGGGGAGGGGGGTGGGGGGGGGTATTCTTTGATCATTTGACATTTAACGTTTAATACCGGCTCAAAATTAATGGTGGGCCCCAAAACGTTTACATGACAACACCTATAATGATTTAGTCAAAATCCTAATTGTGCATGTGTCCGCTAATAACAGCATTGCACATCGACACTGGAAAGCCAGCCCATCATGACTTTCCGCAGCTTTGGTTACACAACGGAAGACGGAACACCAGGAAGAAAGTGTGACCGTTACGCTGCGGTCAGTGACTGCAGACCTGTGGCCTGGCCGTTATGTCACACTCGGAGAATTAGCTGGCCGCTGAGTGCTAAGCAGAGTGAACCTCCACTCTCGCTCCACGCCATCCGCTGTGGCCAACGCCACAAGTTAAAAGTTGAGCTCTAAATCACTTTATCACCCGTGTAAGCGTTTGAGCCTAGCCTAATTTGAACCAGCGGTTGATATTAGACTGATATTGATCAAGGCACCCCCACCACTTTTTTGTTTTTTAAATTACCACCGATGACATCACTCAGTCTTCAAATATATGTGACTGGTCCTCTTAATCTTGGCTGTACG
Organism: Conus ventricosus; assembly: GCA_018398815.1. Taxonomy (NCBI): domain Eukaryota; kingdom Metazoa; phylum Mollusca; class Gastropoda; order Neogastropoda; family Conidae; genus Conus; species Conus ventricosus. The sequence continues at coordinate 27,227,759 of CM031618.1, forward strand.
TCACATCTCAGGCCTTCTCACTCACTTCGTGAGCTCAGATCTTTGCAAACCAGTGCTTCTCCCAATAGTCCCCCTTCCTTTCACTTCATTCTGCTGGCCTGGAACCACCTGGAACCACCTGGAACCTACACGCACCTACCTTGATGGCATAGGAAAGCAAGAAAAAAAAAGGAAATCAACTCCACACAATAAAAAATCTCACAACATCGGATGTGTCTGTCTAGAAAAATACTCGACTTCTTAAGCAAGGCCTTGGCGCAGTAATTTAGTGGTGTGCAGCCTGTGTCACGGGGGGCATTGACTCGAGCAATCAATGGCGACTTGCTCTAATTTGGGGGAGTGCTCAACTGAAAGGCATCCTCGCCTATGGTGGGAATCTGAGATCAGGCGGAGACTGATGTGCCAGGGCTTTGACATGTCCACACGGACACTTCCCCCTGTATCAGGCTATGTAAGGTTTCGCGTAATATACAGATGAATTAAGGTATGCGAAATCCATACTTTGGTATCCGGTTTTAAAAAATAAAATCAAAGACATGCACAGTTGACCAGATACACGTTAAAGTGCCGCTTTTGTAGTGTGGTTAGTAATGATTGAAGCTGTAACTTGTTTTGTGTTGATGTTGTTGTGCGCCTTTGGTGATTAAATAGTTATTTGTAATCTGCATACAGATTTGGATGTGATCACTATATAATGGTGTTGTTTACATGGATGTGATTATGTCATTATGGTATATAATTTTAGTGTTATTATTGAGATTATAATTGATACTACTACCTACTACTACTACTACTACGACACTACTACTACTACTACTATCTATCATCACCATTCACCATCGTCATCATCATCGTCATTACAGGATTTATTTTAAAATCATTTTATTCCCCTTTTACAAGTTTCCACAGTGAAAAAGGAAAAGGAGAAAGACCCCCCCCCCCAGCGTATCCTCACCTACCCTCCCACGTACAAACACCCATCCGCCCTCCCTCCCCTACCAATTCCCCCCCCCCCCCCCCCCCCCGTCATCAACCTGTGACAAAATGTTGACCAAACATATGCGTATGCATCATCTATATTGTTACATTACAATGTATATCAAGAACAGAGCATTCATAAAATAACACGTTACAATTATATCAAAGGTATATGCATTCTGGGAGGGCGGGGGGGGGTATAATAGCTTAGCCAAGGAAAACCGATTAAATGCATGTATATAGCCTATATCAGGGAAGGAGAGACAGACAAAAGGAAGAGAGACAGACATAAGGAAGGACGAACAGACATAAGGGAAGGAGAGACAACATAAGGGAGAGGAGAACAACAAAACGATAGTCAGAGCAGATTGGTTGGACATTAAGAGCGAGATAATGCAGACTTTGGGAATTGTTTTCCAACATGCTAGAGTCATGAATCCACGTTGATATTGCTGTAATCATTACTGACAGTTATATCATGAAATACACGTTTGATAGTTACAATTAATGAGTTACTTGACGCTATGAGAATGAATACGTTGACAGTTATAGTAATTGAGTTACATCGCAAAAGAGCCTCCCTCAGCATACAAACAGGGCATACTGACCATGAAAAGGACGAAATACGTACCAGCAGCTAGCCCCTATTACAAGAAAAGGAGTGACATACTGACTGGAGGCCAACGGGAAACGACGGACAGAACGCCAGCACAGCGCTTCAGTCTCTCTACCAGGTAGGGCAGCCCGGTGTAATAAACGAGAATGCGGATTGTAAAGCCTTTAGAGCATGGTCTTAGCCGAGATAGGCGCTATATAAGTATCATATGATAATAATATAAAAATAATATTTTAATAATAATATGATAAGAAGAAGAAGAAAAGAATATAACAATAATATCATAATAACAACAAGAATAATAATAAGGATAATAATAATAACATCAAGGAAGTTGATTAACCACTATTAGAGGAACAAGTGATTCATATGTCAGCTATTTAGTAAGAGTCCGTTGTCACGGACCAAAAAAAAAAATAACCAACCTAACTGGGGGGAGAGCCCAGTCAATTTGTTCGGACCTAAGTCCAAACTCAAACATTCTAGCGTTCAGAAAGACGGCCCATAGTCGGGTCCGCCAATTAAGCTTATGAGAGGTTTCACCGAGACGAACCGACCACACCCAGACTTGACTAAGCGGCTTGTGACCGCCGCCTCGATGTCTGCCCCAGACGACCTCAGTACTGGGGCCAGCCTATCCGGATCCGGCCAATTTATGGAACAACGCATTGTTATTTAAGGACATCGTGGCCCCGACGCCAACTCAGCGAGCCACGTTAGAGTGACCATGCCACACGGCACCATTAATAGGAAAGGGGGGAAGGGTTGTGTGGTGGGTGAAAATCTAGCCTAATCAATTAAAGACCAATTGGACCACCACAGAGAGTAAAGGCGGGAGACGAATGTCGGGATTAATATCCAAATAAATGGGGGAAATTTTTTTAGAGGAGACAACTTCAGGGGTCAGGGTAAAAATACTTGACCATGTAACTCGCCCTTTTGGACAGATCGAACGAATAAGAAGAATGCGTGAGTGAAGAACGAGAAACGGAGGGAAGAACAACAGAGAGAGAGAGAGTTCTGAGTGAGCTCTGCAGAGAAGAGCAAGAGAGAGAGAGATTAAGGAGGAGAGAAGAGAACCAATTGAGAATTACATGAGATAGTCTGCAGAGGCGAGGACCGAGGAGAGATGTGGGAGAGAGAGAGATAGTTGCTAATTCATGAAGAAGAAAAGAAAGAAGAAAAAAAAAAAAAGAGAAAAGAAAACAACCATGGTCCATTTGATAAGAGCAGACTAAAGAGAGAGAGAGAGAGAGAGAGGAGGGGCTAGCCGGAAGGGGCAGGAAGAAAAAAAGAGAACAATCGAGTTTGATATCCCACTGTGCTAACCCTAACCGGGGGTTGACCTCATACCTCACGTCAACTCGCCAAGCAAACCACAGACCCAAACGCCAACAGGCTCACCTGGAAAAACCCCAAGGGGCGCCATCAGACCAAACTACCAGTGCCGCAGTTGTGTCGTGGTGAAAGGTGACGCGAAAAGAAAAGCAAAGAAAAGAAAAGACAGTGATTCGTGAATATTAAGATCACCTGGCCAGGTAAAGTAAAATAGTTATACCACGGGTTAGTTATGATGTTTTAGACTAAATGATGTTTGTGAAGTTCAAGAAAAGAAAAGGCTTTATTTTTTGATTCGATATGCAGTGATGTTTCGTTCTATGAACATGTGTATAAAAGGTATAACTTACTTGGTGATGTGGACGAATGCATTTATATAAATGATATTGTAAGCAAGCTGTGAGTGTGTTTGGGCTGAGCGCTAGTCCTTCCTCCACTGACATTACACCGAGGTGACTATTGATGCACCTTCCAGTTATTCTGGCCCATTTATTATATGGTTTCAACTTCGCAGAGAGGAACTTGGGTGGGATTCAATATTGTAATCTAAACCAAGGTTTCTTACTGTATGGTTCCCAAGATAGGTAAATACTAGCTTGGCATTGCGTCCAAAATAGTTTAATACTAGGCTGGCATTTCAGCCCCAAGTACTTATTTCGCACAGATTGCCTAAATTCGCTCTCATAGTTGGGTCAGCGCTGGCGACTTAATAAAAACTAACTCCGTTTGTCTCAAGCTAATATTATCATTTCATAGATTGTGCTATTACGTCACTCGTGTCGGAAACCACCATTTGGCTGGACACAGTGAATAAATCTTGTTAAAAACAAAAAAAAAAAAAAAAAAAAAAGATGATACAATGGCGAAGAAAAGAACAGCCCCATTAAACAACTTGTGAGCGTCGCTCGTGATCTAGTTACTCAGGAGGATGAGTTCTGCAATTCGTTGAAAACCAACAAAAGATGGAACGAGACGAACGCGCGAAAGACGACCGTCGCAGAAGAAAAAAGCTACGCAGAGCAGGAGAACAGAAAGATTAAGGAGGCAGGCTAATGATAATCAGGTTTTACGCAGGAAACAGAAAGAATTAGCAGGAAACAGAAAGAATAAGGGAGCGCAAGAAACAAAAGGATCAAAGGAATCGCAGAAACAGAAAGACTGAAGGCAGCGCAGAAACAAAGATTAAAGTAAATTAGAGTTGGAGAAAGTGAAATGCAAAGGAGACCACCGATGATGGTAGTTCAAGAGACTTGACTCTGTGCGCAGCTATGCTCCCCGACCCAAGTTTTGCCAAAAGTCTCGGAGGGGACCGATTCGATTATGCATACATCGTCGTTTTCAAACGTTGCGACCCAGTCATGGTGGCCTTCAAAAGAGTGGCAGTGCATTTTGTCAGCCGTTATTGACGGGTAAGGCATTACAGATTTCACTGCATTGCCAGCAAACAACAGTCTGATTTTGGTCGGGAGGAGCTTTAAAACTAAGATTTGACCTCACAGAGGAAGGATTCCGAAGAAAGTGTTTCGTTCACTAAATTGCAAGCAGTGGAAACGTACACCATCATTTTGCACGTCTAGATCCTATTTTGAGAAATGGTTAGATGACGTACGAAAAGAGTTTTCGCTGAATGTGAAAGAGCTAGTTATGAAGGAACAGATTTAGTCAGGTTTGCGGCCCGGAGTTAACCATACATTTAACGAGAGACAGCCAGAGGACAGCAGAGAGGTTGTTGAAGTTCGCAGAGGTTATAGAAGCACGTTTGGGCACTAAGGTGCAGGAAAACAGGTGCTTAGGCAAGGTGAGAAAGTGCAAGGAGACTAGGGATTTTCTGCAAAGTCGCAAACCCAGTGGTGGGGCAAAGAAAGGGCCATAGGACATTAGGAGTTCATTTGTCCTCAGGCATGGGAACATGTGCTAGGATTGTCGCATGAGTTCCAGAAGGCAGCAGCCTATGCAAGAGGGATAAGGGCTCAAGGGAAACGACCTGAGTGGAACCAAAAGGGATTCAGTCTGAAGAGGTGGAGTGCAGCTATGGCTAGCACGGACAGCAGTCAGTGTCCAGGATGGAGGGCACTAGGCGAGTGGGTCGTTACCAGTGAAGAAGGTGATTGCCACAAGGGTGAAAGTGTTACGAGACCACTGGTATGTTCATGCGTAGGTGGGAAACAACGCGTCGGATAAAGGGGAGTTTTACAGGCAAATCGCAGACCTGTACTCAATCGATGCACTGTGAGGAGCTTCCAGTTGCGAAGATAGAAGTACGTACCCCTACTCTCAGCGAGTTGTCTGCGTTGGTATGGAGAAACCCCTTCACATGTGATCATTGAAATAGGCCAGGTGCCAAAGGGATCCCGGGGATCCTGAGTTGTGACTGCTACAGGGCAGCAGTTCAACACCGGAGCAAAGAAGAGAAAAAGGTGTTAAAACCGGTAATTGTGTCCAGAAGGAATCAGGCATAGATTGTCGCTGATGAGTTTAGGGCAGCACAGGAACAGACCTACGCTCGCGAAGTCGTGGAGTTTGGCAAAGGTGGAGAGAAAACAGGAGGTTTAGTGAGGTTGAGCAAAATTTCTGTGAAGGGCGGCTGTTGTACCGAGTGTTCACCACGGAAGACAGGTAAAGGTGACCAGCTCATTTAGAAGGTACCACGGTTATCGTGACACTGTCATGGCTGGCCAGCGAGTCGGCTCATAGGCGGTCATCTCGGCACCAGCAAAAACACGAACCGAGTCTTGATGACTTTCATTGCCAGGAGCATGGCAGACCTAAAAGCGGTTCTGCAGGTCATGTGATGTGTGTCAAAGTCAGCCACAAGAGAGGTGCAAGGAAGGCGCCCTCTTAAAACATCCCCCCTTTAATTGACACACCGTTCAGGAGAGTGCTGTTGATCTGATTGGCCCAATCGCGCCCAGTATCCAAAGGGGGCACAGGTATGTGGATGACACTTTGGACGACGCGACCAGAATTCCCAAAGCGTTGCATTGAAAGGCGAGATACCAACAGGTCGCTGAGCTGGTAACATCTTCCTCTCGCGTGGGTGTGCCACACAAATTCTCAGTGACAGAGGGGGCACAGGTCACCTCAGGCGTGATAGGGAGGTCAAAACACGGCTGTCTAGGATCACCCAGCTCTCACCTACCCCATACCACCCACAATGCAATGGCTTGGTGGAGAGATTCAATGGTGTGCTGATGGCATCTAAAAGAAGCTCTGTTGGAAGGCCAGCAGAAGACAGCAACATTCCAGCGGCACTGTTCGCTACAGGGAAGCCCCTCAGGAAAGCACAGGCTTTTCGCCATTTGAGCTGCTGTATGGCGACAGTTCGGGACCGGTGTGCATTCCTCAAAAGCTGTGGTCGGAGAACAAGTCCGAAGAAGTCAAAACCACATATCAGTATTGGTAGACTTACGCAATAGCTCGGGAGACATGTATGGTCGCAAGGGAGAGTTTGCAGAACTTAGGCGTCCAGAATAAGCATATGACAGAAGGTGAGGAACAATTCCTCAAGGTGGAGATCCAAGTCCTGTTACTGCTTCCCCACGGATCACAACAAGCTGCTGATGCAATTGGTAGGACCCTTCACCACATTGAAAAGGTACTCAGGACTACCGAAATCGATGTGAAATGGAAATCACAACTTTTTCCATGCAAATCTACTTCTCGCAAATATCTTCTGCGTGAGAGGCAGCACATAGGCGCAGCAGTCAATCATTGATGGAGGTGGGAGACCCACAAAGAAGGAGAGATTTTGTTGCCTGATTTCCAGGAGAAGAGTCATACAGGGATTGTCACTGATAAGGCTAACAGCAGTAGAACAGGAGGAAGTTTAGATGGGCTCCTATAACAGTATAGGCGTCCTGACTGATAAACCAGGCAGACAACTCTAGAGACATTACGGCGGAGTTAACATCACAGAAACCCTACATGTGAAAGCTACCCGATCCCATATGCCACCAAGCAATGATGGAGGAGGAGGTAGAAAATATGTTGGACCTTGGGTGATTGAACCGTCCAAATCATCATATAGTGCACCCGTGGTCTTAGTGGAGAAAAAGGTCAGGTGAGCATCGATTCTGTGTCGACTACGACGTCTGAACAGTGTCACCAAGGGCGATTCAGAGTCATACCAAACAAGGAAGACCTTGTTCGCTCAGATCGCCACAACAAGAGCCAGTATTTCACCAGATCGATCTGACAAGCGGTGTAACTGCAAATACCCGAGTAGACTCATAGGAAGTCACACATTTCCCACATCCTATGCATACCAGTGGCGATACTCTCCTTTTGGGAGGTCCCGCCACCTCGTCTTATCTCGAATGATGAGAAGCTATTGACGGGATAGGAAGGTGTTGTGAAATTTTCCATGGATGACATACTGATAGCATCCGAGAACATGGAGGAGCTATGAAGCAGCTAGGAGCATCTTTGGAGAGGTGAGACAAGCCAACTTCACACCAGACCAACAAAGTGCCAGTTGCTTTCCACCTGAGTCCTAGGTTTTGTTGTCCGAGGCGACAGCAAAGCCGCCAGAAGAGTAAAGTGGAGAAGATGATGAATTCAGAAGACCAAAATCCATAACAGAAGTCAGGGTCTGCTTGTTTATTGTGGTTCTATAGGAGTTTGTTCCCAAACTGCTGTAAAAAAAAGAAAAAAAAATGCAATCACGAGTCCTCGCAGTATTGGGTACAAGGCAGGGAAACCGGCATGGTCGAGTGGTCAGACGCGAGCAGAGCAAGCATCTGCAGCCGGTGTTGGAAAGACGAGTTTCCCGTCCCCATCTTGAAGCTACCAGATATGTCCAAACCATTTTGTTTGCGGACAGAATGCATCAGGTGGTGGATCGGGCAGTAATTGTTACAGGAGCATGCCGAGACGAGTTGTCCGTGGAATGAGGCAGCAGTAAGTGACCAAGTGTGCAGAAGGGTACGCAACTGTAGAAAGGAGGGTAGCGGTGTGTGGGCCGTCAGAAGTTCCACAAATACTTGGATGGAAAAGAGTTCGTGATAGAGACGAGAACCAACCACTCAAATTCCTGCAGGAGGCAACAGCTGAAAAACAGCAGAAGTTTCTGCGTTGGGCATGGCAAATTGCAACCCTACATACCCGGGGTTGGGGAGTGCAGTACATTCCCGTCGAACAGAATGTCCGAGCTGACTATTTAAGCCGTGTAGTCTAGCAAGCTGCAACTCAGAGGGAGTCAGTACATATCCGGGTGCATTGTTGATAACAATATGATGTTTGATTCCAGTTATGTTGATTGGATATGGGTTCATTCCCAGTTGGCTATGGTTCAATATTTTTTTTGGTGTGTGAGAACTTGTTCATATTTTCCGTTGTGAGACTTTCATTGGATGTAAGTTATGCTTGGAGCATACAGTCGCTTTGTAGTGATGCATTATTTCAATAAGTGAGGATGGAGATTCCTCATGAAGTGTCATGGATTCGTGAGCATATTATATTGTGCTTTCATAGAAATTGTGAAGAGACGATGTGGCAAATCCGCAGGTAGGGAAATTGCCTAAGTGCGCACAGAGGTCTTATAAAATGAGTTGAAATAACCGCAAGAGTCGCACTCAATGATAACTCATTGGAGTGGTAACCACTAATGGTAATATTGAAGAATTTATAAACTTGGCTGTAAAGTAGTTGTTCAAACTTTGCACGTGTAGCGGTGTTCACAAATTCGGTTGTTTGTCCCTTTTTTTTTGTACCTTGTTTTTGAGACAAATCGGAGCAGTCTTTTGCAAGGGGAAATGTCACGGACAAAAAAAATGAAACAACCTAACTTGGGTAGAGCCAGTCAATTTGTTTTCGGACCTAATCCAAACTCAAACATTCTAGGCGTCCGAAAACGGGCCCATAGTCTGGGTCCGGCACTTAACTTAGTGGAGAGGTGTCACCGAGACGGGTCCGACCCACCCAGACTGACTGAGCGGCTTGACCGACCGCCTCGATGTCAGCCCAAGACAGAACCTCATACCTGGGCCAGCCTTATCCGCCAATTTATGGAACCAACGTCATTGTGTAGTTTTAAGACATCGGGGCGCCACTCCAGACTCAGCTAGCCACTTTAGAGTGACAGTGGTCCACACAGCACCAGTTAAGTAGGACAGGGGGGAAGGTATGTGTGGTGTGTGAAATCTAAGCTAATCAATGAAAGACCAATGACCACCACAGAGATAAGGCGGTAGACGGAACTGTCGGATGTGAATATCCAATGGAATTAGAGGGAGACCCAACTCCGGGTGTCCAGGGGTAAAAAATACGACCAATGATACTCGCCCGTTTGACAGATCGGAACGAATAAGAAATGCGTGATGAGAGAACGAGAGAACGAGGGGAAGAACGAACCGAGAGAGAGAGCGGTTCTGAGTAGGAGCTCTGCAGGAGAGAAGGGCAGAGAGAGAGAGAGATGAAGGGAGGAGAACAATTAAATTGTTTTTATCCTTCCCCTTAAAATTCCCCCCCCCCTTTGTTGTTGGCGGGGTGGGGGACCTCAAGGTTCCCCCCCCCCCCCCCTTCCTTTTCCCCTTACCATTATCTCAATCCACCATTACCACAACCAACACAAAGATACCACACCATCCCATAACTAGACTCACAACCATATCATAATCAACACACACACACCTCCCCCGACCCGCAAAAACCCCCCCCCCCCCCCTCCCGTTCCTCTCCCATAATCCCACTCCCCATGTCATTTCCGCCCACGACCCACATGGACGAAAACCGGATGATCATTTTCTGTATCTCCTTTTTTCGTTCCTTTGTTTTGTACTGTCGCCACATGTCAAATGTGAGTTATTTTTTCGGGGGCCTGAAGAAGACCCAAGTGGTTGAAATGCATCGTGGTCTTGTCATGTGCTTGTTTGTCCTATGTCATTGCGGTAAGTTCTAACAAACTCTATGCCTAATTTTGCTTCGTTCGCCGCCATCAGTCACCCCATTTTGAAAGTTTTTCTGCTTAATTTTCCCACAACTTTTTTTCAAATCGTTGGCAAACAGATACCTAGTATGGCGAAAACCTTGAAGGAATCCTGTTCTGTTTCTGATGGGCATGAAGGAACTTACCTATTTAGCTTAATTTCCCTAAAACCTTAAGTCTCCCTCAACCGCGATGGCTAGCAATCACAGCACAAAGTACGCTAACTTCTCCCTCAACCGCGATGGCTACATCACAGCACAAAGTACGATGGCTAGCATCACAAAGCACATAGTACGAACAAACAGGGAAAGTTGGAGGTATCCTGTCGACACCTTGTTTGATTTCAACCAGTTTTAAGATTGGCCGTTCCACTGAACAAAGCAAAGACTTCGATTTTCATTAAGTGTGTTATTTTTACCCATTCACATATGTCTTTCTGAAACCAATGCTTTAGTACTTTAGATATTAAATCCATTTGAACGAATCGAGTGGTTTTTTTCGAAGTCTTACCTAAGAACGGCAGGTAATTAGAGTGACGAAGAAATAATGGTCAATCTCCAGATCATCACCTTTACAGCTATTTTGATAATACTGTTGTGATCTTCACTTCAAAGTTAGCAATACACGTTTTCATTCTACTTTGGCAATACAAATGATCCTATCTTATAACTACATCAACAATGCAAGTGGTCCTCCAGAGTTTATGTTGTTGCTTGTTGATGATGAGATCATTTCATTTCTGCTGTTGATTCCAATGTTGCAGCTGTTACTGCTGTGCTGTTGTTGCTGATATTGTCACTGTAACTGTTCGACCTCTTTCTGTTTTTCCCCCCCCCTTTTTTTTTTTCTTACCAGCTGGCACTCATCCTGTGTGTCCACAGACTCCCAAACATCGGCTTCCTTGACTAATTAAACTGGAAATTTTTTAATTCCTTGACCAACCCAAAACTGAGGAATTCTTATACAACTGATGTAATGTCTGTTCAAACTGATTTCTCTTGTGAACCAAGATTCAAATTAATTTACAATCCACTTAACCCTACATATTCCCCCTTGTTCTGCACCCGGCAATGTTTTAAATAATCAAACGTGACTAGTGTCAGGAAAAAACACAATCGGACGTTCCTGAACATCAAAACAAAGACCACACACCTGAGTCAACCATCGAAACTGAGTTTGGAAATAGCCCGAATTCTCAAAAATTATGTTACCATCGTCAACCCCCTCCATTTCCCCACCGCCAGCCCCTCCCCACCTCCCCTCCCCTCCCCTCACACCCACTAATCGAAAGCGCTGTTTGTAGCAACTGCCGACCACATGGGACCTTTCAAGCCTGGTTTCACATCATAAAGAACCAATTCTGCAAGAACAAACAAAAAAACAGACAAAGCTTCACCACCACCATCAATCATCATCACCACCACCACCACCACCACCACCACCAAAAACCCACACCAAAAACAATTAACACTAGAATTACCAAAGTTATTACAACACATTAATTTGAACATTTTGATCCCTGAAATCCTTAAGCAGATAATTGTTTCACACAGGGACGAATGTGCAAGCATTCCTACATAAAACTGTCAATCAAAGTGTAAAAAAATCGTTGAAATGTGAGACAAAAAAAAAAAAAAAACCGTCTTGGTGAGCAGCACAGCAAACAGGCTCGTGTCTCAAATATAACAGCGTCACTGAATCATTCACTTAAAAATGGTTATCTCATTGGGGGGACAAAGAGTGAGAACAATAAAAATCAATCGTAATGTGCAAATTTACTCACTTGTTAAGGGCCCTTGATAAAAACCTCCTGCGCCGTTGCCAGTTCCTGCCGCTAGGTGCGCCCCCTGGCGATGAACTAAGCTCCGAAAATGAGAGACAGGTAGAGGAGCAGCACCAAGCGCCCTCTACAGACAGTAACTGCGCGGGAACCGCTCGTAAGTGTCTCATCCCGACAGCGCATGCACTGTACCCTGCCTGACCCCCCAGGGGCCCGCCATTAGCATACACCGTGAGGGCGGGAAATGACGCATTGAGCCACGAACAGGAAGTCCTCTGCTGTTGTTTGGTTTCTTTCTTTCCTGCGTTGGTTCTTCCGCATTAACTTGTACTGGTGAATAATCGTGGCTGCCACTTGTTCTGAAATACTGACAATTTGCATGTTCTACTTCGTCCTTATCGCTTACATCTTGAGAGTAATTAGTCGCTGAACACATTGAAATCTTGACGTTTCGGATGTGTTGATAGAACAGGTAAGGTAGTCTTAGCGCGGATAATAGAGTTAAAAAAAAAAAGTGGTTGTTTACGTTATAAGGTTACCTCTGCGGCAGAATTTAGAATTAAATACCCGACATATCACGCGCCAAGGTATAACGAACTCGTATCAACAAATTACCATTACCATAGAAAATCAAACCAACCGCAAACTTTGGGCGTGTTCCGCTCTGGCAGAGTCATACCTAATAAAAATTAAAAAATTGTACGGGGGGGGGGGGGGGGGGGGGGGGGTCGGGGGGTTCGGGGGGGGGAGGGTACCTTGAGGTATTTATATACCTATCACTGAGATCAGCTATCATTTATGCTTTGAAGACAAACCCACTGGGCTCGTGCGTGAGCAATACCGCAACATCGCCTAACACATGAATTTTCCTGTTGTTGGAAGGCGGGGCAAGGTGGACATGAAACAAACTCGTGCAAGCCGTGTCTTTGACTGAAACATGCGACTCACGAACTTACATCTTGTGTGGCACTGCCGGCAGAGTTCCCAGACCCTGAACCGTGGAGCAGAGTCTGCAGTCGTTGCACCAGAATGTGTACGGTTGAGAACCTGAACGCAAGCGTCTTACTCCGGCGGAAACAGCTGACCCGCCAGCCTCACTTGAGGCTGAACTCTGTCTTCTGTCTGTCTGTCCGTATCTCCTATTGCTCTCTGATTCACAAAACCTCGGTCCTCTACAAAGGCGTCGTCTTCGTTAAAACGATGCTCACAAAGGTCACATCTGGATACTAGTGGCGTCGAAACGCGATGAGTTAAACACCCTGCGTAGTACAACGCTGTTTGACGGACATTAAATAAATAACTACTCAGGCTATCACTGTATGAAGGGGAGAAAACCCACTGCTCTCGTGCGTGGACAATACGCACATTGAAGAAGAGAAACCTTGCAAAGCAGTGGGCCAGAGGTCCTGTTCAACTTGTTTTGGAAGACAGGTCGCCGTTACAAGCAACTTCTTTGAAGACAGTATCCCGTTACAGCACTTCTTTGGAAGACAGGTCGACGTATCAGCACTTCTTCAGCCGAATGTGTCGGCAGTGGCTTTTTCCTGTGGTTCGCCGTCCTGCGTTTTAAGCCACGTTTCCTTTGTGCTCGTCTTGACAATCCATCACAGCGGCGATTGGCACCGCTCCTACAGTCTGAAGGAGTCTCTGGAAACCTGCAGATTAACGGAATCAGATGTACAACTTCAGTTTGAAAAACAGAGAAACGTTGGAAAGTTAAATACCTTAAACTATTCTCTCCGTCACATCGAATGGATAGAGAAAACGTACAAACTGAGCATTACAGAACAGTAACCGCAAGAAGTCAACTCAGAGAGAGAGAGAGAGATGAAGAGAGAGAGAGAGAGAAGAGAGAGAGAGAGAGAGAGAGAGAGAGAGAGATAATTCAGTAAGGGAAAAAAAACAAACTCATATTGGCTTGTGTACATCTTGGTCAAAATGAAAAAACCAAACAAATCTAGGAACAAACACAACAACACGCACACACACACACCACACGACACACACACACACACACATCACACACGCACACACACACACACACACACACACACACACACACACACTACACACCGGCATTAGGGAAACCAACACACCCTACATAAACACACTTATGCTCATAGGCACAAACAGTAATAACAAATTGTCCGTGGAGATTTTCCAACTAAAACACCATAAGCAACAAATGTCCATCCTCACATTATCACAACAACAACAAACAACAACATCGAAGAGTAACAGCAATGGTGAAGGGCAATAGAAATAATGGAAATAAACAACATACAACAACAATCGACACAAAGCTGCATGAGAGGCAATATGATCAACACAAAAAACATCATCATCATCCAGCATCAACAACAACCAGCCAACGGAAGCAACAGGCAGCAGCAGTCAGCAGCCAGCCAACAACAACAACAACAGCAACAACAACACCAACAACACAGCAACGCACAAACAAAAACACTAACAACAACAAGAGAGAACACGAACAATTCTTCAGAGGACCCCCAAACCGCATCATCAAACACGACATAAGACATTTAACAGCACAAACTTTTGAATTAGTTTCACCAAGAGACGTCACTGTGTGCGAACCAGTCCTTATAGGCCCCACCACGTCTGTCAAACATTGAGACCCCAAACCGCAGGAACACATCGACTACATGAAGAAAGAGAGAAAGAAAAAAAAGAGAAAACAGAGAGAAAAGGAACAGAGAATATCAGATCAACAAAAAAAAAAAAAGGGAGAGAGAAAGAGAAAGAAAGGAAAAAAGAAGAAGAGTACAAAAAAAAAAGGAAGAAGAAGGAAGGAAGGAAGGAGAGTGAACAATTAAATTGTTTTATCCTTCCCTTAAATTCCCCCCCCCCTTTTTTTTTTTTTCTTTTTCCCCTCGTTTCCCCCCCCCCCCCCTTCTTTCCCCTTACCATTATTATCAATCCACCATTACCACAACCATCACAAAGATACCACACCATCCCAATAAACTAGACACACAACCCTATCATATCACACACACCACCTCCCCCGACGCAACCCCCCCCCCCCCCCCTCCGTTTCCTCTCCCATAATCCCCCTGGCCCCATGTCATTTCCGCCCACCGACCACATGGACGAAAACGGATGAGTCATTTTTCTTTCTCCTTTTTTCGTTCTTTGTTTGTACTGTCCCACATGTCAAATGTGATTTATTTTTTCGCCTGAAGAAGACCCAAGTGGTTGAAATGCATCGTGTCTTGTCATGTGCTTTTGTTTGTCTATGTCATTGGCGGTAAGTTCTAAACAAACTCTATTCCTAATTTTGCTTCGTTCGCCGCCATCAGTCACCCCATTTTGAAATTTTTCTGCTTAATTTTTCCCACACGTTTTTTCAAATCGTTGGCAAACCAGATACCTAGTATGCGAAATCTTGAAGGATTCCTGTCTGTTTCTGGATGTGGCATGAAGGAACTTTACTATTTAGCTTATTCCCTAAATGCCTTAATTCTCCCTCACCGCGATGGCTAGCATCACAGCACAAAGTACGCCTTAATTCTCCCTCACCGCGATGGCTAGCATCACAGCACAAAGTACGATGGCTAGCATCACAGCACAAAGTACGAACAAACAGGGAGAAGTTGGGTATCCTTGTCGACAACCTTGTTTGATTTCAAACCAGTTTAAAGATTGGCCGTTCACAACAAAGCAAGACTTTCTATTTCATAAGTGTGTTTACCCATTCACATATGTCTTTCTGAAACCAGATGCTTTTAGTACTTTAGATATTAAATTCCATTTGATCGAATCGAGTGGTTTTTTTTCGAAGTCTGTACCTAAGAACAGGCCAGGTAGTTATAGTTATCTGAATAGGATATAATGTCAATCTCAGATCATCACCTTTACAGCTATTTTGATAAATACTGTTTGATCTTCACTTATAATGTTAGGCAATACACGTTTCATTCTCTTTGCAATACAAGATGATCCTATCTTATAAACTACATTCAACAATGAAAGTGGTCTCCAGTGTTTATGTTGTTGCTGTTGATGATGATGATCATTTCATTTCTGCTGTTGTTTCCAATGTTGCAAGCTGTTACTGCTGTTGCTGTTGTTGCTGATATTGTCACTGTAACTGTTGCTGACCTCTTTCTGGTTTTCTTTTCTTACGCAGCTGGCACTCAATCCTGTGTGTACACAGACTCCAAACATTGCGGCTTCCTTGACTAATTAACTGAAAATTTTTATTCATTGACCAACAAAAACTGAGGAAATTCTTATACAACTGATGTAATTAGTCTGTTCAAAATGATTTCTTGTGGATCCAAGATTCAAATAATTTACAATCCACTTAACTCCTACATATTCCCCTGTGTTCTGCACACGGCAGATGTTTAAATAATCAAACAGTGACAAAGTGGTCAGGAGAAACACATCGGACTTTTCCTGAACATCAAAACAAAGACCACACACTGAGTCAACCATCGGAACTGAGTTAGGAAATAGCCTAGATGTCTCAGAAGATGATATGTTACCATCTCAACCCCCTCCATTCCCCACCGCTCAGCCCTCCCACCATCCCCTCCCTCCCCTAACACGCCAACTATCGAAAGCGTCTGTTTTGTAGGCAACTGGCCGACCACATGGGACCTTTCAAGGCTGTTTTCACATCATAAAAACCACTTCTGCAAGAACAAACAAAAAAACAGACAAAGCTTCACACCACCATCATCATCATCACCACCACCACCACCACCACACCACCAAAACCCACATCCAAAAACAATTAACACAGAATTACAAAGTTTTACAACACATTAATTTGAACATTTTGACCCTGAAATCCTTAAAGCAGATATTGTTTCACACAGGGACGAATGTGCAAGGCATTCTACATAAAACTGTCAATCAAAGTGTAAAAAAATCGTTGAAAAATGTGAGACAAAAAAAAAAAAAAAACCGTCTTGGTGAGCAGCACTGCAAAGCAGGCGTCTTGTCTCAAATATAACAGCGTTCACTGAATCATTCACTTAAAATGGTTATCATTGGACAGAATAGTGAGAACAAAAAAAATCAATCGTAATGTGCAAATTTACTCACTTGTTAAGGGCCGCTTGATAAAACCTCCTGCTGCCGTTGCCGTTCCTGCCGCTAGGGTGGCGCCCCCTGGCGATGACATAGAGCTCCGAAATGAGAGACAGGTAGAGGAGCAGCACCAGAGCGCCCTCTACAGACAGTACTGCTCGGGAACCGCTCTTAGTGGTCTCATCCCCACAGCGCATGCTCTGTGACCTGCCTGACCCCCAGGGGGCCGCCATTAGCATACACCGTGAGGGCGGGAATGACGCATTGAGGCCACGGGAACAGGAAGTCCTCTGCTGTTGTTTGTTTCTTTCTTTCCTTCGTTGGTTCTTCCGCATAAACTTGTACTGGTGAATAGATCGTGGCTGCCACTTGTTCTGAAATACTGACAATTTGAATGTTCTACTTCGTCCTTATCGCTTACATCTTGAGAGTAATTAAGTCGCTGAACAACATTGAAATATTGACGTTTCGGATGTGTTGATAGAACAGGTAAGGTAGTCTATAGCGCGGATATTAGAGTTAAAAAAAAATGTGTTTGTTTTACGTTTTAAGGTTACCTCTGCGGCAGATTTTAGAATTCAAAATACCGGACAATCTCGCGCCAAGGGTATAACGAACTCTTATCAACAAATTACCAATTCCAGTAGAAAATCAAAGCCAACCGAAAACTTTGGGCGTGTTCTCCTCTGGCAGAGTCATACCTGAATAATGTACCTTGAAGGTATTTATATACCTATCACTGGAGATCAGGCTATCATTTTATGCTTTAGGAGCAAACCCACTGTTCTCGTGCGTGGAGCAATACCGCACATTCGGCCAACACATGAATTGGTTCCTGTTTTGGAAGGCTGGCAATGTGGACATGAAACAAAACTCGTGCAAGCCGTGTCTTTGACTGAAATCAGTTGCGACTCAGCGAACTTACATCTTAGTGTGGCACTGCCGGCAGAGTCCCAGACCCTGGAACCGTGAGCAGGGAGTCTGCAGGTCTTGTGGCACCAGAATGTGTACTGTTGAGAACCTGAACAGCAGCTGTCTTTAGCTCCGGCGGAACAGCTGACCCGCCAGTCTCACTGAGGCTGGAACCTCTGTCTGTCTGTCTGTCTGTCCGTATCTCTATTGCTCTCTGATCAACAAAACCTCGGTCCTCTACAAAGGCGGTCGTCTTTGTTAAAACGATAGCACACAAAGGGTCACACTGGATACAAGTGGCGTCGGAAACAGCGATGAGGTAAACACCCGTGCGTAGTACACGCTGTTTGACGGACATTAAGTAACTAACTACTCAGGCTATCACTTTATGTAGGGGGAGAAAAACCCACTGCTCTCGTGCGTGGAGCAATACCGCACATTGAGAGAGAGAAACCTTGCAAGCAGAGGGCCAGAGTCCTGTTCAACTTGTTTGGAAGACAGGTCGCCGTTACAGCACTTCTTTGGAAGCAGGTCGCCGTTACAGCACTTCTTTGGAAAAACAGGTCGACGTTACAGCACTTCTTCATCAATGTGTCGGCAGTGGCTTTTCTTGTGGTTCGCCGTCCTGCGTTTTAAGCCACGTTCTTTCTCGTGTCTGACCAATCCATGCACAGCGCGATTGGCACCGCTCCTAAGTCTTTGGAAGGTCTCTGGAACCTGCGGGAAATGAACGGAATCAGATGTACAACTTCAGTTTGAAAAAACAGAGAAACTTTGGGAAAGTTAAATACCTTAAACTATTCTCTCCGTCACATCGAATGGATAAGAGAAAAACGTACAAACTGAGCATTACAGAACAGTAGACCGCAAGAAGTCAGACTCAGAGAGAGAGAGAGAGAGAGAGAGAGAGAGAGAGAGAGAGAGGAGGAGAGAGAGAGAGAGAGAGAGGAGAGAAATTTTTCAGTAAGGGGAAAAAAAACAACAAATCATAATTGGCTTGTGTACATCTGGTCAAAAATGAAAAAAACAAACAAAATCTAGGAAGCAAAACCACACACACGCCCCACACACACACACCAACACACAAAACACACACACACACACACACACACACACACACACACACACACACACACACACACCCCACACACACACACCTGCACTTAGGGAAACACACCACATAAACACACATATGCTCATATTCACAAAACAGTATATAACAAATTGTCCGTGGAGATATTCCAACTAAAACACGCATAACAACAATGTCATCCTCATTCATTATCAACAACAACAACAACAACAACATCGAAGTAACAGCAATGGTGAAGGGCAATAGAAATAATGGAAATAAACAACAATAACAACAACAATTCGACACAACTGCATGAGAGGCAATATGATCAACAACAAAAACATCATCATCATCATCATCAACAACAACAAGAACAACGGAAGCAACAGCAGCAGCAGCAGCAGCAGCAACAACAACAACAACAGCAACAACAACACCAACAACACCAACGGCACAAACAAAAACACTAACAACAACAACAACAAGAACAATTCTTCAGAGACCCCAAACAGCATCATCAACAGCGACATAAGACATTATAACAGCAGCAGAACTTTGAGATTAGTTTCACCAAGGAGACGTCACTGTGTGCGAACCAGTCCTTATAGGCCACACCACGTCTGTCAAACATTGAGACCACAAACCGCAGGGACTACATCTGACTACATGAAGAAAGAGAGAAAGAAAAAAAGAGAAAACAGAGAGAAAAGGAGACAGAAGGAATATCAGATCAAAAACAAAAAAAAAAAAAAAAAAAAGGGAGAGAGAAAGAGAAAGAAAGAAAAAAAGAAGAGAGTACTAAAAAGAAGGAAAGAAGAAAGGAAGGAAGGAAGGAGAAAAAAAAAGGAAGGAAAGATGAAAGGAAAGGGACAGAACGAGAGATAGAAAGGAAAAAGAACGAACGAAAGAAAGGAGGACAAAAAGGAAGGACAGAAGGACGGAAGGAAGGAAGAAGGAAAAAAAGAAGAAAGGAAAGACAAAAAAACTAACAAAAAGGAAAGAACGAGAGGAAAAAACAAAGAAAGAAAGGGAGAAAGAAAGGAAGACAGAAGGAAGATAAGACAGGAAGAAAGAGAGAGAGAGAGAAAGAAAAAAGGAGTACTAAAATGAATGAAAAAAGGAAGGAAGGAAAGACGGAAGGAAGGAAAGAAGAAAGAAAAAAAACAAACAACAAAAATGAAGAATGAGAGAAAGAAAGAAAGAAAGGGAGAAAGAAAAAAGCGAAAGAAAGATGAAAGAAAGGAGGACAAAAGGGGAGGAAAGAAGGAAGGAAGGAAAGAAGAAAGGAAAAACAACAACAACAGCAACAAAAGCACGAGAAACAAAAAAGAAAAGAAAGAAAGGGAGAAAGAAAAGAAGACAGAAAAAAGATAAGAAAGACAGAAAGAAAGGATGACCAGAAGGAAGGAAGGAAGGATGGAAGGAAGGAAAGAAGGAAAAAGAAATGAACAGCAAAAAAGGAAAGAAAGAAAGGCAGACAGACAGACAGACAGACAGGCTGACGGACTGGCAGGCAGGCAGACAGACAGACAGAACTGACTTGACAGAACTTACGAAGTACAGTGTCATTTCGCCACACCAGCCTGTGTCAGTTCGACCTTTCTGTCTCTCGTGGAACAACATTGACCTTGTTTTATATTTTTAACGCAGAGGAATAGGATTTTTTTTTTTTTCAACGGAATCACGCTGTAGCAGATATTGAAATGTTCAAACTTACTTTCTCTTTGGAATACATACGAACACACACACACACACACACACACACACACACACACACACACACACACACACACACACACACAGAGGGACACACACACATTGACAAACACACAGACTTACAGACAGACAGACACACACGTATATATATAATATATATATATATATACATACATATATATTCCCCCCCCCCCCCCCCCCATTCACCCGCTTAAGCACATGCTGTTAGTTAGGCAGAATTATCTACCACTGCAGATATGATGAATGCTTGTTTTCCCCTATTTCTTCAATCTAAGACGTAAGAGCAAGCTTTGTTTATAATTGAATATTTCTTGCAGTTATTGCAACACCAAGCTGCTCTGTAAGTTGCTGGAATGGTGCTCGGTACTTATCCTTGGAATTTATTAGTTCATTGTATTTTAGTCCCTTGCGGATTCATTCCAAGAACTGGCCCTCAGCACTTGTGTCTTAAGAGGTTATCTTTTTATATTTTCTACTTTTTACAAGAAAATGTAGCTTGTTTTGCTCTTTCATGATTTTCTGTTGCTTCTTAGGTGGCACCTTTGGTTGGTTTTTTGAAAACTCAACAAACATACTACGGTATTGCACACCAGCCTTTTTCTGGGATTGCATTCTTCTTAAAACCGAAAAGGCAGAGGAGTCAAATTACCACTTTCCGCGGTCACTGAGGAGAAACAATCAGGTTTCGAAATATCGGATCTGACCA
>CM031618.1:27263889-27273889 GCA_018398815.1 Conus ventricosus
TAACTCTGTGTGTGGGGTGTGTGTGTGTGTGTGGTGTGTGTGTGTGTGTGTGTGTGTGTGTGTGTGTGTGTGTCGCGCGTATGTTATGTTTCTGAGTGTGTTGGTGTTCGTTTGTGTGTGTGTTGTCTGGGAGTTAACTCTTATTTCAGTGCGTTGTGATGTTGGTGCTTTTGAGGTCGTGGCCGGGCTTTTATCACATTTGTGTGTGTTTCGTGTTGTTGATGCTTCTCTGCTGTGTGCTGTGTGTGTTGGTGTGTGCTGTGTTTGGTTGTTTTCTCTCTCTGAGTGTGTCGTCTCGTGTCGTCCGTCTCTCTCGTCTTCTGTTGTGTCTCTGCTGTGTGCTGGCGGCCTTGGGTGGGATGTGGTTGTGGATGTTACCCTGGTGCTTAGGGGGGGGGGTGTTGGTTTTTGTGGTGTGTGTATGTGTGATGTCAGTATTGAGATACTAACCCAATATGCATATTGCGTTTTTTGTGCGGTTTGTTGGTAAACGTTTGTGTGTTTTGTGATAACCTGGGTGCGTGTAAATGCAGTGTAGCGTGCTTGGTTGTCTAGTGACTGTCGTGTCTCTCGTGCAGTTGCTGTTGTGTGTCAGTGTGGCTGTTTGAAACAAAGAATGCCTACAGAGTTTTTGGAAAAGAAGAAGGCCCGAAAATTGAACTATGTAGTCTGATATGCACATTGAGGCGGCCAGGACTTTAAACAACACAATCAATCTTCAGCTCTCACTGTCCTCTCATAACTCTCCTCAACACTCTCTCTCCCTACTCCTCTTTGTGTAAAGTGGGGTCGTCTGTCGTCTCATCTCTCACTATCGGTAGTGGTTTCACGTCGAGTTGCTCTATCCGATCATCTCTCTCTCTCCTCTCATCTCTCTTTCTACGTAGACTTCGGTCATGATGGCTGTTGCACACAATAAATTGGCGCCAATTGCATAAGTCGTATTTATAGATGCGAATGGGACTTTTTGAGAATGTTTGATGTCTGAAATATTCCTCTGCCTTTCTTTTATGTGGCCGTCAAGAGACAAAGCTGGGTGGTTCCAGACTGCCAGATAAAAATCAAAGGAATAGGACAGATTGGGGGAAAACAACATCTGGAGCAAAGATAGGGTGACGAGTGAGTTTGAAGGCCTGAAATGTGACGTCAGCTAGGGGGAACGTAATGTGTTTGATGATTGTGAATGATACCGGCGGTGGAAAATGATAAAGAACAATGGAAATGATGGTGGGGCTGCTCTTTTATCAATTATCAATATAATATCAAACGTTGGCTCGAACTTATGACAGGCCTCAAAACGATGGCTTGGATTATACAGTGGTTGGATTATACAGTGGTTGGATTATACAGTGGTTGGATTATACAGTGGTTGGAGTATACAGTGGCTGGATTATGCAGTGGTTGGATTATACAGTGGTTGGATTATACAGTGGTTGGATTATACAGTGGCTGGCTTATACAGTGGTTGGTTACACAGTGGTTTGATCATACAATGGTTTGATTATACAGTGGTTTGATGTACAGTGGTTGGATTATACAGTGGTTGGATCATACAGTGGTTGGATTATACAGTGGTTGGATTATACAGTGGTTGGATTATAACAGTGGCTGGATCATACAGTGGTTGGATTATACAGTGGTTGGATTATACAGTGGTTGGATTATACAGTGGTTGGATCACACAGTGGTTGGATTATACAGTGGTTGGATTATACAGTGGTTGATTATACAGTGGCTGGCTTATACAGTGGTTGGTTACACAGTGGTTTGATCATACAATGGTTTGATTATACAGTGGTTTGATTGTACAGTGGTTTGATTATACAGTGGTTGGATTATACAGTGGTTGGATTATACAGTGGTTTGATTATACAGAGTTTGGATTATACAGTGGTTTGATTAAACAGTGGTTTGATTATACAGTGGTTGGATATACAGAGGTTGGATCATACAGTGGTTTGATTATACAGTGGTTGGATTATACAGTGGTTGGATGCAAATCCTAATTGTGGCGTGTGGTACGTAAATGGCTGGCTTTCGCAAGACGGAAGTCGACAGGGGGGACCACTTCCGGTGAGGGAGGTTGCCTGACCTTCAGATGCAGGGAAGGGGGCTAGGGTGAAGATGAGGAGCAGGGTGGCCTTGACTTGGTGGAAGAAAACGTCTGTTCCTTCTATTGCAGCCTCCGTCAGGGATCCATACCACAAAGGAGTGTGACACACTGGCTTAGACAGCGATGGTGGCAGGCTACCGGTTGTCGTCCTTGTGCAGCTGGACGTAGACCTGGACACCTTCACATTCAGGTACGTGTGGTAGCGATTGCTGCTTTGTTGTGTCACCCCTTGCGTCTCTTCCACTGGATGACAGTTCTGAGGTCCATAGTCTGAGGAGCAGGCTGATGAAGGCTGGTGGAGGGAGACATGTCTTCAATTGATGGCCTCTCAGAAACGGAGTGGGGGATGCCAACCCTCCACTGGAGTGCTGCAGCAGTCCCAGGATGCTGAGGAGTGGGGGATGCCAGACCCTCCACTGGAGTGCTGCAGCAGTCCCAGGATGCGAGGAGTGCACTGCATGCAGTTTCCAGAGTTCTTTCTGCTGATTCTTTGTTCTCACATTGGAGAGTCTGTTGACCTCCTGAGTCTTTGGTCACGTCTTGGTGTGTGTGTGTGGTGTGTGTGTGTGTGTGTGTGTGTGTGTGTGTGTGGGGTGTGTGTGTGTGTGTGTGAGTGAGTGTGTGTGTGTTGATTGATTGATTGATTGTGTGTGTGTGTGTGTGTGGTGTGTGTGTGTGTGTGTGTGTGTGTGTGTGTGTGTGGGGTGGAGTGTGTGTGTGTGTGTGTGTGTGTGTGTGTGCATGCATGGCATTGGACTGTGCGTACTCAGGGATGAATGTGACGTGTTGGAAATCACTAGCGCCATGCCCCCCCCCCCCCCCCCCCCCCCCTCAAAGCGCACGATTTGTTTCTGATGATACTGTGCACCCACTTACTTACACTTACCTCGGGGGTGCTGTATACCGCAGTCTTTGTACTAACCCCAATGAGTGTTGAGTGTCACTGCGACTTGAGCAGAACTGTACATCAATTGCCAAAGCAGGCTTTTGTCCCTACTGTGCATTCTCTGCCGGGTCGGGACCGACGCTGGATAGGGGGGGGGGGGGGGGGGGGGGGGGGGAGGGGGGGGGGGGGGGGGGGGGGGGAGGAAGGGGGGGGGGGAGGGGAGGGGGGGGGGAAGGGGGGAGGGGGAGGGGGGGGGGAAGGCAATGGGGGGAGGAAAAGGGGGGGGTGGGGGGGGGGGGAGGGGGGGGGGGGGGGGGGGGGAGCGGAGGAAAGGTGGGGAGCAGGGCCGGAAGCCGAGTGTGCGAGAGTAGGTGCGCGGGTCTGCCACATGTTTGTTGTCGAAGGCGATGACCCCACACGAGGGGCCTAGCGCAAGAACCAGGGGATGTCAAACGTCACAGTCATCAGCGAAGTAGATCAGCAAAGAAAAAAATAAAACAAAAAAAACTGAGCGCTGACACTAGCTTGTCAAGCAGTGAGGTGCGCTGGTTTGCTGTACTTCTTTCAGGCAGTGTTATCACCACATCAGGTTGGGTCAGATCGTGTATGGCGGCAATATCCACAAAAAAAGTACACTTCAGACAGTGTTTATCACCACATCAGGTTGGGTCAGATCGGTGTATGGCGGGCAATAACCACATGTACACTTCAGACAGTGTTTATCACCACATCAGGTTGGGTCAGATCGTGTATGGCGGGCAATAACCACATGTACACTTCCCGGACAGTGGGTGATGTTATGGCAAAACCCGACATCAGCAGTTGGGTCCAGAAACGTTGGTATGTGCGGGCAATAACCACATGCACACTTCAGACAGTGTCTGTCACCACATCAGGTTGGGTCAGATCGTGTATGGCGGGCAATAACCACATGCACACTTCAGACAGTGTCTGTCACCACATCAGGTTGGGGTCAGATCGTGTATGGCGGGCAATAACCACATTTTTCGCCTCTAAGACAAGACAATCTGTTGACGACAAGAAGCTTTCTGAATCATTTGTTGAGGTTCTTTCCGTCAAGAGGTGATCTTTTCTTGTGCGAGTAAACGTGGCCATTTCCATATGGTGTGGTACACTAGATGAAGATGGCCCTTTCGTGGCTATGTGACTACATACCAAAAATCAATGTGCCAAGACCTTGCTTGAGGAGTCGAATATTCATAGACTGGCGCATTTATATTGCTTTGAGAATTTTCATTGTGTCTGAAAGTTGATTCTCCTCATTTTCTTTCCTATGGCCATCAAGGTATAGGCCAGGTGATTCCAAGCAGACAGATTGAAATCAAAGGAATGGGACTATTTGGGCGCTTCCAGCTGGCGTAAAGATAGGGTCACGGGTGAGTGCAAAGGCCTGAAATGTGACGTCAACTAACGTGAAGGTCATGTATTGACAGATTGTAGATGATCTTATCGGCGAAAATCACCAAAACAAGGGAAATCATTGGTGGGGAGTTGTTCTTTTAATCATTATCAATTTAACATAAACGCTGGTTTAAATTTACGGTAGACCTCAAAACGCTCACATGGATTACGTAGTGTTTTTGTGCAAAATCCTAATTGTAGGCTGTGGCACGGCCCGTTTCTGTTTTTCTATTTTCTTTTAGTCATGGCGGGAGAAAGGGACAAGGAGGTTACCGTGAATAGTAGACAAAGCGTTTGGGGCAGATTGTTTCCCTTTCTGACCATCGCTGAGATATGAAAGGAGCGCACCTGCTGGATGATTGCATTACGTTCTGTGACATCACAGTATGGCGGGCATAACGCCAGAGACCAGTCCGAAGCCGTAACTACTGATGGCGGGTGGCAAAAACGCTAACGACGGTGCAATAATCAGAAGACGGAAATAGTTTTTGACCGTTCCTCCTTTACTGACGAATAGTTGCCTTATTTGTTTCAAAGGCAAGGTAAGTCAAGGTCATGTTACTCATAGCCCAGCCGACCGCAAAGGGCCATATCAGGGCTGTCACTGCGTTAGTCAACTCACAAGTCATTAAAAAAAAACAAACAAACCAAAAACACTTCATTCACACAACCTTTGAAAATACACCTTTAGTTTGTTTGGATGACGGAGCGGGTTTTCATTAAACATAACGAATGGGAATCTGAATCCACTTCGTTGAGATGCTATGTGAAGGACTGTGAAACTGCAGCATGAGTCGTCATGAGACGGTGGGCGTTCTGTCTTTCATGGACAGAGAAATGAGAAGCTATCGTAGTTCACATGAGAATGTCCATCGGTTAAAAAACATACAGACTTGCAGGGTGAATGAAGGTTGATATAGTAAAAAAAAAGAAAAAAAAAAGGGGGGGGGGGATGGGAGGATGGAGGATCCACAAAAAAAACCCTTGAAAAAATGTGAAAAAAAGCTGGAGGTTGGAGGACAAGAAAAAAGTCAGCAAGAAAATGTCCATTAGTAGCAATACAACATAGACTCGCATGGTGCGTGAGAGTGAGAGAGAGAGAAAAAAAGACTGCCTTTACAACAACAAAATCATAATAATAAAAACAACAACAACAACAAAAGAGAAAAGACAAAAGCAAAAAAGGTACAGGCGGGGGTGGTGGAGGGATTGAAAAAAAAAAGAAGCTATCGCCATATTCTTTACATTCTGAGCGCAGTTTATCACTGACGGTTCTTCCAAAGTGTTATACTTTTAGGGGTTCGGATTAGGGCTATAAGGCTAGACAAGGCCCGGGTTAGGGTCTGTTACAGTAAAGGTTAGGGCCTGTACCCATCGTCAACACAGCGCAGGCCTCCAAGGGTGGTACAGGACTGCTCTAAGGCGGGCGAAGACAGTGCTTCTCTGGGTCCTCCCCAGCACCTTCGGGTGTTTCTTTTTCTTCTTTGCCTTAACTAGGCTGACCCTGGAGAAAGGTCCAGTGACGGTGAGGAAAGACCCACTGACCACAGGGAAAGTCCTGTTGACAGTGGGAAAGACTACAACTTTGGATTCTCTCTTGAGGGCACATAAGACCGTATGGCGAAAGCTTGGCTGTGTCTGGAGTGGCACTGTCTTCATCTGTCCGTGGACAGGGGTGGTTGGGTCTGTGGGGTGTGCTCGGCAGCTGGAGGGTGGTGTTTTTCGCCGGTGGGCTCTGCAGTCATGAAATACGGGCTGGTACACCCATGGGGATGCTACTTTAAGGCTGTTATGAGCTGCATCCTGTAGTCTAATTTACCTCTGTTCAGGAGCAGTTATGTCCCTTGATATCTTAATGGAGTGTCCTGTGCGTGCCTGTACCCATCGTCAACACAGTGCAGGCCTCCAAGGGTGGTACAGGACTGCTCTAAAGGCGGGCGAAGACAGTGCTTCTCTGGGTCCTCCCCAGCACCTTCGGGTGTTTCTTTTTCTTTTTTCTAGGGCCATACATTATAGTGTCGATCACCCTCCGGGTGTCCTGTGACAATACCGTCCAGCCATGCCACGAACACCCTGCCATTAAGGGGGCGGCCATAGTAAACCCCTGCTTTGCACGGCCCGGTTGAAAAAATCCTGCCCGGCTCAACTCCTCGTTGGCGTCATCAATGACGCCTCCAGGTGGCCATAGTGGAGCCGGGCCGACCCAGAATTTTCAACCCGTCGTTCCGCCTGTTGTGCAAAGCGTCCGTTTCACGGTTCTCCGGGTAAAGGGAAATAACTGCGCTCCTGACTTTTCACTGAGGTGTTCTCTCTTGGCAACATGGACGACGAGAAAACTCATCGATGCTGTTAGGACCAGAAGATTTATTTACACTAAAAGTGGTAGAGAAAAAAAAATTCCAACAGAGATGCTGTGTTGGCTGCCTGGGACAGTATGGCAAACGAGGTTGAAGGAAATGGTAAGTGCTCTCCTTTTGAACGAATTGCTCTCTCATTCTCTCTCTTACACACACACACACACACGCACACACATATACACACACGCGCACACGCACACACACACACTCACACACGCACATACACACACACACACACACACACACACACACACACACACACACACACACACACACACACACCACACGCAAACACACACACGCAAACACGCATACGCACGCACACACACACACACACACACACACACACACACACACACACACAGACACACACACACACACACACACACACACACACACACACGCGTTTGTCTCCGACATGATTAATTCTACAGAATTAAAAAGTGAAAAAAATAGCAATTAAACCATCTTTTTTACCTGTACCATCTTGGGAACAAATTAAACCTATTTTTGATATTGATCATACAGAACTGAGCAAAAGTCAATCTCCAAACGTTCTGAAAAATTTAGTTAATGATCACATGGAAAATTACTATAGTGATTACATTAAAATATTCACAGATGGATCTGTACTTGATAATGGCAATGCAGGTTCAGCATTTGTAATTCCTACCATGAAAACAGTCAAACGATATCATATAGGTAATCACTATTCAGTTTTTACTGCAGAGTTGTTTGCCATTTTAATGGCTTTACAGCATATTGAGGAGTTACCTATGAATAGTTGTAAAATATTACTCTGTGTAGATTCTAAATCGGCATTACAAGCAATCAAAGATCAAAATGCCAAAAAACGTCTTGAAATGATACTAGAAATCAGACATGTAATTCATCAATTGGCATTTAAAGAGATTAGTGTGACTTTTTACTGGGTTCCTTCCCATTGCGGAATATATGCCAATGAACTGGTTGACAGAGCAGCTAAAATTGCAGGACGTAATACTGAAGGGGCAATTCTAATTAACATAAATCTAGATCTGCACGAGTATTATAATCACATTGAAAAACTAGCGAAAGATAAGTTTGATAACATGCTGAAGACATCAGATAGCCAATATTCACACAATTGTATAAAAAGCGTCAGCACAATAAATTCCAAATTAATTTTAAATCACATATCTGATACAAGTTCAAGACATATTAGTTCTCCGATGTTCAAAATTCGTTTAAATGCTTTTAAAACAAAATTTTCTAAAGATATTAAATGTGTATGTGGAAATCAAATTTCCATTAGCCATCTCATTTTACACTGTCCCAGTATCAAAGAATTAATGACGAAAACTACAGGGGATTTACTGACTCGTCAAATACCATTAACTGTTCAGGAAGTGTTAAATGACTTCCATCTTCTTAAATGTTTTTCAGAAGTTTTACACTGGTCTTTTCCTTTGAATTTGAATAATTTATTGTTGGATTCAATTGTTGTTATACTAATCTTCTGTTAATTGTTAAGTTACGTTTGATATAGATGGTAAACCTCACTTCCTTTCTACTAATTCTGTCATTTTCAACAATTCATATCCCATATAAGCTTGATGATTATATAGAATTGTAGGTGTAGGTATGTAGAAAAAACACATAATCTTTACTACCACACACTCTCTAAACAATATCAATGCATGCATGAACAATCTCTTCTTTCATACCTTTATTTCTCCTATTTCCTCCCTGATATGACTACGGTACTCACCAGTAGTTGGCTGAGGTGAAGATACTGTAATGGGGGGCCCCCCCTACCTGTGGAGACCTGATCTTGTCTGGAGTGCTGACCGTAGTCGTACGTCGTTTGTCTCGACCGTTGCAAGATGGCGCTCCCGCCTCCTGGACGTGGTGTCTGCTTACCAGAATCTACTACATATCCCCCTCTACAAGTTAATTGCCAGCCCAATGCAAATTTCCCACTAGTGACTGTTTGTGCTTGGAAAATGTAGTAATGGAACACTAACTTTAATAAACTTAAAAGGGTTCAACAACTGACTCTTTGGAACTAAACCCTTCCTTCCTTCACCATGAAACCACAACTGAAGACCCAATGTCCCTGGGTTGGAACTAAAAATAATAACTATAATTAAACTACAACTTGAACAAATTGTGACAACTGATTGATGACTGTCTGTGACTTGGACCATTTACTAACATGACCTCAGACTGTGAGCACAAAGTCTCTGAGGTGCCTAGGCAGATGTCGTTTACGGACAGGGCGCCAGACTGGTGGTGGACCCGATGCAGTCTCAGATGATATGCTTGATACCATTCTTCTGCAGAAAATCTTCAAACTCTGCACTGGTGAAACATGTGCCGTTATCCGATACTAGGATTTCTGGCACTCCATGAGTAGCAAAGGACTGTCGCAGCTTTTCTATAGTGGCCGCCGAAGTGGATGAATTCATTGGGTATGCCTCAATCCATTTTGAGTGTGCATCGATGATGATCAGAAACATCTTGTTGAGAAACGGTCCTGCATAATCCACATGCAGTCTACTCCATGGACGATTTGGCCATTCCCATGGGTGTAAGGGTGCCGGGCTAGGCATGTTGCGCTGTGTTTGGCAGATGGAACAGCTGCGTACAGTGTCTTCAATCTCTTTATCCATGTTCGGCCACCAGATGTAGGAACGAGCTAAGGCTTTCATTCGGGTCATTCCAGGATGTGACTCATGCAGGTCCTGCAACAGACGCTCACGGCCTTTCGGTGGGACCACCACCCGTGTGCCCCACAACACACATCCGTCTGCGATGCTCAGTTCACTGCGCCTAATCCAGTAAGGTTGAAGTGTCTCCTCATGGTAACTGTCAGGCCACCCTTTCAGAGTGTATTCCTTGACTCGAGATAATACTTTGTCTTGGTTTGTCCACTGCCGAATCTGTGTAGCCGTGACTGGCATGGTTTTCAACTTGCTCTATCAGTAGCACCGTTTCTCCCTGATCCGCTTGCCTTTCTTCGGTCACCTCGAGGGGCAATCTGCTCAGACCGTCAGCATTGTTGTGTCTCTTTCCTTCTTTGTATGTGATGGTGTACTCATAAGAGGCCAGTATCAATGCCCATCTCTGGATACGCATGGCAGCCATGGCTGGTATCTGTTTGTTTTCCTTGAACAATCCCAGCAATGGTTTGTGGTCTGTATGAATCTCGAAAGCGTGGCCAAACAAATACTGATGGAA
>CM031618.1:27278889-27286389 GCA_018398815.1 Conus ventricosus
CGTAAATAACCACATTATGCCAAACATGGATTTTCCCACAATCACCTTTCAAACTCATGGGACATATGAAAACACAACAAAGCAGAAAAATCGGTCAGAATAAGACCAGTTAGTACAGAAATTGGAATGGTTCCTAAGTACCAGTGAACCGAGTTCAAAACGATCCTTACGTTTGTGGCTTTTGAAAATGGTCAGGGTTTGGAATGATTTTGAAATAGTTAATGATGATTCTTAAATGCAAAGAGTTTGAAATTTTCCATTGATAAATCTTAAATTGATTCTTAATTGGATGCATACTGAATTGACTTAATAATGACCAAACATGTAACTCACTCTGCAATGCTTGCAGTTTGACACGATCTGTAGGTGGACAGGTTTTCGAATGAATAGTTTCAAAGAGTGATTTTATAGACATAATTTGGAAAAATTCTTGAATAGGCAGAATCTGAAACTGTTTCTCAGTGGACAGAGTTTGACATCATTTCTTAATGAACAGAGTTTGACATCATTTCTTAATGAACAGAGTTTGACGTCATTTCTTAATGAACAGAGTTTGGATCCAAATATTCTTAAATGGGCAGAATTTGAAAATATTTCCAGCGCACAAAATCACAATCCCACTCTTCATATTTCAAATGTTTTGCCACGTGGCCATTTTTCAAGAGAAGAGAAAAAACAACAATAACAACAACAACAACAAAAAACAACAATACATGTACATAATGTCCATCTTTGACAACTGGACAGATACAAGAAATGACGTCATAAATACATTAAATAAGGCCAGGCCAGGCATCATAATGTGTCATGTCATCAACAAAATATAGGTGATTTTGTGTACGGGTTTCTTCCCTTTGGAGGACTATTGCTTTTATTTCCCAGTGGACTGAGAATGAAATCATTCTTTGTTGGGATGATTTATTGTTGCACAGAGTTTGAAATGATTTTTTTTTGGACAGCCTTTGGAATTGTTCTTAAGAGGACAAACTTTCAAATGATTCTTAATTGGGTAGCGTTGGAAACGACGTTTGCATTGAAAGAGTTTGGAACGATTCTTTTGTGGACTGATTCTGAAATGAATCTTCAGTAGAAAGAATTTGAAATGGTTCTTCATAGACAGAATTTACATGGATTGTTTCACCGACAACTTTAAGAAGATTCTTTAATGGAAAGAGTTTGGAACCATTCGTAGATCGTCAGATTCAGAATGATTCTTGGGTGGACACAGTTTGGAATTGTTCTCTAATTCTCAGAATTTGAAATGACTCTTAACACGCGCACAAATTTTACAGAATAGAACATACTGCTTAAAATTTTTATTTTTTTAAGGAATGTACTGATTACGAAAGCAAATTGTTCAATGAAGGATTTTCAAGACACAAGCATATATCGAAAGACACTAAAGAAATATATAAATACTTCACAAAACATAACAGCATGATATTTCTTAAATGACTCAGAACGAGGACTGGTTAAGGAAAAACTGAAAAAAGAAACAACCTTTACAACTGAAGACACGTATCAACATTTCAGATAAACACAAAACTTGGAAATATGAATCAAGCGCACAAACGAAAAACAAAGTGCACAGGCCGAGTTGTAACATCGTTGTACAATCATAGTGATGCTTTCCATAAACAAGAACAAGTTATCTTCTGTTGGCACCATAATCATGTTATATGCTTAGAGACGCATGCAAAACAATATGAACAGAAATAGATTCAGAAACCAAACTGGAACCCTGCTGTTCTATGTTGAAATTCATGTGTCTGTACTGCCAGCTCTACTGTCTGAGGCAGACAATGGAAATGTTGGGACATAGTTCCGAAGACAACGACATTTAGAGGATATAGGTTGAGAACACGACAGTCTCAGTCATCGGTGGAACGGTATAACGGCTGAAATAATGATCGTGTGATTTGACTGAGCAAGAAATAAAGAACGGGAGAACGCGCGGAAAGAAGAACAAGACTTCTGATTCTATGGACTGACACAACAGATTACAACTGTGATCGTTTCTGTCATGGTTTCAAAGCAAAGAATGAGAGAATGACGCTCCGATTTCACAGCGAAGGACAGTTTGAGTTTGGTTAATCAAGATGGGATAGTGACAGTTTGAGTGATCAAGGTCTTTGGTTCGTCAAGATGGGATAGTGACAGTTTGAGTGATCAAGGTCTTTGGTTCATCAAGATGGGATAGTGACAGTTTGAGTGATCAAGGTCTTTGGTTCGTCAAGATGGAATAGTGACAGTTTGAGTGATCAAGGTCTTTGGTTCGTCAAGATGGAATAGTGACAGTTTGAGTGATCAAGGTCTTTGGTTCGTCAAGATGGAATAGTGACAGTTTGAGTGATCAAGGTCTTATGGTGATTTCGCCTGGATGCTCCTCTGGGTTAGAAATAGGGAGCTGGCTGGCTTAAGGGTTAAAGCGGTGAGTCTTCTCTACACTTGAGAGTCCAGGGTTCAATCCCCTCTGGAGACAGCTAGGATAGAGATGTTCTCTTCGTAGTCCCTACCCTACCTGTGCACGCGCCAGTCTTTGGTATATACTTCGGGAGAAACTTTCAAAACATGTCCTGAGCGTGAACATATGTAATAAACACAATAAAACTAACATCTTTCACGCCAGCATGAAAATCCCGTTCATTTAATTCAGCACGAACCACACAGCACGTTACCGTTGATGGTGTATGAACAGTAATGATGGTACAATGTGTTAGACAAGACTTCCTTTCCTGACCCTTTGCCTTGAGAGTGTACGATTACTGTGGCTCGTAGCGAAAAGGAAGTAGATTGTTTAAAAGGAAGTAGATTGTTTAAAAGGAAGTAGATTGTTTAAAAGGAATTAGATTGTTTTAAAAGGAAGTAGATTGTTTAAAAGGAAGTAGATTGTTTAAAAGGAAGTAGATTGTTTTAAAAGGAAGTAGATTGTTTAAAAGGAAGTAGATTGTTTAAAAGGAAGTAGATTGTTTTAAAAAGAATTAGATTGTTTAAAAGGAAGTAGATTGTTTAAAAGGAAGTACATTGTTTAAAAGGAAGTAGATTGTTTAAAAGGAAGTACATTGTTTAAAAGGAAGTAGATTGTTTGAACAGGAGAGAAGCTGAATCCGAGACAAAGGTGTGCACTACTGTCTTCCATTTCAGACAAAGGTGTGCACTACTGTCTTCCATTTCAGACAAAGGTGTGCACTACTGTCTTCCATTTCAGACAAAGGTGTGCACTACTGTCTTCCATTTCAGACAAAGTGTGCCCTACTGTCTTCCATTTCTGTCCCATGTCGTCATGTGTATTTGCATAGCTCTCAGGCTCAGTGATTCCCCGCATGCTGTCATCTTTCTTGCGGATGGTGACCAACACCAGCAAATTACGCCTGTTGCGTGCATGACATGCCTCACCCCTCTCCCCCCCTCCCCTCCTTCCCTTTCCTGAAGAGTTGGTCAGTGTGCACTGGTGGGATGGATGACACACAGAAAACGAAACAACAAACAAAGAAACAATATTAAACTAAAATACAACAGAGAAAACGCACATCTGAGTTGTGCTTTGAACACCCATACCCGAGCACGTTATGCGCTACCTCTCGTTAAACGGTCAAGTGTGGTTAAAAGATCACGAAATGGTAAACCTCAAAACTCAAGCCAAGTAATGAAGAAGAAGAAGTAGAAGAAGAAGAAGAAGAAGAAGAAGAAGAAGAAGAAGAAGAAGAAGAAGAAGAAACGAAAAGGAAAAGAAGAAGAAGAAGAAGAAGAAGAAGAAGAAGAAGAAGAAGAAGAAGAAGCAGAAGAAGAAGAAGAAGGAGAAGAAGAAGGAGAAGGAGAAGAAGAAAGAAAGAAAGAAAGAAGAAGAAGAAGAAGAAGGAGAAAAAGAAAACGAGAAAACCATACGGACGGAAAGAAAGCAGACAGGCACACAAACACAAAAACAAGATTCGGCCGCGTTGCGGCGTCTCCTCTCAAGAGTTGCCTGATGATGCTTCTGTGAACTGTAGGAACTGAGGCAGCGACAGTTGCCTGATGACGATTAAATCTGAATGGCTTCCTGTGAACTGTAGTATTGAGGCAGCGACAGTTGCCTGATGACGATTAAATCTGAATGGCTTCCTGTGAACTGTAGTAATTGAGGCAGCGACAGTTGCCTGATGACGATTAAATCTGAATGGCTTCCTGTGAACTGTAGTATTGAGGCAGCGACAGTTGCCTGATGACGATTAAATCTGAATGGCTTCCTGTGAACTGTAGTATTGAGGCAGCGACAGGACAGACCTGCAGACCTGAGAGTGACAACGCATGGAACGAGACGATTGGGAAGATCAGCATTCTCTTCTCACAGTAACTTTCATCTGTTTTGTTCATTCAAATGAGTCTGGAGCTAGATCGTCTCGTGCGGGGTAGAGGGACAGGAGCAAATCTGACATGGGACCTATCATCGGCTAGACTACATGCAGTCATGATTAAACTGTTAGCGGGTGGGTCTGTTACCACATGCAGTCATGTTTTACACTGTTACCGGTAGGCCTGTTACTACATGCAGTCATGTTTACGCTGTTAGCGGGTGGGCCTGTTGCTACATGCAGTCATGTTTTACACTGTTAGCGGGTGGGCCTGTTACTACATGCAGTCATGTTTACACTGTTAGCGGGTGGGCCTTTTACTACATGCAGTCATGTTTACACTGTTAGCGGTAGGCCTGTTACTACATGCAGTCATGTTTACACCGCTAGGGGTGGGGCCTGTTGCTACATGCAGTCATGTTTACACTGTTAGCGGGTGGGCATGTTGCTACATGCAGTCATGTTTACACTGTTAGCGGGTGGGCCAGTTACTACATGCAGTCATGTTTACACTGTAGCGGTGGGCATGTAGTTACATGCAGTCATGTTTACACTGTTAGCGGGTGGGCCTGTTACTACATGCAGTCATGTTTACACTGTTAGCGGGTGGGCATGTTGCTACATGCAGTCATGTTTACACTGTTAGCAGTGGGCATGTTGCTACATGCAGTCATGTTTACACTGTTAGCGGGTGGGCCTGGTACTACATGCAGTCATGTTTACACTGTTAGCAGGTGGGCATGTTGCTACATACAGTCATGTTTACACTGTTAGCGGTGGGCATGTTTCTACATGCAGTCATGTTTACAATGTTAGCGGGTGGGCCTGTTACTACATGCAGTCATGTTTACACTGTTAGCGGGTGGGCATGTTGCTACATGCAGTCATGTTTACACTGTTAGCGGTGGGCCTGTTACTACATGCAGTCATGTTTACACTGTTAGCGGCTGGGCCTGTTACTACATGCAGTCATGTTTACACTGTTAGGCGGGTGGGCATGTTGCTACATGCAGTCATGTTTACACTGTTAGCGGGTGGGGCTGTTACTACATGCAGTCATGTTTACACTGTTAGCGGTGGGCCTGTTACTATATGCAGTCATGTTTACACTGCTAGCGGGTGGGGATGTTGCTACATGCAGTCATGTTTACACTGTTAGCGGGTGGGCCTGTTACTACATGCAGTCATGTTTACACTGTTAGCGGGTGGGCATGTTGCTATCATGCAGTCATGTTTACACTGTTAGCGGGTGGGCCTGTTACTACATGCAGTCATGTTTACACTGTTAGCGGGTGGGCATGTTGCTACATGCAGTCATGTTTACACGTTAGCGGGTGGGCATGTTGCTACATGCAGTCATGTTTACACTGTTAGCGGTGGGCCTGTTTACTACATGCAGTCATGTTTACACTGTTAGCGGGTGGGCATGTTGCTACATGCAGTCATGTTTACACTGTTAGCGGGTGGGCCTGTTACTACATGCAGTCATGTTTACACTGTTAGCGGTGGGCATGTTCTACATGCAGTCATGTTTACACTGTTAGCGGGTGGGCCTGTTACTACATGCAGTCATGTTTACACTGTTAGCGGTGGGCCCTGTTGCTACATGCAGTCATGTTTACACGTTAGCGGTGGCTGTTGCTACATGCAGTCATGTTTACACTGTTAGCGGTGGGCCTGTTACTACATGCAGTCATGTTTACACTGTTAGCGGGTGGGCATGTTGCTATATGCAGTCATGTTTACATGTTAGCGGTGGGCCTGTTACTACATGCAGTCATGTTTACACTGTTACGGTAGGCCTGTTACGACATGCAGTCATGGTACACTGTTAGCGTGTGGCCTGTTTACTACATGCGGGCCTGTTTACACTGTAGCGGTGGGCCTGTTATACATGCAGTCTGTTTACTACTGTTAGCGGTGGGCTGTTACACATGCAGTCCATATTTACACTGTTAGCGGGTGGGCCTGTTACGCATGCAGTCATGTTTACACTGTTAGCGGTGGGCCTGTTACCATGCAGTCATGTTTACACTGTTAGCGGTGGGCCTGTTACGACATGCAGTCATGTTTACACTGTATCGGTGGGCCTGTTACTAGATGCAGTCATGTTTACACTGTTAGCGTGGGGCCTGTTACGACATGCAGTCATGTTTACACTATTAGCGGGTGGGCCTTTACTACATGCAGTCATGTTTACACTGTTAAGCGGGTGGCCCGTTCCACATGCAGTCATGTTTACACTGTTAGCGGGTGGGCATGTTGCTACATGCAGTCATGGTTCATGTTAGCAGTGGGACCTGTTATACATGCAGTCATGTTTACACTGTTAGCGGTGGGCATGTTGCTACTGCAGTCATGTTTACCGTGTTAGCGGTGGGCCTGTAGCTACATGCAGTCATGTTTACACTGTTAGCGGTTGGGCCTGTTACTACATGCAGTCATGTTTACACTGTTAGCGGGTGGGCCTGTTACTACATGCAGTCATGTTTACACCGCTAGCGGTGGGCCTGTTACTACATGCAGTCATGTTTACACCGCTAGCGGTTGGCCTGTTACGACATGCAGTCATGTTTACACTGTTAGCGGTGGGCCTGTTACTACATGCAGTCATGTTTTAACTGTAGCGGGTGGGCCTGTTACTACATGCAGTCATGTTTACACCGCTAGCGTGGGCCTGTTACGACATGCAGTTAGTTTACACGCTAGCGTGGGCCTGTTGCTACATGCAGTCATGTTGACACTGTTTAGCTGGTGGGCCTGTTACTACATGCAGTCATGTTTACACTGCTAGCGGTTGGCCTGTTATACGATGCATCAGTTTACACGTTAGCGGTGGGCCTGTTACTACATGCAGTCATGTTTACACACTGTTTAGCGGCTGGGGCCTGTTACTACATCAGTCATGTTTACACTGTTTACGGGTTGGGGCCTGTTACTGCATGCAGTCATGTTTACACGTTACGGGGTGGGCCTTTTACTACATGCAGTCATGTTTACACCGCTAGCGGTGGGCCTGTTACTACATGCAGTCATGTTTACACTGTTAGCGGTGGGCCTGTTACGACATGCATCATGTTTACACTACGGCAGCTAGCGTGGGCCTGTTACTACATGCTAGTCATGTTTGCACTGTTAGCGGTGGGCCAGTTACTACATGCAGTCATGT
>CM031618.1:27293889-27298889 GCA_018398815.1 Conus ventricosus
GGACGACGTTTTCTCAAGGGAGAGAACTCATCCCCCCCCCCCCATGCCCTTCAAATGATTGACATCCAGTGAGTGCACGCCTGAGACCGACAATAGGCCCTGGAACTGTTTTCCAGCAAGGTTAATTTCATAGTGGGATGACGGCAAGTCGAAAGTGAAACAAATTATTTAAAAAAAAAATCATAGTTTAGCACGAACGAAAGCGACAATTACTTATCTCCTCAAATTAGGCTCCATCCGTTTTGCGCCCAATTGAAAGAGATAAGTGAGTGTTCGCTCTTTGTTTTCTTTGTCTTGATGTTGTTTGTCTTGTCTAAAGAAGAACAAAGAGGTCGAAACACGTTGTGTTTTGTCTTGTGATTTGTGTGTCTCCTTCGTTCGGCGGAAGAATAATGTTTCTTTTCAGTTTGTTTTGAACAGGTTGCGAACAAGTAGCAATCGCAGCAATCTCTTCACTGTAATCAGTTTGTTTGAACAGGTTGCGAACAAGTAGCAATCGCAGCAATCTCTTCACTGTAATCAGTTTTGTTTTGAACAGGTTGCGAACAAGTAGCAATCGCAGCAATCTCTTCACTGTAATCAGTTTGTTTTGAACAGGTTGCGAACAAGTAGCAATCGCAGCAATCTCTTCACTGTAATCAGTTTGTTTTGAACAAGTTGCGAACAAGTAGCAATCGCAGCAATCTCTTCACTGTAATCAGTTTGTTTTGAACAGGTTGCGAACAAGTAGCAATCGCAGCAATCTCTTCACTGTAATCAGTTTGTTTTGAACAAGTTGCGAACAAGTAGCAATCGCAGCAATCTCTTCACTGTAATCAGTTTGTTTTGAACAAGTTGCGAACAAGTAGCAATCGCAGCAATCTCTTCACTGTAATCAGTTTGTTTTGAACAAGTTGCGAACAAGTAGCAATCGCAGCAATCTCTTCACTGTAATCAGTTTGTTTTTGAACAAGTTGCGAACAAGTAGCAATCGCAGCAATCTCTTCACTGTAATCAGTTGTTTTGAACAGGTTGCGAATAAGTAGCAATCGCAGCAATCTCTTCACTGTAATCAGTTTGTTTTGAACAGGTTGCGAACAAGTAGCAATCGCAGCAATCTCTTCACTGTAATCAGTTTGTTTTGAACAGGTTGCGAACAAGTAGCAATCGCAGCAATCTCTTCACTGTAATCAGTTTGTTTTTGAACAGGTTGCGAACAAGTAGCAATCGCAGCAATCTCTTCACTGTAATCAGTTTGTTTTGAACACGTTGCGAACAAGTAGCAATCGCAGCAATCTCTTCACTGTAATCAGTTTGTTTTGAACAGGTTGCGAACAAGTAGCAATCGCAGCAATCTCTTCACTGTAATCAGTTTGTTTTGAACAAGTTGCGAACAAGTAGCAATCGCAGCAATCTCTTCACTGTAATCAGTTTGTTTTGAACAAGTTGCGAACAAGTAGCATCGCAGCAATCTCTTCACTGTAATCAGTTTGTTTTGAACAAGTTGCGAACAAGTAGCAATCGCAGCAATCTCTTCACTGTATCAGTTTGTTTTGAACAAGTTGCGAACAAGTAGCAATCGCAGCAATCTCTTCACTGTAATCAGTTTGTTTTGAACAGGTTGCGAACAAGTAGCAATCGCAGCAATCTCTTCACTGTAATCAGTTTGTTTTGAACAGGTTGCGAACAAGTAGCAATCGCAGCAATCTCTTCACTGTAATCAGTTTTGTTTTGAACAAGTTGCGAACAAGTAGCAATCGCAGCAATCTCTTCACTGTAATCAGTTTGTTTTGAACAGGTTGCGAACAAGTAGCAATCGCAGCAATCTCTTCACTGTAATCAGTTTGTTTTGAACAGGTTGCGAACAAGTAGCAATCGCAGCAATCTCTTCACTGTAATCAGTTTGTTTTGAACAGGTTGCGAACAAGTAGCAATCGCAGCAATCTCTTCACTGTAATCAGTTGTTTTGAACAGGTTGCGAACAAGTAGCAATAGCAGCAATCTCTTCACTGTAATCAGTTTGTTTTGAACAAGTTGCGAACAAGTAGCAATCGCAGCAA
Source organism: Conus ventricosus (assembly GCA_018398815.1). NCBI lineage: Eukaryota > Metazoa > Mollusca > Gastropoda > Neogastropoda > Conidae > Conus > Conus ventricosus. The sequence goes on from CM031618.1 coordinate 27,295,929, forward strand.
TCTCTTCACTGTAATCAGTTTGTTTTGAACAGGTTGCGAACAAGTAGCAATCGCAGCAATCTCTTCACTGTAATCAGTTTGTTTTGAACAGGTTGCGAACAAGTAGCAATCGCAGCAATCTCTTCACTGTAATCATTTGTTTTGAACAAGTTGCGAACAAGTAGCAATCGCAGCAATCTCTTCACTGTAATCAGTTTGTTTTGAACAGGTTGCGAACAAGTAGCAATCGCAGCAATCTCTTCACTGTAATCATTTGTTTTGAACAGGTTGCGAACAAGTAGCAATCGCAGCAATCTCTTCACTGTAACCAGTTTGTTTTTGAACAGGTTGCGAACAAGTAGCAATCGCAGCAATCTCTTCACTGTAATCAGTTTGTTTTGAACAAGTTGCGAACAAGTAGCAATCGCAGCAATCTCTTCACTGTAATCAGTTTGTTTTGAACAGGTTGCGAACAAGTAGCAATCGCAGCAATCTCTTCACTGTAATCAGTTTGTTTTGAACAAGTTGCGAACAAGTAGCAATCGCAGCAATCTCTTCACTGTAATCAGTTTGTTTTGAACAAGTTGCGAACAAGTAGCAATCGCAGCAATCTCTTCACTGTAATCAGTTTGTTTTGAACAAGTTGCGAACAAGTAGCAATCGCAGCAATCTCTTCACTGTAATCAGTTTGTTTTGAACAAGTTGCGAACAAGTAGCAAATCGCAGCAATCTCTTCACTGTAATCAGTTTGTTTTGAACAGGTTGCGAACAAGTAGCAATCGCAGCAATCTCTTCACTGTAATCAGTTTGTTTGAACAGGTTGCGAACAAGTAGCAATCGCAGCAATCTCTTCACTGTAATCAGTTTGTTTTGAACAAGTTGCGAACAAGTAGCAATCGCAGCAATCTCTTCACTGTAATCAGTTTGTTTTGAACAAGTTGCGAACAAGTAGCAATCGCAGCAATCTCTTCACTGTAATCAGTTTGTTTTGAACAAGTTGCGAACAAGTAGCAATCGCAGCAATCTCTTCACTGTAATCAGTTTGTTTTGAACAAGTTGCGAACAAGTAGCAATCGCAGCAATCTCTTCACTGTAATCAGTTTGTTTTGAACAAGTTGCGAACAAGTAGCAATCGCAGCAATCTCTTCACTGTAAATCAGTTTGTTTTGAACAAGTTGCGAACAAGTAGCAATCGCAGCAATCTCTTCACTGTAATCAGTTTGTTTTGAACAGGTTGCGAACAAGTAGCAATCGCAGCAATCTCTTCACTGTAATCAGTTTGTTTTGAACAAGTTGCGAACAAGTAGCAATCGCAGCAATCTCTTCACTGTAAATCAGTTTGTTTTGAACAAGTTGCGAACAAGTAGCAATCGCAGCAATCTCTTCACTGTAATCAGTTTGTTTGAACAGGTTGCGAACAAGTAGCAATCGCAGCAATCTCTTCACTGTAATCAGTTTTGTTTTGAACAGGTTGCGAACAAGTAGCAATCGCAGCAATCTCTTCACTGTAATCAGTTTGTTTTGAACAAGTTGCGAACAAGTAGCAATCGCAGCAATCTCTTCACTGTAATCAGTTTGTTTTGAACAGGTTGCGAACAAGTAGCAATCGCAGCAATCTCTTCACTGTAATCAGTTTTTTTGAACAGGTTGCGAACAAGTAGCAATCGCAGCAATCTCTTCACTGTAAATCAGTTTGTTTTGAACAAGTTGCGAACAAGTAGCAATCGCAGCAATCTCTTCACTGTAATCATTTGTTTTGAACAGGTTGCGAACAAGTAGCAATCGCAGCAATCTCTTCACTGTAATCAGTTTGTTTTGAACAGGTTGCGAACAAGTAGCAATCGCAGCAATCTCTTCACTGTAATCAGTTTGTTTTGAACAGGTTGCGAACAAGTAGCAATCGCAGCAATCTCTTCACTGTAATCAGTTTGTTTTGAACAGGTTGCGAACAAGTAGCAATCGCAGTAATCTCTTCACTGTAAATCAGTTTGTTTTGAACAAGTTGCGAACAAGTAGCAATCGCAGCAATCTCTTCACTGTAATCAGTTTGTTTTGAACAGGTTGCGAACAAGTAAGCAATCGCAGCAATCTCTTCACTGTAATCAGTTTGTTTTGAACAAGTTGCGAACAAGTAGCATCGCAGCAATCTCTTCACTGTAATCAGTTTGTTTTTGATCAGGTTGCGAACAAGTAGCAATCGCAGCAATCTCTTCACTGTAATCAGTTTGTTTTGAACAGGTTGCGAACAAGTAGCAATCGCAGCAATCTCTTCACTGTAATCAGTTTGTTTTGAACAGGTTGCGAACAAGTAGCAATCGCAGCAATCTCTTCACTGTAATCAGTTTGTTTTGAACAGTTGCGAACAAGTAGCAATCGCAGCAATCTCTTCACTGTAATCAGTTTGTTTTGAACAAGTTGCGAACAAGTAGCAATCGCAGCAATCTCTTCACTGTAATCAGTTTGTTTTGAACAAGTTGCGAACAAGTAGCAATCGCAGCAATCTCTTCACTGTAATCAGTTTGTTTTGAACAAGTTGCGAACAAGTAGCAATCGCAGCAATCACTTCACTGTAATCAGTTTGTTTTGAACAAGTTGCGAACAAGTAGCAATCGCAGCAATCTCTTCACTGTAATCAGTTTGTTTTGAACAAGTTGCGAACAAGTAGCAATCGCAGCAAATCTCTTCACTGTAATCAGTTTGTTTTGAACAGGTTGCGAACAAGTAGCAATCGCAGCAATCTCTTCACTGTAATCAGTTTGTTTTGAACAAGTTGCGAACAAGTAGCAATCGCAGCAATCTCTTCACTGTAATCAGTTTGTTTTGAACAAGTTGCGAACAAGTAGCAATCGCAGCAATCTCTTCACTGTAATCAGTTTGTTTTGAACAAGTTGCGAACAAGTAGCAATCGCAGCAATCTCTTCACTGTAATCAGTTTGTTTTGAACAAGTTGCGAACAAGTAGCAATCGCAGCAATCTCTTCAC
>CM031618.1:27303889-27316389 GCA_018398815.1 Conus ventricosus
CGTGTTCGTGTCGGTGTGCGTGGGTGTGCGCGCGCGCGCGCGTGTGTGTGTGCATGTGTGTGCGTGTGTGTGCGTGCATAATTATGTGTGTGTGTGCGCCTGTGTGTGTGTGTGTGGTGTGTGTGTGTGTGTGTGTGTGTGTGTGTGTGTGAGAGAGAGAGAGAGAGAGAGAGGAGAGAGAGAGAGAGAGGAGAGAGAGGAGAGAGAGAGAGAGAGGAGAACTGTGCTAGGGGCAAGAGGGGGAGGTTGGGATGGGTGATGAGATATGTAGATATTTACTTATCCTGGTTGTTTATCTAGCCTTTGGTGTATGTCAATCGGGGAAATTAAAGTAAATCAAACGAAACAAGTTTAGTAGGATTGGAGCATAATGCAGGGGGCGGGGGAGGGGGGGGGGGGGGGATTGCGGGTGGGGATGCGGGGCGTCAGGGTGGAAAGGAGGACGAAATAGAGGAAGGGAGTGCGGGGAGGGGGGAGGGAGGGAGGAGGGGGGGGGGGGGGGGGGCTAACCATATATATCATATAAACGTAACTCTTTTATATCAATGTCGTACAACACAACAATTTTAGTTTAAATACATCAGAGATAGATACCAAGTGGACTGGAATTAAAATTTTCAGAAAAAAATGCAGAGTATGTGTGTGTGTGTGTGTGTGTGTGTGTGTGTGTGGTGTGTGTGTGTGTGTGTGTGTGTGTGGTGTGTGTGTGTGGGGCCTTCATGTGGTGTGGTTGTGTTTGTGTGTGTGTGTGTGTGTGTGTGTGTGTGTGTGTGTGTGTGTGTGTGTGTGGTGTGGGGTTCACCACAAAAAAAAACCAACTTCAGATTCAGTAACTCTTCATGCCCCACTCTTGTAGTGATCCATGATTCCATACCTGCCCCACATCCGCCTGCGACATGTTGGTGTATAAGTCGTCGGTTTCCAAAAGTTCATGGGGGTTTGACGTTGGATGACTTCAAAGTAAATCTATCTCCAAAGGGGGGTGCTCACTGGCGCTGGCTCTGCCTCTGAGCAGTGATTGTCTCCGAAAACCCATCTGCGCGAATTTGACAAGATAATGATTGCTCGTTTTTCATTTTTCGGGGGTGCGCCCCGCGCGCGCGCGGGTGTGTGTGTGTGTGTGTTGTGTGGGGCGTGTGCGTGTGTGGGTGTGTGTGTGTGCGGCGTGTGCGTGTGTGTGTGTGTGTGTGTGTGTGGGGTGTGTGTGTGTGTGTGTGGGGGGTGTGCGTGCGTGTGTGTGTGTGTGTGTGCGTGCTTTTGGTGTGGTGTGTGTGCGTGTGTGTGTGCGTGTGTGTGTGTGTGTGTGTGTGTGTGTGTGTGTGGGGTGTGTGTGTTTGTGTGGGGTGGTGGGTGTGTGTGTGGGTGTGGTGGGTGTGGGGTGTGTGCGTTTTGTGTGGCGTGGGGCGTGTGGGGTGGTGTGTGTGGGGGGTGGGGGGGGGGGGGGGGTGCTCACTGGCTCTGCCTCTGAGCAGTGATTGTCTCCAATCCATGTTGCGCCGAATTTGACACGATAAAGATTGCTCGTTCTTCTTTTCGGTGTGTGTGTGTGTGTGTGTGGGGTGTGTGTGTGTGTGTGTGCGTGCGTGCGTGCGGTTGCGTGCGTGCGTGCGTGCGTGCGTGCGTGCGTGCGTGCGTGCGTTGCGTGCGTGGTGTGTGTGTTGTGTTGTTGTGCCAGTATTGTTCTTTTGGGCCTGGAAAAGACCTAAGAGGTGGGAAACGCGTCGTGCTTTGTAAAGTAATTCGTTCGTCCCAAGTTATCTGGCAGAATCATTTTCAAGTACCTTTCAACGTTTATTTCAATTTCCCCCCGCAGTGACCTCATTTTACATCTAACTGCCAGTAAGGAACTTAGTAGATGGCGTCCTGTTTATTCTGGATCAGAACAGGTACCGCCCAAAAGCCACCGAAATGATTTAGCGACAGCGCAGTGTCTCCTCTGGTGTGTCGCCTCACGACGGGTCGCTGTGGGTTCACGGGTTTCTGAGACTACTATCACCTGGATGTGGGTGAGGACGGAGAACCTATCATTTATGAGTCGCAAAGAAGCAATGCTTTCACTTTTTTGTTGTGGGGAAGCAGTGGGGAGGGGAAGCAACTGCTTTCACTTCTTTTGTTGTGGGAAGCAGTGGGGAGGAAGCGGGGGAGGCGGAAGGGGGGGGGTAAGAAGGAAAGTTTCAGATGGCGCCAAGTAAGGGCAGTAGGGGAAAGGGCGAACGAAGCTGGGGAGGGGGGGGGGGGTGGGGGGGGGGGGGAGGGAGGGAGAGGGGATCGGAAAGGGTCATTACCCACAGGAAAAATTTCCCCTTTCTCCACCCCCCCAACAACCTCACTCCCCTAACCCCCCCCCCCCCCCCCCCCCCCCCCCCCCCGCCCTCCCACATCCTCTCTTCGTCTAGACAGACAAATGGGTCGGGAAGAAAGAGGCGGAACAGCAAAGCAGCAGCAGCAGCAGCAGCAGAAGCAAAGCGGCTCACTGACATCACAGGCTGACAGGGTCAAACACGTCACGTCTCTAGCGGAGTTGAAGAATGGGATATGGCAAGGTACTCGCTTCATCATCATCATACATCATTCTCTTGCCCATGATGGGCCGTAGAGGAGAGATGAGAGACACTCCGAAGCCAGGCACCGCCATCCGGCCCTGTCCTCTGCCTGTCGCATCAGCGTGGGGCCATCCATCCTGGTCCATTCTTTGATGTTGTCCATCCAGCATTTGGCTTGTCGTCCCTTCGTCTGCCGCCTTCCAGCGTGCCCTGGATGACTGTTTTGGGCAGTGAATTGTGGCGTATGACATGCCCAAACCACGACAGCTTCCTCTTCTTGACTGTTGCCAAGAGGGGTTCTTGGGGGCCTGCAAGTGTTGTTATTTGGCTCCTCACAAGGTCGTTTGTCTTCCGGTCTTGCCAAGAGATCCCGAGCAAGCGCCTGAAGCATTTAGTTTCAAACGTCTGGATTCTCTTGGTGGTCTCTGCTGTCATGGTCCAGCTTTCGCAGCCATACAGCAGGATGGACGCCCCAGGGACTTGTACAGCTTCATCTTGTAGGAAAGCTGATCTCCCTGCTCTTCCAGATCTTGTTTAGCTTTGCCATTGCTGCTGTTGCGATCGCTAGTCTGGTCTTGATTTCTGTTGTAGAGCGACCGTCTTTGGTGAGAGTGGCGCCAAGGTATTTGAAAGCGCCCACTTCTTCAAGCTGTTGTCCGTTCATGTAGATTTCAGCATGGGTGTTGGTTGTGCTGTTGACCAGGACTTTGCTTTTTCTGTGCTCACTTCCATTCCATATGCACCTGCCCTTTCTTCCAGTCTCTTTGTCAGGTCTTGTAGTTCTTCGTTGCTGCCTCCCATCAGGTCGATGTCATCTGCGAACCTCAGATTATTGATGGTTCTTCCTCCGATGGAGACAGTGGAGTGGAAAGTCATGGAGGGTTTCACGCATGATGTTTTCCAGGAAAAGATTGAACAGTACGGGAGATACGGGTACTCGCTTCACCGGGTAACAAATACGGCTTTCGTGACGAAGACACCATTCCTCCTTCACAAGTCAGAGAATAACGGACTGTTTCATCACGAGAAAGCAAGTAACCAGAACTGTAAAACCACTTTGACGTGAGAACAGTCTGTCACATGAAAGCGGTTCGTCTCACGAGACATAGATTATTTCACTGGTATTAACCTTGTTACACATCAGATAACGAGTCATCAGGGGGAAAAAACCCACATCACCTTATGACCTACTTAAGTGCGAGCTGAGAACATAGGTAAGTATATATGTAGCTTTGGGACTTCAGGCTCATTCAGCTCAACGTCCACTTTACTGTCGGGTTTCCACATGTCCGGAGCATGACATGACAGAAGGTGGTGCCCATCTCTCTCTCTCTCCTTCAGCCGCCTCTAACATTCCCCGATTTGAATCAGGTACCCATTTACTACTGGACAGACAGACAGACAGACAGACAGGCAGACCGACAGCAGGCAGACAGACAGACAGACAGACAGACAGACAGACAGGGTTTTAAAGCTGTAAATCTCCGACCCAAAAAGTGGTTCGAACTCCGATTCATCAGCTCCGTAAGCAAAGGCACAGACCATTTCAATCATTAGCTCCGTAAGCAAAGGCTCAGACCATTTCAATCATTAGCTCCGTAAGCAAAGCTCAGACCATTTCAATCATTAGCTCCGTAAGCAAAGGCTCAGACCATTTCAATCATTAGCTCCGTAAGCAAAGGCACAGACCATTGGATCACGGGCCCTCTATTTTGTCCACACCCAACTCTCAAATGACACGGCTGACAGAGAGAGTGGGGGAAGGCAGGGGGAGGAAGGGGGAGGGGGGGGGGGGGGGGGGGGGGGGCCTGTCTCAGACTACTCGTATATGACCACACAGACAGCACGACCAGACAGGTAGCGACAACAGCAATTTTCTTTGCACGTTTCCAACGAAGTGATTTAAGGAAAAAAACGAAAAAAAAAAAAATAAAGTCCGTAAAAGATTGACTGTTCCGCCGAACAAAAGAGACAAACAAATGACAACCACGCGTTTCGACCTCTTTGGTCTTCTTCAGCTAGACAAACAAACATATAAGGCGATGGGAAACGAAGCAGGACCATCACACTGATCTGCTCAAATCAACCACACCCATTTCGCGGCAATTTGAAGAGATGAATGTTTTATGTTCGTTCTTCGTTTTCATCGTCTGATGTCGTTTATCTTGCCTGAACAAGACCATAGAGGTCGAAACGCGTTGTGTTTTGTCTAGTAAGTTGTTTGTCTCTTTCGTTCAGCGGAGTAGTAAATCTTCTGCAGTCATCTCACTTTGAAACCACCATTGTTTTGTTGTTTGTTGAAAGGATGATAGGCCGGTCAGTGATACCAACGATAACGGTCATCTCACTTTGAAACCACCATTATTTTTTGTTGTTGTTGAAAGGATGATAGGCCGGTCAGTGATACCAACGATAACGGTCATCCTCACTTTGAAACCACCATTATTTTTGTTGTATGTGAAAGATGATAGGCCGTTCGTGATACCAACGATAACGGTCCATCTCACTTTGAAACCACATTATTTTTGTTGTTGTTGAAAAGGATGACAGGCCGGTCAGTGATACCAACGATAACGGTGCGCAGCACTCGAGTCACATTTACCTGTTTTCATCACTCAGAATTATGAATTGTCATCAGCTTTATCATTATTTTCACGGTGGTCTCGTCCCATTTGGCAATCAACCAGAAAACGAGTAACGGTGAAACAACAATTAGAGTGACGACGAGGAGAGGAGAACAGAATGTAAAAGAAAAGTCACTGTTGCGCAGAACGAAAGAGACAAACTTATTAAAAGACAATAGTAATTATCATGGTTACGAGAAGAAAAGACCCTTTTTTTTTTTCTCTCCCGAAAACGGTTATTCTACACTTTCTGACGCTAACAGGCTGCCACAATGATGGGACCAAGGGATTCGTAGGAATGAAAGAGCAGATTAGGGTGACGAGGTGGGGTGGGGGTGGGGGTGGGGGGTGGGGGGTGGGGGGGGGGGTAGGTGTTGGTAAAGAGAAATCAGGGATGGAAGAGAAGGATAGGAGAGGGGAGGGGGAGGGGCGGGAAGGTTGGAGGGGAGGCCAGCGTGGGAGGAAGCTCCGCTGAGGGAGGGAAGAGAAGGATAGGAGAGGGGAGGGGGAGGGGCGGGAAGGTTGGAGGGGAGGCCAGCGTGGGAGGAAGCTCCGCTGAGGGAGGGAAGAGAAGGATAGGAGAGGGGAGGGGGAGGGGCGGGAAGGTTGGAGGGGAGGCCAGCGTGGGAGGAAGCTCCGCTGAGGGAGGGAAGAGAAGGATAGGAGAGGGGAGGGGGAGGGGCGGGAAGGTTGGAGGGGAGGCCAGCGTGGGAGGAAGCTCCGCTGAGGGAGGGAAGAGAAGGATAGGAGAGGGGGGGGAGGGGCGGGAAGGTTGGAGGGGAGGCCAGCGTGGGAGGAAGCTCCGCTGAGGGAGGGTGGGGGTGGAAGAGGGAGAGAGAGGGGGGCAGGGGGGGGGGGGGGGGGCTGAGAGACGGACAAGAGGATGAAAGCGTTGACAGGGAAGTGGCTTGAGTGGGTATTTACCATGAATCGCATTAATATAAAAGAGTTCCGACCTAGGCTACACGCTCTGTCTTTTTTCCCGTTTGTCTGTCTGTCTTACTGTCTGTCTCTCGTCCTCCTCCTTCTTGTATGTCTCTTCCCTCTTTCTTTCCCTCTGTGTGTGTGTGTGTGTGTGTGTGTGTGCGTGTGTGTGCGTATGTGTTGTGTGTGTGTGTGTGTGTGTGTGTGTGTGTGTGGTGTGTGTGTGGTGTGTGTGGAAAATGCACACATGCGTTTGTCGTTGTGTTTTTTTTAATCATCGTATGGTTTATACCTAAGAGGAGTTCCATTTTGAAAAGACAAAGTAGCGAGCAAGCGCGCGTATCTGCAGCGTGATTGTGGAGGAAACCACGGAGCTTGATAACCAAATTAATACGGACACGGGAAATAACTCCTCAATTTATTCAACGTATTACTTCCCCTGGCGGAGGAAGCGTTCTCTTTACATTTCCGGTACGATCGATGTGAAGTTATCACAGACCACGAATACTATGATTTTTTTTTCTTACTGAGCACTAACATTTTTCTATTATGCAAAATATTTTCATGTAATATAAAACCTTTGTGATAAGGAAGAGTGATTCTCTGATTTTTAATTTCTATTGAAAAAAACAAAACAAAACAAAACAAAACAAAAAACAAAGGAAAGGACACGGAACTTAAATCCTTTAACAATTACTTCCCCTGACTGTTCTCACTCTCAAATGGCGTACCCAAGATCCGTTTGACTTTGGTAAATGTCTGCCCCATTTCGAGTCTCCTTCTACTTCCTACTGTTGTCGGCTGATTGATTTATTTCTGGGTTGGTGATCCCAATTGATTTATTGATTTCTGGTTGGGTCTGGTTTACTTTGACTGAGTTGTTTCAGGTTTTTGTCATCCATGTTTTCTAGTTTACTTCCGGTTGGTTCATCTATGTCGACTGTTTCATTTTTAGTGTGCTTCTTTACGTTGACTGTTTATTTCTGGTTTGTGCAATCATTTTCAAGCTTGCTGATTGATTTATTTCTAGTTTTTGTTCATTTGTGTTGACTGATTTATTTCAATTTTGTTCATCTACGGTGACTTATTTGTTTCCAAACTGTTCATCTACGTTGATATTTTCGGGTTTGAACATTTTATACAAGTGTTTGGATATATTTTTTACAAGATTGAATATCTTATACAAGTGTTGCTACCAACAGAACAAGAAGTACAAAAAACAACCACAAACAAGCGTCTGTAAACATAACATTTCATATGTGATAAAACCTAATTTGTTTCATTTCCATAACATTAACAACCGTCCCAATTAAAGTACACAGTTCTACAAGGCCGATTTGCAAGTTTAAGGGCACGGGACATCATCCTTCTCCAGTGAAAGCTGTGTAGGAGAGTGGTGTTACTCCAAAGGGAGGTCAGCAGGACTTGCATACATTTCCATCTAGTGTTATCTGTCCACAACAAGACTCGTCTCTCGACCTCATGAATCAGCCAATGACTAAATGGATGGATGAATGAATGGATGTATGGATGAATGAATGAATGAATGAATGAATGAATGAATGAATGAATGATTGAATAAATGAATGATTGAAGGAATAACTGAATGGATGGATGAATAAGTGCTCCGACCGAATACTCCATCACAAAACCAGTTAACAAGGGTAAATGAGTTAGCGAGTGAGTCAGTGAATGACTGAGTGACTGATGGATTGAAAATTGAATGAATAAATGAATGAATGATTGAAAAATGAATAAAAGAATGAATGGATGAAGGAACAAATGGAAAAATGAAATGAATGAATGAATCAATCAATCAATGAATAAATCAATCAACCAAAACCAATCATTAAGTCAACAAATAAATTGAATGAAATAAAGAATCAGTCAATCAATCAATGAAGGAATCAGTCAACTAGTCAGTCAGTCAGTCAGTCAATCAGTCAGTCAGTCCCTCACTGATCGTCCTGCCTCCACCAGTCAGCATCACAGGCAGACCAATGAGTCAGAGAGCAGAATGACGGGGCTTGATTAATAATGCATGCACTCACGGTTGTTTAGCGGGGAAGTGGTAGGCCATTTCTCTCTCCGTCATCTCTGAGAGAGAGAGAGAGAGAGAGAGAGAGAGAAGAGACGGAGAGAGAGAGAGAGAGAGCGAGAGAGAGAGAGTAATATGTGGTGTGTGCGTGTGTGTGTGTGTGTGTGTGTGTGTGTTGTGTGTGGTACATGAGTGTTGGTCCAGCGAAATGTGATACCTTTCTGCTGTATTGATCTGTTCCTCCTGATGTTCCTGAGATATCTACTGCTTCCCCTGCTACTCTCTCTCTCTCTCTCTTCTCTCTCTCCTCTCTCTCTCTCTCTCTCTCTCTCCATACACACACACAACATATTATATATATATCTGTGAGTATTATCATTATTATTATTATTACCTTTCTTTCTTTTTCTCTCAGCTCATCATTCGTCTCTCAGATTTCTATGACCATCTCTATCTGTCTGTCTCTCATTTGTATTATTGGGGAGAGGACACACACACACACACACACACACACACACACACACAGAGAGAGAGAGAGAGAGAGAGAGAGAGAGAGAGAGAGAGAGAGAGAGAGTGAGTGAGTGAGAGAGAGCTTAGCGGTGGACGATTAGCGGGGCTCGAGTGGTAAGCTGGTCTTACTGACATCAATGATCTCCGTCCACGTGAACAAACGACTGCATTCGTGCATTAGTGTCATTGACTTCCTGCTAAACGCCGCTTCCTTAGTGTCTGTCTGTCATCCCATCTCTCATCCTCCTCTCTCTATGTATGAATATTAATATTATTGTGGGTTGAAGATTGAATGAGTATAAATCTCTGTGTACTTATGTTTTATTCACCTTTATTTTTTTCCGTTTCTTTTCTCAGAAAGTTTTTTTTTCACTTTTTTTTTATAGCTTTGCTGTGTTTTAATGTATGTTTTTGATGGGGGCAATATGTTAACAAGCTGTTACCTTCATCGATTGTACCTGCGATGGAATATTTGTATTCTTATTCATACTGGTATCTCCCCCATCTTTCTGTTAGTGTAAAAGTTTAACATAATCGTCATACCTTAATCGAATGCAGGTTACTTTTTCCTGTTTTGCTTTCAATAATTGTCATTGGGATTTAAATGAATTCTTAGTACATTAAGACTATCAGTTTATGGATCGGGGAAGCATTCAAGTTTGGTAGTACAAATTTGAAAATATATTCATGATAAACATGCACCCTTGAAAACAGAAACGTGTACAGAGTAAACGAAAGGCCCTCGCGTAGTGTGAAACATACCCTGAAACAAGAACGAAAGAAGATTTAACAAAGGAAACAGTAGTGTGAAACATACCTGAAACAAGAACGACAGAAGATTTAACAAAGGAAACAGTAGTGTGAAACATACCCTGAAACAAGAACGACAGAAGATTTAACAAAGGAAACAGTAGTGTGAAACATACCTGAAACAAGAACGACAGAAGATTTAACAAAGGAAACATGTCGCTTTTTCTAACGTGCGGTTGAAATGAATTACTTTCAAAATCTTGTGTCTGCAGAAACAGACGGAAGGTCTGGTAGGATCACTGAATTTTCTCCGATTATAAATGCCATGTATTTATTGTTAAGTATTAAAAGTAATCTGTTCAGCACAACATTTTCACACAATAATCATGTTACACCTTTTAATAAAACAAGTGATCTGTAATTACAAAACGTTCTTTGAATTCAAAAGAAAGAAGACACAGAAATAACTCCTTCAGAAATTATTTCCCATGACTGTTTTCACTTTCTAAAGGGCGTATCCCAAATCCGTTCGACCTTGGTCATAGTCGGCCCTCTTTCGAGTGTCCTGTTTCTGCTGTTGTCAGCTGACTCGCTGATCTATTTCTGGTGTGGCCATTTATGTTAGCTAGTTTGTTTCTTGTTTTCCATCTATGGTCGAACTGCTTTATTTCTGACTTGTTCATCTATGTCGACTGCTTTATTTCTGACTTGTTCATCTATGTCGACTGCTTTATTTGCTGACTTGTTCATCTATGTCGACTGGTTCATTTCTGGCTTTTTCACCCGTTTGTGAGCGATCTTTCTCTAGTTTTGTGATCTGGCATATAGCTTTGATACGCGTAATTGCAAAACATGAATCTAACTCAAAATCAGACAGTTTGTCGACACAGACAGGCAATGGAAGACAGATGCGTTTGTCAAACAAGAAATCAGCACAGACAGGCAATGGAAGACAGATGCGTTTGTCAAACAAGAAATCAGCACAGACAGGAAATGGAAGACAGATGCGTTTGTCAAACAAGAAATCAGCACAGACAGGCAATGGAAGACAGATGGGTTTTTCAAACAAGAAATCAACACAGACAGGCAATGGAAGACAGATGCGTTTGTCAATCAAGAAATCAGCACAGACAGGCAATGGAAGACAGATGCGTTTGTCAAACAAGAAATCAACACAGACAGGCAATGGAAGACAGATGCGTTTGTCAAACAAGAAATCAACACAGACAGGCAATGGAAGACAGATGCGTTTGTCAAACAAGAAATCAACACAGACAGGCAATGGAAGGACAGATGCGTTTGTCAAACAAGAAATCAACACAGACAGGCAATGGAAGACAGATGCGTTTGTCAAACAAGAAATCAACACAGACAGGCAATGGAAGACAGATGCGTTTGTCAAACAAGAATCAACACAGACAGGCAATGGAAGACAGATGCGTTTGTCAAACAAGAAATCAACACAGACAGGCAATGGAAGACAGATGCGTTTGTCAAACAAGAAATCAACACAGACAGGCAATGGAAGACAGATGCGTTTGTCAAACAAGAAATCAACACAGACAGGCAATGGAAGACAGATGCGTTTGTCAAACAAGAAATCAACACAGACAGGCAATGGAAGACAGATGCGTTTGTCAAACAAGAAATCAACACAGACAGGCAATGGAAGACAGATGCGTTTGTCAAACAAGAATTCAACACAGACAGGAAATGGAAGACAGATGCGTTTGTCAAACAAGAATTCAACACAGACAGCAATGGAAAGACAGATGCGTTTGTACAAACAAGAAATCAACACAGACAGGAAAGGGAAGACAGATGCGTTTGTCAAAACAAGTAAATCAACACAGACAGGCAATGGAAGACAGATGTGTTTGTCAAACAAGAAATCAACACAGACAGGCAATGGAAGGACAGATGCGTTTGTCATACAAGAAATCAACACAGACAGGCAATGGAAGAGAGATGCGTTTGTCAACTAGAAATCAACACAGACAGGCAATTGGAAGACAGATGCGTTTGTCAAACATAGAAATCAACACAGACAGGCAATGGAAGACAGATTGCGTTTGTCAAACAAGAAATCAACACAGACAGGAAATGGAAGACAGATGCGTTTGTCAACAAGAAATCAACACAGACAGGCAATGGAAGACAGATGCGTTTGTCAAACAAGAAATTAACACAGACAGGAAATGGAAGACAGATGCGTTTGTCAAACAAGAAATCAGCACAGACAGGAAATGGAAGACAGATGCGTTTGTCAAACAAGAAATCAGCACAGACAGGAAATGGAAGACAGATGCGTTTGTCAAACAAGAAATCAGCACAGACAAAAAATGGAAGACAGATGACTGTCAGGCAGAACCCCCAGACAAAAGAAAACTTCCTCGTGTAGCAAGTCGCTGTAAACCAGCCTGATGAGGTCATGTATCTGGCCATGATGATGATGATGATGATGTCTAGTTCTTCGCTTGCGGAGATTAGTGGGAAGTTCCCTCCAGGGATGGGCGGCACGCCCTTTGGTGACTTATTAGTCCACTTCATGATCTACAGGATCTGTGTCATTGTGGGCAGGTGTACATCTGGCCTGCGTTGTTGGGCTGCGGACCTGGGTCTTCCCTCTCCTTCTCTTCTCCTGGATGTTCTGTCGTCTGGTTTCCTCGAAGTGTTGGGTTCCCCTGAGCGTTGAAGCTCTCCAGCTACCTCTATCTGATGCTGACTGCTCCCAAGTCTTGGGTTGATGTCCGCCTTGGGATAGTTGCTTCTTCAGTTGGTCCTTGAATCTTTTCTGTGGTGCGCCTGTATTGCGTTTGCCTTGGACCAGCTCCCCAAGACAGACGGCTGTCAGGTAGAACCCCAGACAAAAGAAACCTTCCTCGTGTTAGCTAGTCGCTGTGAAGTAGCCTGAAGAGGTCATGTTTCTGGCCATGACTCCCTGTCCATGACCATCTGTCAGGGTGCGAGAAGAAGGTGCACATGCAGCTGGCCATGATTCTCTGTCCAAGACGGTTCTGCAAAGTACTTCTTCTTCTTCTTTGCGTACGCAGGCTGATACTCCTGCGGACACTCCCTGTACAGACAGGCAATGATCAACCCCATCTGCCC